>JAYEVH010000233.1:0-128248 GCA_036346255.1 Ampelocalamus luodianensis
TGAATGCAAAATTTGTGCATATGCTCCAAAATTAGCATGCATGCTCATGAAATGCACCTAAATTCTATTCATTAAAAATGGGGCTGTGACAACGCATGCTCAGCACCATTGCCAGCACTGCTCTGCCCAGCCTGCGCATGGATACGCGTTGTGCGCCTCTGCGCTAGCGCATCAAGCCGCCGTCGGTTTTGGCCGCCCGCCCCTGGGTTCACCTCCATGCCCGCACCATGCTCTTGCCATGCCCAGTTGCGCTCGCCCATGCCGCATCACCCTAGCAAACATCGCTGGTTCTCGCGGGTTCTCACGAGGAACTCCGTCCTTCTCGCCCCCATATAAACAAAGCCTTGAGTTCTCCGGCCTCTCCCTCTTCATTCCTACCTCCCTCTCCAATTATCCCATCTCCAAACTCCACCCGAGCTCCCAGCTCAAGCTCCGAATGTCGGACTGCCGCGCTGTCCACGTCGCTCCGGCTGAACCGGCGACCTTCGGTCATCCCCGATCACGTCACGGCGCGTCCTACCCCACATGGAACAAAACCCCTCCATCAATTTGGGGAATGCTCAACCGGGGAGCCGCGCACCCTCCTTCTTCCCCGTGACTGGCAACCACTGCCTCCACCGCTGCCACTTCTCCTCCGGCGGCCCTCCCTTCAATTCCTCCCCACGAAAGTATCCTCTAGGCTCCCTCTATCTCTCCCTATCACTCATTGGTGCTCTCCCTCCCCACAGGTCACCACCATCGACGGCCTAACCTGCGCCGCCCATGGTCGCTGTCGTCGGCCCAACTCTGGTCTCCTCGGCTCCCTCCAACCACTCCGGTAAGTTCCACATGACTTCCTCATGCCCATGCTCCTGCTAACTCGCCCCCTATCCCCTCTGAGTGTCGCCGCACCTTGTCACCCCCACGGTCGGCCACCGCTCGTCGCCGCGTGCCCTCTCTGGTGCACACCCAGCCACGCCAAGACATCCCATAGGTTCAATGACCCCTTGGAAATCCATTTTAGCCATAGACGCCTCCTCCACGCTGCTCCATTGTCGGCGATGGATGCCGCTCCAAGCCACCGGTAGCCTCCCCTGTCTCGGGCCATTGAGCTCTCTGTGTGCCCCTCTCTGTCTCACTAAAGACTGGGGCCCACCTGTAAGGTATTAAGAGCAAACTTGCAGATGTCATTTGAATCACTCAATAGAGTTGACAAAAATTGAAATTTGAATTTGTAAGAATTTAGTTAGCAGCAATTCAGTCCAGAAGGGGCTTCTATTAAATGTTGTACGAACAGAGAAGGTAAACTGAAGATAATTAGAATTGTTAGTAGGCTAGTGACATTCTAAAACAAGTAGTTAGAAAATTTACTCATTCAATTAGCCAATTTGAAAGAAATTCAATTAGTGAGAAGTTTAGTTAAACAATACTCCCAATAAGCAAATTTCTTCTCAATGTTCGGAGTGTCTGAACATGAACAGTAATCAAATTTGAGGAGAATTAGATGGGACAGTAAGCAAATAACATTTATAGTGCAAGTCAATGGAAAGGCTATATTGGATTAAATAGCTATTAGAGATTGAGCAAAAAGGGAGCAAACTAACCTGAAAAGCAAGTAATAGCTAAGCCTAGTAGTAAGATATATTTGCCAGTGCTTAGTAACCCTCATAAACTGAAAAGAAAAATTAAGAATTTCATGAGGACCACAATGACAATGGACTTCCACTTAGCAATTAGATAACAACGAATTGCTGATTAGATAAGCCAGTCCTTCTTTAATAGAACTGCTAAGAAATTTGAGGATAATTAGGAAAGGACTAATGAGCCGAAGTCATGTCTAATGCAGAGGTCAGAAATCATATTGGGTTAATCAGCCATTAGCAATTAATCTAAAGAAAGCAAGAACTAAAGGGGAGGCAAGATTGGAATACATTACTCAAATAACACTGAGATAGAGCCATATCAAGTGCCAAAATAAATTACTTAGAAAGTATGATTAGCCATTAACATTTAATCTAAAAGAGTAAAATTAATTAGAAGTCAAGAATTAGACTGTATGGTTACCAAAATGATAGTAACTTATGCCATAGTTATGATAAAAGCAATAGTGGCACTAGGTTAATGCGATGGTTAGTCAAATGAGTAGAATGGTTAGATAGTAATAACCATCAATATGAACTTAGAGTAAATTGATGAGATAGATACGGTACAACTAGAACCCACCAAAATAAATGTTTGTCTGAAAACCTAGCCTCACATATTAACTGGGAAAAACTAGCGCAACATAAAATGATGACAAGCCACAAGAACTCTTAAGTATAAGGTTAGTTTATATAAATTACCAGTCAAAGTGAAAATAGTGGTGAACTATAATTGAAGACTAGTTTAGTGTGACACTAATGACTAGGTTAAAATGGAGGTCAACTAAAAATAATCCTTAGTACGTATTCTAGTTAAAGGTGTACCTAGAGTAAGCTTGGTCATAACTATAAAAAGGACACACTTAAATCATGGAATTTACTCATTAAATAGAAAACAATAAAAAAGGAATTATTAAAATGAGCTAGACCTCCCATGCAAATCATGGTAAGTTACTCGCAATAGAACAGTATCAACACCAAATCTAATGCAAGTCAACATCATCTAATATACACCGTTAAATAGCTTATAATAAAAAGAACAATTCATAAAATGAGAAGATCCATTTTCAGTTAAAGAGGAGATGCACTCTCTCTAATGGAAAGCATATGTAGGAACCCACGGTATTGGATCGGTTTCAAGTTAAAGCTTACACGGAGGCATAATTTTTAACGAGAAACAAATCCAATGCCGATTCGGATATGTGCCTCCTTTGTCGGGACCGAGTGCGATTCGGAACCCTGCGTGTATCTTGCACTAGTCGGGATCACGCTAGTACACAGGGGTTAACATAGGTAAATATCGATCCATACAAGCGATAAATAAAGTAGCGATTAGTTTGAATAACAAATAAGGGTTTTGACCTTATGGTGAGTTTACACTTATTAAGCAGCGCAGGCTAACGAAATAAAGCGGCGGAATGGAAAACTCCAGCGTAGATCCACCAATTCACCACAGACAACCGTGGGATCCGGACCTTAACATACGATCAGACCTTCCACGAACTCCTCCTAAAGCGGCGTAGACTCCTCCTCTTACGTAGGTTTGGCGCAAGTTTTACAACAAGCGTGAGTACACACAGTACTGCAAAATCATACCACAGAATGCAAGGTATAGATGCAGGCTTATTCCAAAGAAAAGGCTTACGTGGTTCTTTTGCGAGAAATGCAACATTTGCAATTGAATACGAATAATAGATTGAAAGCATACTTCAAAACAAGTAGATGTATTAATTTAATGATTGTTTCCACAAAGACACACTGACTAAGATTATTTCACATAGCCATATGATTTAGATCACACACTCCCATCCCAATATTTTATGAAAACTACCTCGTGTGAAATCCCGAGCATGTCCATGACCGCATGGACACGGCTATTCGAATAGATTGTTTAACACTCTGAGAGGTTGTACACTTTACCCACAAGATACAACTAGTGTAGCAAGCACCAATCGTAACAAAGCAGTTGGAAACTTCATCTCAAACATTGACATTCCCGGTGTGCTTACAAACCGCTATACCGACTCACATAGAATTGGTATAACACACACCGGCCGACGGGAAGGCGAATCGTCGCGATGCAACCACCAAGTAGTCACACCTCCACCTGTCACCTGACCTAACCTATCCACGAACATTAATGCCGAGAATCCATAACACTAAGTTAGGCCCGTCCCATACCGGGCATGTGGTGCGTGCTGATGAGCTCGATTCAATGGCGCACAAAGTTAAGTCCTTAAATGACCAAGGCAAGACTTCCATGTTCTAACTAAGTCACAAGATTATCATTCCCATCACATAGACCACCATGTCACACGTCTCCACCACTTGCCTCGGTCTAAATCCTTTACCACGGTTGGTTTTAGTGCAACACATGCCATCACGAGTAATAAGACATAGCTGCAGGTTTTACGAAGTTCCATAGTCACTTAGTCATAGTTCATATTTGCAACTTTCATGAGATGTGAGACTCGTAGCATGGCTAAGCAATTGTACTCGCATCTAACCAACCCACGTTGGTGCTATAATATTACCAACTAATAACCAATCTAGGGTGACAAGGAATTATGACATACAAGGCTAAGGTGTGATAACAATTTGGATAATAACTATGCCCAAAGCATTTAAATAAATAATTAAAGTAGAATGCAATAATTTAACACAAAGTAATTTGAAAACTGGGTTCAAGATGATCAAAGGTATGACTTGCCTTGGAAAAGGTCTATGTACTGGTCTTGATCTTGGGGTGCTCCTTCTTCCACAAAATTCCCCGACGAATCGACGTCTACTCGCAAACGAGACATAAATAAATAAAACAAATAAATAACAGAGGCAAAACAAGCTCCAAAAATTAAATAAAAATCTCAGATAAATAGAGCTTAAATTTAGACAAATTTAGAAATTTGAATGGGCTCAATCGGAGTTAGGATGCAAAAGTTATGAGCTCTGGAAGTTTAAATCTAAAAAGAAACCCTAATTTGGATTTTCTGAAATTTCCGAATTACTTTTCTATTGAAAAATCGGATTATTGCGCAATCTTTGGCGTCCTCGGGATTCGGAAAAGATAAATAAAGAAAAACGACATGTGGGCCCCACATCGAGACACGGCTCACGGTGGCGGGTCTCACGAGCCTCGGGTTCGAGGCAGGTGGGGCGCCCGCGCGGGCGCTACTGCGTGGGCGATGACCGGCGCCACGCATGCGACACGCACGGCGGCGCGGCGCGGCGAGGTGGCTCCGGCGTGGATGACAGCGAGTGGCGGCGCTCGGGAACCAAGGTCGGTGAGCGGCGATTCACCGTGGCGGTGAGTGGTAGGGAGGTAGAGGGGACGGGGATCTCATCGATGTGCTCACAGTGCTCGGGGTGGCGAGTGGCGGCGGCGAGCTCGAGCGGAGGTGGAGGCTTGGGTTCAGGCGGCGCGGCGTTGGAGAGTTCTCCGGTGAAGGCGGCGGCTTCAAGATGCGAGCGGCAGCGATCGAGGTGGGGTCGGTGGCGGCGGGGCTGAGCAGCGGCGGCGGCGATGGGTTCGTTCGGCGGGGCGAAAGACGGCGGCAACTAGGGCTCTGGCGGCCGGTGGCGGCGGCTAGGAGTTTCGAGCGCGGCTTCGAGTGCGGGCACGAGATCCTCGGGGCTTTAAATAGCCCGGGGCGAGTCCGCGAAGGACGGCAACGGCGCGCGCGTAATCGGGCGGCGGCGAGTCCGCCTCGAAGCGGCGGTGATGTGGCGGTCGGGGCCCACACATCCGCGGCGGCGGCTCGAGCGCGGCGGCGTCGCGGCAACGCGGCGCAAAATGGACTCACGATCGGCCGTCCCTCCAAGATCCAACGGTCCACAATCAAAGAGCGATCGAACTTCGCTTACATCCGCGTATCTTAGCCGTCAACCTTGATCGAGCGGCGGGAGCGGCGGGGCTCGGAAGGAAAAAGAGAGAGAGAGGCGACATGCGGGGCCCGCATGTCGGTTGGAAAGCGATGTAGTGGTGGCTGGCGGGAAAGCGGGCATGGCGCGAGAGAGTTGGGCGGAGAAAAATTGGCCGATTGAATTTTCGAGATTTTAAATAGATTTTCTATTTTAGAAAATACCAGAAATTCAAATGGGCAAAAGAAAATAACAAATGAACTCAGAAAAATTCTAGAAAAATCTAGAAAATATATCTGAGCACATAGAACCCAAATAAAATAGTTTTGGCTATTGTTCATGTTGGGATTATTTACATTAAATATTTTTGATTGTAAAGTCCAATATTAAGCTTTTGAAATTAAATTCAAATAAAATCCAAATGGTGAATTTTCTCCCTACTAACTATTAAAAGATTTTTAAGCTCTGAAAATTGGGATGTTACACTCACATTAGTTACCAAGATCAAAGACTAATGTGCACATATCCTAACAACATTGTACACAAGTCATACATTATTATTGAAAGCATTTTACAAGACTAGAGTGTACAACAGAAACAAGTGGCCAGCAGGCACTAAACAAAAGTTTTGCAGCGAAAACAACTATAAACAGCAAAAGAACCACCAAGTTGCCCCATCACCTCCAGGCAACTGAGTGGAGGTAGAAATAGCGCTACTCGTTAGCATCACCCTGATCGGCGCTAACGGGTAGTTCGTACACATAACCGTCCTCACCTGCAACAAGTGGTTAAAGCACCTGAGTACAAAAAGTACTCGCAAGACTTACACAAAACTACTAAAAGAAAGTGTTTAGTAAAACCTATCCAAAGTATTAGAATTTGTACATGCTTAAGGCTGACAACAGGAAGGTTGTAAGGGTATTAAGGTTTGCATAAAGCAACACATCTTAATCCTACACTTACTATTTTCTGTAAAGGCCATTTTATAAACAAGTTTGAACTAAAATAATGAGTAAAAACAGAATTTAACTACAACAGACAATGTCAAAGTGGCTGCCCACTTTGACTAAACAACAAGCATGAATCACCCAGTTCATGCCGCACGTTCCCAAGAATGACTATACTTTGTTGTCCATCAAAACGAGTGTTGTCCGTAACCGTGGACACGGCTATTCAAATAGTTTTAACCCTACAGGGGAGTACAACTTTACCCACACGATCTGATTAGCCCATAAGCCTTCGGATAATAGTACACTTCCTTTTGTATGCCAGCCAGGGAAATCAAGACCCAGTATTTTTCAGCAAGAATACCTTATTGAGTTGAATCACCCATGTGAGACCTGATCCCGCTTAGTATAAGTTTCTGATAGAACCTGCTAAGCGGGGCACGCAAGTTGTGCCAGGAATACCGACCCAATTGACAAAAATTAAAATAATAGAAAGTAGAACTGTGCTCCCCTGCACATATAGAATTGCAATCGGAGCTCTAAGAACATATATGCGATGGAACACATATATGTCCTCACACCACCAATTTTCCAACTCAATAAGATCTTCCCCTTACTTAACCAAGCAGCACCCATACACCGCGTGTGGAAGTACGTAAGGTACTCAAATTGACAGGTCAAAGTTCGGTCCTTAACGATCCGGACAAGACTACCACATTCCCAAATCTCGTGCACGAAAGCACCATCACTAGCAACCACTTGTTCAAATCAAACCAAACTGAACCAAGAAACCAAGGTTATAAATCAAAAAGTGTTTCCCAGGTCTGACAAGATAAGCTTGTCAAACAACTAACATTCTACTGACTTGCATGGCTAAGCAAAAATCTAAAGACCAAGTGTTTCAACACAAGATTACTACCTTAAGCTCAAGTGTATGAATAGATTAAAGGTAAGCCACAAATGTTGAGATATAGCTAACTAAACTCACAAATTATTGATATGTCAAAATAGCATGCACACAGTTATCACTGCATTTCAAAACACTAGAGTATCAAAACTGGGATCAACATGGTGCAAGAGGATGCTTGCCTTGGTAATAAACCACTTGTTCAGGTCCATGGAAATAAACCACTTGTTTAGATTCTTGAACCTCAGGAATACTTTCACTCACTTTGGGAAAACCAGAATCTAACGTAAAAGAGCAATAACAAATAAACATCAAGAAAATACCAGAATGCTGAAAAGATGCATGCTCAAAGTTAAAAGTGATTTAAATAACAAAATACTTATGTTTGAAACTATTTTCAGTAAAGGAAGTAACCCAAATTTATCAAATACTAGCACTAACAGACAAGGATTAAAGACTAACTACAACTACAGCTCTGGTTGGAAAATCCGACAACAGAGCAATACTTACCGAGAGCTTTCTTGGCAAAATGCCGGAGCTGTGATCCAAGGTGATGCTAGCTAAAGATCAAAATGGATTCACAATAGTGCAATGAACCTAAAGATGGTCGGAACATCGCCGGAGTTTGACCTTGAACGCGCAAAGTGCAAAAAGACTTTTTCTTAAGCTACTAGGGTATCTAAAGAGGCTACCTGAGCTGGGATGGTGGTCGGAAAAGCTCTAGAGCTCGCCGGCGATGAGAAAGACTGAAACGACAATATAGAGAACCACGACGACAACATGATCTGAGCAAGAAATCAATGAGTGAGTAATCGGGTTAGGTCAATGAGTGAGTGATCGGGTTAGGTCATTTAGGCCCAGAAGAAGCTCCTAGTGGAAAGAATTGAGAAATGGCTCACCCTGCCGTAATTGGAGACGAAAGGGGTGATTTCGACCGAAAAAGGGGAAACTTCAAAATCCAACAAACTTGTTGAATCAAAGATGAAATTAATTGAGGGGTTTTGCTTAGCATATCCTAAAACATGCTATGACGCAGAAAAATACACAGGAGCTCACCGGAGCGAAGAAATCCATGGTGACGACACTTCGGGCGCGCTCTGGAGAACCCAAAGGACAAGCTCGCGTTCTCAATCTACAAGCAATGCCAAAAGCTTCCATTAACAGGATGAACAAGGTATTAAGAGATGAACAAAAGCATAAGAAGAGAGGATACGCCGGAGAGAACGAGGAAGAAAATCACTACGGTGACAATTTTGTCGAGAGTGAAAATGAGGGTTTTATAGCCATTTCGTCGAAGAGAACGAGGACGCTCGTGTGTGGCAAAAATGGCAGCAAAACAATGCCAAGTGGCGATTGCATACTATGAAAACACGACGCAACGCCACCTCAACGTCGATGTGCTCGGCGCTGGCGAAATGGCACAGAGAAGATGAAGTTGAGTCACTGACTTGTGGGCCATGGCTGCAGTCTCAACCACAACGATGCGATCGAGAGTGAAAAGATGCGAACGGTCTGATCTAGAATCAAAGGTCCAGATTGAAAACGTTGTTCAGGGGTCCGAACGTTTCAAATCCATGTGGATGGTCCGATCTAGATTTAATGGTCCAAGATCAAAGCGCGTTTAGATGGTCCGAACGTCTCACTTGATCTGGATTGTCCATTTTAAATCGGATGGGCCACGCACGAAGGGCTTCACCCTTAAGGAAGCGCGTGGTGGGATTTAATATTAATGGCCCAGATCACTTGAGAGTGGTCATGGGAGTGATCATCAAGATCACAGAGGTGGTCTTTGCAAAACAACCAAAGACCAAGAGGGTGGTCTTTGAGAGGTCCATGTGGCAGCTCCTAGAGAGGTCCTAGGGAGGTCCTCAGGAGTGCTCCTGGGGTCCTGACTAAAAGGGAACGCACGGTTGGATTTAACATCGATGATTTAGATCACATGGAGCGTTCGGTGGTCCGAACGTTCCACTTAATCTTGGCAGTCTGTTTCAAATCCAACGGCTCGCGCACAAAGGGGTTGGACTGAGCCCTAAATGTGACAGAGCCAGTGCGAAAGACACATGGTTGGACTAAACCAAGTTGGCTCGAGTCGCTACAGTGTCAAGAGGATCGGTCCGGGGCTAAAGTCAACTAGAACTAAAATAAAACTTCAAGAGTTTGATTAGAGGTGTAAAAATATCAAATAAATTTATAAAAATACGAAATTTTTCAGAGAAGCTACTGGGATGATATAGATCCCAAATAAAATTTTATAACCATTGCTCATGGTCTGAAAATACTTACTTCAATTCTTTGACCGAAGAGGTTTAAATAGAGAACAAAGATTTTTCTTAAGGAATTCTCTTTTTCAAACTATAAGTTTGATTTAAATTTGAAATACTCAATTGCAACAAATTGTGCAAGTGACCTAAAATGCCATGTATGCTCATGAAATATATATAAATACCTTTTATTTAAAGTGATGCTGTTACAGCATAAATTTCAGAAAATACACTTCAACATCATCTTTATTTAATTTCAGGATTTAACAACCGAAGCAAATCAAAACGCTAATAACTTTTACATACGAACTCAGAATTAAATGGATATCTTTGCTAAATTCATATAAAATCATTGTATGTAAGAATATGCAAAAATATTTGGATTTGCTTACTCTTGGATTTATTTCTCCATTTGTGTTTTGTTTTTGGTTCTTTCGAATAGACTCCGAAATTCTTGAGCAAGATTATTAACGATCAAGCAACCTCACTCTCTGGACAACCAAGCAAGGCTAGCACCTCCTTTGATCATGTTAATCCCAATATTTTAATTACAATACTTTGTTTTGCAAATTCTATTATGCATGCGTGTATTTTTGTATGAAAATGTTATGTCTAGGAAATTGGTTGTTGTAAATCCTATTTGATGCATATATCTCCTTGAATAATTGATGTCTTATTGTTGTAGCCATTATATTATGGGTTAGATAATATATAATATAATTTGGGAATTTATGAGTGCAATTACCGAACAACTGCTGAATAGAGCGATAGAATTTCCTGAAAGGTTATAAGAGGATAATATGATAAATGTGAATTTGGAAGATTTATGAAAGATGTCCAGAGGGATGTACCTCTATTATTTTGTATAAAAATAAAATGAAAAACCTAGTTTACGATGCGAGCAAGTTATATTATATTATGGAAAGGGTGGGAAGTCTTACTCATAGATAGGGGGAGATTCTCATCCGAGTCAATTAAGGACCGAACACCAGTATATCCGACCTAAGCGTAAGCATACAACCACATGTGTTGAACTGAGGCAGCCTTAGCTAATTAAGTTATCGAGATGTAACCTTGCATGAGGGGTAGGTAGGAGACGTGCAAGCAAGTTTTATGTATTGCCAACATAACGGCGAATGCCTTGCTGAGACGGGGATACCCGGGCGAAGTGTGAAAAACGTAGCACTGAGACGGGTATGGTCGGGTTTAGTGAGGATAAACATTCGACAAGCTAAGTGCAAGGTTAGGGCTAGATGATGTAAAGGTTTCGACGCGTGCTCTAGACTACTTACCTAAGGTAGTAAGCGATGGCATCGATAGGTGCCACACAAACCAGAGAAGTTGTGTTATGTGGGAAAGGTTGTACACCTCTGTAGAGTATAAATATATTATAATAGTCATGCTCGCGGTGATGAGCATGCTAAGTGTAGTATTGCTGGGTATAGACTTGATTTTTACAAAAACTGTCTTATTGGAAAATGAGGGAATGGTTTATGGTTTCTATTTGAGTTAACTGCCGAGTTATGGCTGAACATGAAATGTTACTCGCAGCCAAGGAGGGTTGCTAGTTGTAGTTGATGTTATATGAGGTTCATTCAATTACTTACTTACTATCTTGTTATCTATTTAACTGCTTTTAAACTTCCGTTGCAAACAATTACATATGGATATTGCGAATAAAAATGGCTTTAAGCAAAATAACTTGTAGAGTAGAGCCACATCCTTTGATAGCCTTGCATCTATATAAATTTTGTGATACACTACAAGTCTTGCTGAGTACGCATTGTATTCAATTTTGCTTATGTTATTGTTTAGAGTATGAGGATGAACCTACGCCAGAAGTATCTATAAGCTTTCAAGAAAGTTTCAACCCATAGTTTCAATAGTTTCAGGTTTTGGAACTCAAGTTTCAGCCAAAAAGTTTTAAGAGATTTCACCAAATTTCAAAATGTGTCAGCAAGTTTCAACCAAAAATTTTCAAAATGTTTCACCAAGTTTCATCAGGTTCATCAAAGTTTCAAGAAGTTCCATACAAGTTTCGACAAGTTTTGTGTTTTTGCCGCCGTAGAAGCGCGCCACCGCGGCCGCGGTGAGCCCTGTCCTGGCCTGCACCGTGTCTCCATGCACCCGTGCTAACATGCCACGCCACACACGCGTCACCATTGCTCTCCACGATATAGGGCGCGTTAGTTTTTTCTCCAGCATAAATATAGGAAGAAGAGTTGCAGCACCTTACACTCATACACATGAAAAAGGGTGAATCACAAAGCGGAGGGATAGGAGGAACCGCGTCAAAATCATTCCAACCGCTGCCCACTACTACAAAAAGGTTAATACTGGACGTCTCATGACAGATGGTTGACCAAAACCATCTGTATTACATGCAATCACAGACGGTTTTAGTTTAGAGACCGTCTGTGTTACTAGTTGCGCTAAAAACCATCTATGAAGAGGCCAATATCACAGACGGTTCATATTGAAAACCGTATGTGAAGTATCACAGACGGTTCTTAAAACGAACCGTCTGTGATAATTGTAGACTTCACAGACGGTTCTTAACACGAACCGTCTGTGATAATTGTAGACTTCACAGACGATTCATGATACGAACCGTCTATGATACTTCACAGACGGTTCTTAATACGAACTGTCTGTGATAAGGATAATATCACAGAACCATCTGTGACTTAGAATTTTTCTTACTCTGTGATTCATTTCAAGGCATGGTCTGATTTTACCATGGCTTCGAATTTCCTTACTCTCTGATTTTCTTTGTATGTGATTAATTTCAAGCCATTGTTAGTGATTTCAAGCCATGATAAAATCAGAGTGTTAGTGATTTCAAGCCATGGTAAAATCAGAGAGTTGGGAAATTTCAAGTCATGGTAAAATTAGAGAGTAAGAAAATTATAAGCCATGGTAAAATCACAGAATAAAGAAATTTCAAACCATGGTAAAATCATAGAGTAAGGAAAATTCTAAGTCACAGACGGTTTTTAATCTGAACCGTCTGTGATACTAGCTTATCACAAAACAGTTTTTAATATGAACCGTCTGTGATTCGCGGAAATCTTTGAACACTTGCGCGGGAGGCGAAATTTTTTGGCGCTGTCCTTATATATTATACCCACCCGCTTTGTCTTCCATTAGTCTCTCCTCTCCTCTCCCACGCCCGAGCTCCGGCCGCCTAGATTCCCAGTAGCGGTTCGGCGAGGCGCCCGACGAGGAGGAGGAGGAGGAGGGACAGCGTAGGTGCTCCATGTGCGCATAAGAGGTAGGCTGCAGAAAATGCGTGTATATCCCCAAAATATACACAATTTGTTGGTTGTTTGATGATTCTTATTTTATTTGTACTTAATGTCGGAGTGCTTCAGGAGGTTTTTGGCCGTCTCTCCTTGCCGACGAGCTTGAGTCGAACTCGGACGACATGCAAGAACAGCTTGTGATATGCTGGTGAGGTACAGAGAGAAGCAGTGTTGAACCAATCCAAGAAGCCGATGAGTTCTTCAGGAGCTTGGAGGCACAGTTGGTTTCTAGCTAGTTTAATTTTGTAACTTTATTCTTTTTTCCCATTTGGGGGGTTGTTGTGAAACCTTTTCCTATAATGTGTTTGCCATCAGAATTTTAATTAGATTTTAGTTGTCTTGCTAGAGGTTGCACATGGAAACTACTATCCAGCAATTGATTGGTTTTGCTCAAAATCTGTTTTTTTTTTTGCAATAGAAAAAACTATCTCAGACGGTTTGTGATAATTACTTATTATAGACGGTTCTTGTTCAGAACCGCCTGTGATAGCTTTTTTCACATACGGTTTAAAAACCGTCTGTGATGACTCATGTTATCACTGACCCATCAAGTCAAACGGTTCAGAAAAATCGTCTGTGATGACAATTTTGAACCGTCTGTGATGATTTTGTCTGTAGTAGTGGCCATTGCTCTCCACTCTCCTAATTCTATAGTAAGGAGTCCAATGAACCCTGAATTCTAATCACGGTGAACATAAAACCCTAAACTCGACGGAATTTCTATGGAGCACACCCTCACAGCTGGAGATGAAGTTCGATCATGAATCACGACGCACATCAAATAAATGGTGAGAAATTCGAGTACTCTGAAAAAAAAAATACTCTAGTACTAGTTAGGAACCTTGTTAATGTTTCCATGTTTTCTTATCCCTTTTCAAAAAATTCCTGTTTGGTAAGGAGAGCAGGTCCTTTGGCAACTTATTTTTTTTAAAAAAATCCCGGACAGGAGGTCTGGAAATCATTGATAGAAGATAAAATATAAAAACCGGCCCCTAAACACAGGGCCAGATCAACGCCGCATAGAATAGAACAGAGTCTTGTTAATTCACTACCAGCCTAGGCCAACCAACAAACAAACCTCAAAATGAGATTACAGGTGCTAAAACACACTTAGCGTCCCAAGGTCTGCAGCACCTCCTGTTACATGAGAAGGACGACCAGATCATCGGAGCTAGCCCATTGAACCAGCGAGAGTGCTAGAACTTGGCTTTCTTGCCGCCGCCAACGAGCACCGTAGAGGTTACAAACAGATGCTTGTCCGTCGCATCGCACGATAGCACGCCAATCCCAAGTATCAGCATGCATGGGAAGGTTTTTTGTTGCATTGGAAAAGAGGCAAGGATCCCTTGTAAGTCAACTCCGTCGCATTGGATCGGGTAGATTTCGGATTTGTCAAACTCCTCCGAGGTAGGGGATAACAAAATAGCCGCGTCGTCGGCGTAGAGAGATCGGATTTGCTATTTTTCAGTTACATGAAAACAGCTATCTTTCAGTCACTTTTTTCTACCGTTCCATCGTGCTAAGATTCGTGCGGGCGGAGTTCTCGTATCAGGCATATTTATTGTTTGTTGGGTGTTGGGCCTTCTGCTTTATTTGATCCGTTATCCCTTCCGCTTTGTGTTTGTTTCAAATTTTATATTGTTTTCTTCGTTTCTCACGCCTCCTCTATTACATGTGAGAGTTCCGTTGCCGAGTACAACTTTGTGTCCAGTTTCTTTTTTTTTTTTTGCTATTTTTTGTTTCTCGCGTCTCCTCTATTATTTGAGAGAGAGAGGAGAGGTTGGAGAGGAGAATCCGAGGGGATGAAGGGAGAAGCGTCCCGGTGGTCAAGCTGTTTGCGGCGAGCGGCCTTTCTCTCTCGCTTGAAGTGGCGTGCAGGAAGCGACGAGTGGGGGCATCTCTCTCGGTTGAAGCGGCAAGTGTCGGCCAGCGTGCAGGAAGCAGCTAGCGGTAGTTGCTTTTGGGGGCACCGATTTTTATGGTGAGTAGAGCTAGCTTGCTCGTTTGATCCAATCGCTTGAATAGTTTGGGGGCACCTATATATTTGTGTTGAGTAGAGCTAGCATGTTCCGGAATTGTATTGAGTTTTTGAGGCACCGATTTGTGGCGGCACAGATCTGTTGTTGTTCGGTGTGGTGAGTTTTTGGAGGCACCGATTTACATGCAGACCCTCAATGCAATGGGGGCTCACCCCACGTGATGAAAGAAGGGTTAAAAGAATGAGTTACGGTATGCTTACTTCAGAAACAATCCGGCAAATAGGGATGGAGAACAATCCAGTTAGTTGCTTAGATTAAAAGGTTAGTACCTTTGGGTTTTCTTCTGTTTGATTGCCTTTTCTTTGCTTCCGTTGCTGCTCGTTCCCTCCGTGTCCCTCGTTCTCATCCTCCATTGGTTTTCTCCTTACGATTGTGCTTCATTTTGTTATTCTAGGTTGTTGATCGTCTTGTTTTCTTCCTTTTCTTTCTTGGAGATTGGGCAGTGCAGATGGGGAAGAAGCCTAACAAGTGGGGTCTTTTTCTTGTCTAGAGAAGCCTGACAAGTGGAGTTTATTCCTGTTTAGTACACAGACGTAAAAACTTAGCCCACAACCCATGTGTGTAGAGCCCACAACAAGAAAAATAGAAAAAGCCAACAGAGTATACCAAATTTTCTGGCAACTTTTACATACAAAAAATCCCACAAAGAAACGAACTGAGAAACGGTCATAATAAGCTCATACAAAAACAACAACAGCCCACAAAGAAACAGGCCGAAAAACGGGTACAAATTCTGAAATTCGGACCCGTTAACACATATAACTGTAGCTCAGATCTGTTTTGTCATGCATTTGCACCGAATTTTTCCTTACCATTGGATGGAAATTTAAATGTTAGAAAAAATAACCGATAAATAATAAATTTTCAGACAACTTATAACCGGAGACTCCCAAGAGAGAGATCTCCCCAACTTAGCCGCATTAAAAAAAATTCTCTAGTCTGGATGCCTTGACCAACAGTTTTTGGAGATCCTTCGGCAACTTATGTACGCTACACGATTTACTTGTCTACTCTAGCCTTCTTCTTTTTTCTGAGACGAGCTGTCTAACCAGTTTAATTAGCATATAGAATATATATATATATATATATGAAGCTGTCGTAATTGATGTTGCATGGAAATGCACCGTAAGATAAGCCGTTGCTTCGTCACATGCAACTAGCTGGCAAAATAAGGTATCAAAGTTTCTCCATAATATCGAATAAGAATTGGTCATTCGCTGACAAGAGGCTGCGCGCGTGCAGCATTCAGCATATATGTTGCTTGGCGCATTTCACCCCTATGGAGGTACGTTCAATATCTTAACTAATAAAAGGAGTTTACTCCTATACAGTGAGAGAATCATCACACCTCTACATACGTAAAAAAAAATAAAAAAATCCTGACGCGCATTGGGACCATCGTGTCAGCCGCAACAGGTCCCTAACGTGGCCGCTCCTCGCATCTGCGTCATCGCCGCCACGCTCTTTTTCCTCCGATGCCCCCCTGGCCCTGCCTCTTACCCATGTCGGCGTCGCCACCCTTGATTTGTGCGCCTTCAACCTCGTTTTCATCAGAACCACCCTCGTCACTGGCCGTCTGCGTACATCTCCCGTCCCTCGGCGCTTGCAGAGCCCCCTACGTCGCATTCCTTGTTTGCTACTCGTCCTAGGCTCGTCGCGCCGCCTCCACCCACTCCCCGTCCCCATCTCCTCTCTCACCATCCCATCTCGTGGGAAGTTTATATTTCCGTTACAACATACGAACACTTTGGTAGTGATCTATAAAACAACAAGAGCGCGCCTTACGTAAACTCAGTTGACTTGGCTAAAAATGATAAAAACAATCTCGTGGAGATTGGCAACACAGTGCAAAAGGAATCTCGTGGATATAAAAATGATAAACTCGGTTGACTTGGCTAAAAATGATAAAAACAATCTCGTGGAGATTGGCAACACAGTGCAAAAGGAATTAATGAATGTGCCCATACAAAGTGAAGCTGCAGCTGCTTGTGAGTTTGATCCCCAGTTCTCTCTGTTTGATGTGTGCTTAATGCTGGGTTTTATATGTTGGCACACGACGGAAGTGGATTTTTACCTTTTTTAAGGTGGTATCTCCTATCTCACGCGCCATCTAATTTGTCCTCTTTAATCTGGAAATCCAGACATGTATATTTTGAAGAATATAGAATACACTAAAAAATAAAATGACATGAATCTCGAGACAAAATGGATGATGAATAAGACAGGAGGATGTCCTAAGGGAGAAAGCTTTTCCCGTTGGCGTCAGCTAAGACGTCTGGTACCAACTAAATAGATGCTACATATTTGATATTTGTATCTACCGACTTGGTTCGACCCGGGTTATGAAAATGAAATTGTGTTGCAGTAAATGTTAAATATATAAGTACATGTAGGTCTAATTTAATCCATAAATTAATCATGACAACATGCACGCAACATAACAGAACCATCACAGGCATAACAGATCTAGACATGTAACCAGGAAACTGAACATGAACAGATCTAAAACGGAGAACATTACTTACGCACCGATGATTCTCGCTCGATCGGTTTGTCGATGTTGGCACCGCGGCACAACGCGGTGGATGATACGGTCGATGACGATTTGCCGGGTTTAACGACGAGGAAGACGAGCCGAGCGCACAGCAAGCGGCCGCGCAAAGCGCTTCCTAAAACCTTATTCGCCTCTCCCGTGCAGAACTGGCGGCGACGGTTCCGAGACCGCTTCCCGAACGCCGCACGCCGTGGAGCGGACTGAGTAGACTACGTGACGGCAGCAGACAATGGAAGAGGCAAAACCCAGATTGATTTTCCGATATCGTATGGAGGCGGCGATTCAAGATTTATGGAAGAATCGGGACGTGTGATCAAGACGCCGCACGCTCTCCATAACTCAGAATCGAAACGGATTAATCGCAGAATCGATCCGACTCACCGCCACACAAAAAAGCAAAAGATAAAAACGCCAAAGGAAACGCGCTGCGCAAGCACTCGACGCCGATTTTGGCGGACCATTCACGCAGGTGTCGTGTGCGCTCGCCTTCGCTCGCCTTTGGCGGAAGCGGCGGCGGCGCGCGTGTGTGTTCCTCTAGTTCTCTCCCACACATGCCTCAAGTGACTAGGAGTGCACCATCCCTTTTAAGATGGTCTTCCTCCTAGAACTAGCAATATGGTACTTAAAGTTCACATGCAACCTTCCTTTGCATGAGTGGGCCTTTGAGATTTAATTTAGGAATTATTCTTCTTGTATGGGCTAGCAGCCACATAATTCAACAGTAAAGTACACGTCGCCGGCGAGACCTTTATCGACACAAAACTATGGAAGAACGTGGCGACAACTAACTAGACACGGTCATAGATTGTTAGTATAATTTACGGATGCATTTGCCTTCTTGTTCCCCTGTAATTATGCCCATATAAAACAAGATAGATAAATAGAGATCTTGGTCAAGCAAGCTGGCCAGTCATGGCTCTCCATGACCCGGAAACCGGCCTGCTCCCTCCTCGCCAGAGGGAACTGTCCTTCCGCCTCTCCTCCAGCCACTCGGTGTTCCGCGCGCTGGCGCAGCAGCGGGAAAACAGGCCGCTCATCATCCAGAGGGTCCCGCAGAGCGTGCGGGGGCTGGACGAGCTCTACTTCGTCCCGGAGGTCGTCTCCATCGGGCCGTACCACCACCGCGCCGCGCAGCACCTCGTCGAGATGGAGGCCATCAAGGAGGCCGTGGTGCACGACTTCTGCTGCGGCAGCAACCGGTACGCCGCGGCGGGGGACCAAGGCCAGCAGCAGGCCGAGTCTGCCGTGGAGCGGTTCCTGCAGGCGGTCCGGCCGGTCGTGCAGGAGGCGCGGCAGTGCTACGCCGACCGCTTCGACAGTGTCAGCGACAACGACTTCACCAATATGATGGTGGTCGACGGCTGCTTCCTCCTGGCGGTGGTCGCGATCCTCACCAAGGACTACCCCCACGAGCACACGTCGTGGACCCACGGACGCATGCTCCGGATCATGAAGGACATCATGCTGTTCGAGAACCAGATCCCCTGGATCGTCGTCGACGCGCTCATGGCGCTGCAGCCGGTCCGCATGGACGTGTTCGTCGCCAAGATCCTCGCCTACTTGGACGTCCACCAGCGCGAGCCGCTCTTCGATACGTCGTACGGTGATCTGAATCCGGTCCACCTCCTGGACCTCATCCACAAGCGGCACCTGGGCGGGCCGCCGCCAACGGCCGACGGCGGCATCCGGTACTGCGACTACACCCGGCCGTTCGCGCACTTCACGTCGGCCGTGGAGCTCGCCGAGGCCGGCATCCGGATCCACATGAGCAGCACTTGCCGCGTCAGGGACGTCCGGGTGGAGCCGGCGGCGGGGTTCCCGCTCGGCCGGCTCACGCTCCCGCAGCTCGCGCTCAGCTGGCTGCCGCGCTGCTGGCTCATCAACATTGTGGCGCTGGAGTGCGTGACGGACCGGTCGGACCACAGCGGCGTGAGCTCCTACCTCGCCATCCTCGGCTCGCTCATCAGCGCCGAGAGGGACGTGACGGAGCTCCGGTCCAGGAGGATACTGTTCAGCACCATGAGCGACCGCAGGACCGTCGAGTTCTTCCAGGGCCTGCTCGACCCGCTGCCGCGGCAGGAGCTCTACCTCCGGACGCTGGAGAGCATCGTCGAGCTCCGGACCAAGAGGAGCACAAGGAGCAACCTCCACGCCGTCTACTACAGGAACAGGAGGATCATCTTGGCCGCCTTGCCGCTGCTCAGCCTCCTCGTCGCAATCATCGGAATCGTGCTCACCAACCCTCAAACGTAAGTAGCCCGAACGCATGCAACGTCTGATGTTTCTCACCAAATACGTCGATCGGTGATGTAGTTTATCAGTTTTCCTGTTTGTGTTTGGTAACTCTCGTTGCCAAAATCATTCACGTGTAATATCTACACATGGGCTTGTCTTCGTTTTGCTGTGTAAATTGCTGGATTACATAATTTGTGTTAGCAACTGCGAAAGCTATAAACTTCATGGTTCTCTAGATGATCAGAGAACTGAGGTCATTTCGAGTGTCTGTTACGTAAGTGCTCTACCGCAAATCCCATCACGCAGGCGCCTGTTTTTTTCAAAAAAAAAATACAATTGATTTTTTGGACAGTTAAATTTTGATCCAAACATCCAGATCTCTCCCCCACTCTTCCATATATACTATCCTCCACCCCTTAACCGTAACCCTCATTCCCTTCTTCCTCAGCCGCCGCCACCGCCCCCTCACCGCGTGCTGCCTCCCACCGACTCGCCGGCGAGGCCCACCGGCCAGCTCCCACCCCCCTCCCTCCGCCCATCCACCTCCTTCGCCGCTGTTCTTCCTCCTCTACGACCACCCGCCCCTGTACCGCCTTCTTCTTCCTCTCCTCCGCTGCTTTCGCCGCACCTGCCGACCGCTGCAGCCCACCGCCTCCTCCGTCCCGAGGCGCCTGTGGGGACCCCGAGTTATCTCCGTAAGACCGAGACTAATCAAGGTCTTAGGGGCATAACTTAGATCTCCAAGAAATGGATTCCAACTTAACTCCATCTAAATGAGAGGCTTAACTAGCGCTAGAGCCCGACGATCATGTCGCTTCCTCTCGAAAGCACTACATGATTGTCGGTTCTCCAACAAGTCAAGCACTACTCTTAGTGAGTTAAATAGGAAACCATGAACAGCTTAGTACAACTTATATTGGCTCCCAAGATCAGCGACCAATATAATCATACTCTTATACAACGTTGCTCACATCCATACAACATTCATACATAAATAGTACAAAAGTGATACATCAAGTTTCAAGTTTACAACTACATAAGTGGCCGACCGCCAAATTAAACAAGTTCATAGCGAAGCAAGTAATAAACCAAAATACCTGCAGTGGTATGCCACATAACCCATCGGGCAACCGATCGGGAGCTAAAGATAGCACACTACTCATCGGTGTCGCTTAAATCGACACCGACAACCTCGTCGATCTCATTATCTTCCTCACCCGTAAAGCCAAGAAACATCCGCCGAGTACAAAAGAGTACTGCAAGTCTTACACAAATAAAAACAAAGTATGCATAAGGTCATTCAAAGGAAGGCTCATATTGGCTTAATTTTGCGAAACGATTTAAATACTAAACAACCTACACATACTAGTTTTTCAAGTGCCGCTTCAAAATCAGATTTAAAGTAGAAATAAAGCATGTGAATAAGTGATAAATTCAATAATAAATGAATCATACCAAAAACAAAGTGGCGGTCCACTTTGATACAACAACAAGTATGAACATCCCATTCATGACGATACCAAGTTATAACCACAATTTTAATTCCAAGTCTAACAATAAGCAGCCACGTATTTCAAGCGATCGTCCATAACCGTGACACGGCTATTCAATAGATTTATACCGCAGTGGTGTACTACTTATTTATTAACGACTTGATTAGCCCGTAGTTTCTTGATGCTCTCTAATATAGCATACTTCCTATGGTATGCCTACGTAAATCAAGATATGGTCATTTTTAGCAAGAAAATCCCATTGAGCTAAGTCCTCAACCCATAGCTCTTAAGAAACACAAGACGTTAACGCCTTCATCCTACCTCCTAGGAAACACAAGACGTTAACGCCCCCATCCTATCGCCCCAAAAGGAACACGGATTTCACGGTCCCATGCCCTTACAAATTTCACCACCGTGGGACTCAACACAACAAAACCTTCCCCCTACTTAACCATACGGCACCCATATACCGCGTGTGATAGCACGAGTTTTACTTGAATTGCAACAACCGAAAGTTCGGTCCTTAATTATCCAGACAAGCCCAACCACATACCCAATCTCGTGCACCAAGCACCATCACTAACCAACACTTGTTCATACCAAAAACTTCTTTTAAAATGACAAAATTTAACTTATAAAATAGATACGAAGATCTGAAATTAAAGTATATAAAGAAGGTTGTTTTTATCCCATAATTGTCGGGCTATTCCCGACAATCAATCTACCGTTTCTAGACTTGCATGGCTAAGCAAAACCCGAACAAAATAACTTCACACATCCTATCATAGGCATTTCAGTACTGGAATAATTCATGGATAGCCACAATGACAAGATAATAGGATGTGTCTAACTACTCAACACAAAAATAGCGACAATATAGAACTACCATGCAAGCAATTATCATTGCATCTACCCTAACAAAATTGGGATTAAATATGATGCAAAAAGAAAGTTCAAAGGATGCTTGTCTTGCTGGTAGGCTAATTGCTCTCCTTCAGTAGCGTAAGAATCAATGTCAATGAGCTCGGAATCTATATAAATACAATACCGAATAAACATCGAGAAATACTCTAAAAATCAAGATGCTCAAAAATACATGATTTTTCTACAGTAGCTAAGTCATGATTTTAGATGATTTTTGGTGAAAGAATTATTTTATTTTGATTTAGTATATGAAAGTTATGGTGGTTTGAATTTCAGATTTCAATATGCCTTCATTTACGTAATTTAATTATGAGGTGAAATTTTGTAGAGCAGTAGTGAGTACATGGATAAATGGGCAATATTATTACAAGTTCAAAACAATTGAGTTTGCTTCAATTGGAGTTTTCTTGATTTAGTTATTGATTTTCAAAGTTATTAGCATTAATAGTGTAAAAATAAAGCCCTTTAGGATCATTTTCCTAAAACTATAGTTTCTGTGACAGAGGTAAGTTTGAAACTATTTTTATAATTAAGTTCATTTGAAATAGAAATTATCAAAACTGATTTGACTGTTTTTGGAGTTTCCAAGAATTACTTATGAATTTTTGAAGTTATCAACCCTTTTTCTATTGTAACAATAATAGTGTTAATGGCTCATTTTCCAAAATAATGCTCTCTGTTATAGAGACATGTTTGAAACCAATTTTAATATTAAGTTCACTAAATATGAAAGTTATCAGAAGTGGTTTCACTCATTTTGGAGTTAAAATGATTTAGTTATGTTTTTTAGAAGTTAATGCCAATTTTCAGTGTGCAAATTAACAGATTTTGAATTTCATAAAGTATTAATTACTCTTTCTAACGAGTACTAACCTAGCCACAACCGCTGACGGGTGGGACCGGGGGCCAATATTTGACCCAGTCAACGTGGACTTGGTCTCGACCGAAAAGAGTTGAAGGCGTATTTCCAAGAATACGCCTTCAAAACAAGTAAGAGTAGACTAGTTCTAACTATACTAAGAGTACGTGTCTCCTTAAGGAAAACATATTTGTGAAACTACGCACCAGCCTAACAGGTTGTAAGGCCCACATGTCAACGACTCAAGATTCAAAACCATATTCTAATCATTTTCTTTAGCTAAGGCCCTACATGTCATAAGGACACCGAGACCTCTGCTAGCACTTAAACAACGCCATTAGATTTTTAAACGCCACATAGGCTTTTGCTTGACGAGTCCGACAACAGCAGCCACGGCCGCGCTGCCTCGCGACCACGGCGACTTCGCCATGAAGGCGCGGCCAAAGGTATGAATGGGTCCATAATAAGCTTGCGCACCTAACGGAGTGTTTTCTGGCAATGGAGGTGGTCTAGACCGCGGCTAGTCGGAGTGGAGCGGCGTAATCCGCACGGCTAAAGGGCATGCAGGTTTCGAGGTGCATCGAGAAAAACAAGGCATGGATGAGCCATGTGTGGACTCCACGAGGGTTACCAGAGGGTTGTAGAGGCCGGGAGCTCTGGGATGTGTCATCCACTGCAATGGCATGGCGCGGCGCTAGGATCAACGCGAGGAGATAATCAGGCAAACAATCCAACAAGAAAAGGTTGGGAAGGCTTCAAGAAGGGATGGAGATGGTATCAATACAAGGAAAAGGGCACGTGACTTACCCGATTGACAAAGGACGATGAAAAGGACTTTCGGCCGACAAAGGGCAAGTTCCAAATTCGAGCGATCCGCAATGCATCGACCAATTGGGCTGAGGGGAAAGTAAGGTGGGTTAAGTGACACACCATGACGCCCGGCTTGAGGATAATACCTCTTGAAACAAGGGTTGACACGTAGAGGCCTTCGTGCGTGCTCTAGAGCTTCCAACCACGCCACCGTGGTCCGGGAGCTAGAAGAGGAACCAAGGTCCAAATTGAGCAAAAATGGAATTGGTAAGGATCATAGAGATGGGGAAACCATGCGGAGGAAACTCACCCGTGTAGAGAGCAAGCACAAGCCTCTCTTTCCTCAGACCCGAGAGGAAAGATGAGGAAGAAGGAGGCGCTCATATGGTTAATATGCTCGGGTGTTGACGGGAATGGAGGCGGCGTTGGACGGAGAAGCTCCAGGAGTGGTCTGCGGTGGCGGTGGTGTAACACCCCAATTCTCAAAGAGCCTGGAATGCTACTGGAATAAAGCTATTCTAGCACAAATACAAATTTTCGGCAGAGTCTCCTTTGTTTAATCAGCTAAACTGAGAGTTCAACAATATCACATGGCATATAATCAAATTCTCATAACAAATTACTCTATCATGCATGATCATCAAATGAACCATCCAAGACTAGCAATCTCATTATTACAACTAAACAGTTACTCCAACCACACCGTCTATGGGTGTTAATCAACAGTTCATTTATTTCTGAATTGAAACTAAGTAACAACGCATTATGAGTGTGTAGTAGTGAGTGCATCCAACATCTACTCCCTCCCAAGCGTGTCGTTCCAGCCATTGGTACCTAAAACACATTAAAGCAAGAGTGAGCCCAACGACTCAGCAAGTATCAACAAGGCTATAAACAAGAACACAAACATAGCGTCGATAATCCACAATAACATAACACTAATCATAGCCATCTATCTCATGACATGCAACCAATGCAATGCTCCTTTGAACTTTATCTCTTTCGTATTTTACCCAGAATGTGGTATACAACCGCCGCTATATACCCTGCCTATGCCCTCTCGGCACAGTGGACCAAGAGCCTATACACCACATGTATAGGGACCTTGCTCATCATCTCAATGATGGGGACCCTTTGTTCATAGCCCATTCCACGAATGTGGGGACTCAAGCCCATCATTTACATGGGACTCAATCAGATGTGCTTGGTCACCACGTGACAAGGCACCAGATGCTCTCAACATGCATATGCACCATGATAACATTTTCATAAGGTGAATACAACATATTCTCATTATCATGAAAGCAATAACAACATGCGGTAGAACTTTTAACTATAACTAGCAGTCATCAAGATAAAACAAGAACTCATCTCATAAACAGCAAGCATGGCTATACTATCAAGATACATCACAATCACATCATGCAAGCATACATATATAATAGCTCGAATACTTGCCTCAACCGTATGAGAATGGTGGACGCTAAGAGGGTGTTGCCCCGGAACCACGCCCTCCTGAACATTAAAATACCCCAATCTAAGACCAACATTCTGAACCAAGAGCAATAAGAACAACACAAATGAACTTGCTAAACCCTGTGTGTTTCCCAACTTCCAAATTCTAGCGATCGGTTTGGCGCACCCTGTGGACAGTCAACTTGTAAAATACATAACTTTCTGCTCACGCATCCAAATAAGATTTTCTTGGACTTTATGAAAAGGTAATTAAATCGTCTAAATAAACCTAGTTGGGGAGCCCTTCTGATTCTGCCCTTAACTGCCCCTAACAAACCAATCTTTCAGACATCAGAATTCACGTCGGGTTCTCTAGACAGTACGCTAAAACCTCCATAACTTTTGCTACGAAAGTCCAAATCTTACGTTCTTTATCTCTATGAAAAGGTACAGAAATTTCCCACATTTTTCGTTATACTGAGGTCCCCTGATTCTCCCTTTAATTAACAGTTCTAACCAGTTTTCTACAGACTGTCCAGAATCTGACAGAACAACAGGATAGCAAAACTAGAAAATTCATAACTCCCTGACCGTTAATCGGATTTGGGCGTTCTTGGCGGCCATTGAAAGATAAGAGCATAAACTACAACTCTCTAGGAGATCAAAACTCCTAATTCTGCCTCTAACCACATGAAATCGACCGCGCAAGCTACTGGACAAGTCTGCAATTTCAGCGGCCAGATTGCAACCTAGCCAAAACTGCCCGAATACTCTTCTATGACTAATTACCCAAAAACAAACGACGTGTTACCCTTGAAGCAGCTGAAGATCGCGAACCCCAGACGGTGATCCCGCTCCCTTCTCTTCTCCCTTCTCTTCTCCCTTCTTTCCTCCCTTCTTTCCTCCCTCTTTTCTTCCCCTTTTGGCCGGCTGCAATGGGGTCCTTCTTCTTCCCTTGGCCGGCTGCAATGGGGGACCTTGGAGGGGAATTTGGGTGGCGCAATGGAGGGGGCAACCAGGGAGGAGGGCGTGGGAGGGGAGGGAGTGGCAGCCACCAAAGGGGGGAGGGGGCGTGAGAGGGGGAGGGGAGGAAGTGGTGCGGCTAGGGTTTGGGGGGAGGCGCCCCCCCTTTTTGGCCGGCCCCCCCCCTAGGCCTCATGGGCCGGGCCCAAGCCTGTGTTGAGGAAATTTAGCGCTAACCTCTCCAAAGCGGAAATGCGAAATTCCTATTGGTCCCTCTCGAAAATCCATTGAATTCTCTCCAGAATAATTAATCTTCCCCGATTAAGTGCTCAACACACACTCTCGGGGTATTACAGCCTACTCCTCAACAGATTCGACTCAATCTAACGCGAACCGTCAAAAGATAAAACAGTATCGGTAACTTAACAACCGAGAATACGCATCGCCGTGAATAAATCGTGATAAAGCTCGCGCATGCAAGACTCAGCCTCGTGTGGCCTCTCACCTCACGCGCACCAAAGCACTTTGACGATTTCAACGCTTTGTTCCTCAACTCTTTTCTCGATCTTTCCGTAATCCGCACTAGTTTGGACTCAAAAGACAGATCCTGCTCAATGCTTAGAGGTTCTAATGAAACATGATGCTCCGGATCACGCAGGAACTTCCTCAACATGGACACATGAAACACGTTATGCACTCCCCGCATAGACTCTGGCAGGTCTAGGCGGTATGCCAACTTTCCGATCCGAGCCAAGATTGTGAATGGCCCTACGTACCTTGGGCTAAGCTTCCCTCTGGTACCGAACCTCACCACCCCTTTAGTGGGGGACACTCTCAAGAGCACCGATCCCCACTTCAAATTCCAAGTCTCTTCTCCTCACATCCGCATAACTTTTCTGCCCGCTTCAGCCAACAATGTTCTCGCTCACCATGGCCACTGCTCCACCGCCTTTTTGTAACCAACTGACCTAAATCGCCTTCACCCACGGCTTCCCAAAGAAAGGGGTGACCTGCACTTACGCCCATACAAAACCTCAAACGGCAGCTTTTATGCTTGTATGATAGCTGTTATTGTACGCAAACTCGCCAAAGGCAATTGATCCTCCCAACTACCCTTCCAGATAGGACACAGGACCGCAACATATCCTCCAAGGTCCAATAGTGCGCCTGATCGCCCATATGTCCGAGGATGAAAAGTTGTACTGCATGCAGTTGTGTGCCCATTGCACTCGCAAACTCTCCCAAAACTTGGATACGAACTTAGCATCCTCGCGTAAATGATGGTCTTTGCACTCCATGCAATCTTACAATTTCGCATAGATAGGGGCCAAGTCACTAGCTGAATTGGTCGTGGCGGATGGGAATAAAATGTGCGGACTTGTGAATCGATCCACTATAACCCAAACCGCATCCTTACTCGCGTGAACGAGGCAACGCAACAACGAAGTCCATAGTGATATCATCCCACCGCCATTGGGGAACCTCTAATGGTCGCAACAACTCGCCGGACGCTTATGCTCGCTTCACTTGCTAACATACGCCACAAGAGGCTACATAATTAGCAATATCCACTTTCATTCTTTCCACCGTAAGTTCGCTCGCATCACTGACATCTTTGTCTCACCCGATGAATCAGATATGGTGTGCGATGTGCCTCCTTTAGTATGTCATCCTTAACTCCCGCTCTCGCACACACAAGCGACCTTTAAATCGCAAAGCTCCAAACCCATCCAAACTAAAATATCCTTCCTTTGCCCAAACCAGACGCTTCGACCTTTGCAATAACGGGTCACTCACAGCTTCCCGCACACGCCCGGAATGGTCGACTTAAAATCAATCGGTCTCGTGATGAGCCGCATCGCATAGCAATAAGATATCCCCATGCGTCAAAACCGCAATTAGACAATCCAGTAGTAGCCGCGTCGCTTATGACTAAGAGCATCAGCCACCACGCTGGCTTTGCTCGATGATACCGAATCGTGAGATCATAATCCTCGATCACTCTAACCATCCGCGCTGCCTTATATTCGTGTCCCTCACAGTAAAGATGTATTTAAGGCTTTTGTGATCAATAAAGACATCACAAGACTCACCATAGAGATAATGCCTCCAAAGCTTCAAGGCTAACACCACCGCAGCCCAACTCTAAATCATGTGTTGGGTAGTTCTCGCCATGTTTCTTCACCGCCTAGACGCTGCAGTTTAAGCGTAACCTTACCACTTGCATGAGCACACAACCCAAACCAACTCGAGAAGCATCTGAATAGATCAGAATCGCCTGTGCTCAGAATAGTGAGAACAGGAGCCACCCGCTTTTCCTTCAAAGTCCAAAGTTATGCTTCACAATCATCATCCCACCGAAACTTGACATCCTTCTCGGTGAGTTCGACAACGGCCGCGAATGATGGAGAAATCCCGCACAAACGCCGATAATATCCTCGCCATACCAAGGAAACTTCACTTCTTTGACGTTGGTCGGCCTTCCCATTCTACCACCAGGAAATCTTACTTGGATCCACTAATATCCCCTTATCATTGATGATATGCCCCAAGAACCCCACTCGACATCCGTAACTCGCACTTTCTAAGCTTGGCATAAAACCTATTCTCTTAACGCTCCAACACCACCTCAAATGACGCTCATGCTCAACTTCGTCTTTGAATAGATCAAAATATCATCAATAAAGACGACGACAAAATCATCCAGATACTCATGTAGCATCCTGCTCATAGTCTCCATGAAAGCAAATAGGGCATTCGTTAGTCCAAAAGCCATAACTTTAAATTCAAAGTGCACATACCTTGTAGAGAACGCCGCTTTCAATATCCTCCTCTCGGACAGAATCGATTATAGCCCGATCAAGGTCTATCTTTGAAAATACCTTTGTGAGGACCCAATTTATTTGGCTTGTAATGCTTAACCAACCACCTGGTCCTAGCATCACAAGTCAAATAAACCGAGCCTCGAGATATGTATACTTCCTGCAAAGTGATACATACTTCTCCACAAAATTATGCATCAACTCCATTACAAACATAGAGTCCAAATATTACACTAATAAGCGGTAAGTAACAACAGAAAATTATTACGTACAAAGGCCGACCGCCAAAAGATACACAAATACACAAGACAGATAATGAAGCAAAGTGCCATAAGATGGCTATAAACAAAGCCAATCGGTGTGCCTTCAACCCACAAGGCATCCGACGACCGCTAAGCCTAGTAGTCGCCCATGAAACGGCAACACACCACGTATGAGGCCCTTGGGGCTCACTTCTTCTTCCTCGCAACAAAAACATTAAGCAAAGCACCGAGTACAAAGATTGTCTTTGTACCCGCAAGACCGACGTGTGAACCAGCAGACTGCTTATAGGCTACATGCAAAGCTTATTTGGTGGAGGCCATATGTTTCATTTGCACAAAGCCGCATTTGTTTGCAATAATGTAATACAGTTTAAAGGCAAGTTTGCAATTCATTTTTAATGTTGAAATACAAGAAAGGTAATAATAACAAAAGAGTAAAGAAAACAACCTAGAAGTGACTATCCCAATAGTCACCACATCAATAGCACGAATCCTGCATTCGCACTCACCCAAAGAAGTTTTAATTTAAATGTTGTAGTCTAACTCTTGGAAGATCTTGTCAAGCGTGTCCATAACCTAGACGAGGCTATTCGAATAGTTTTAACTCGCAAGGGTGTACCATCAGATTCACACTTCGCATCGCTCTAAGCCAAAACACACTTCCAAGGTATGCGGCACCGCTAAGTCCTACGCAGACCTTTCCAATATTGTGTATTAACTACGAGCCGTCAGATGGATAGAAATCCATACGCTTACATGGTAAAGCCAAAAGACAACTACCTTTATGGGTAAAGCTTTGACAACTACCATGCTCCCAACACCATCCTCCCGCGACCTCCTCGCACCCAGAGCCAATACACGCCAAAGTACTAGGTCAAGAGAGGTCCCATACCCTCTAGTGTGGTTAGCACGCTAAATGCTTGGTTTAGTGTAACAAGATGTTCTGGTCCTTGTTGACTCTGCACCTTTCCACCACACCCAACAGATCACACCAATCTTACCATTGTGCCCAAGTCTAAATCATTTCGTTTTTCATTTTTAGTTTTCACAATTAAACATAGCAAGAATGTCGAAACATACAGCTTATAGTAAATTTTAGGTGCTCCAGTTACCGACTAAGTCGATAACCGCCATTTCTACCGATAGCTACATGTCTAAGCAAATTGACCGGATCTACTAATGACAAGAGATCATCCAACATCTCTAATCACAAAAAACCTAGGCTCTGTAGAAGAGGAATATCATTTGCCTTCGATTATGCAACTAACAGATTAACTAACCAATTTAACACAAAATAAGCGATGCATACATACAGCTTGAATCAAAATATTAGACTTTAAAATACCGGGATTAACATGATCAAACCGCTTGTTCGGGCCGCTGTTGCTCGTAATGCTCAACTCTGCAGCAGGATCGCTCGTGGTTACCGCAAATGTCGGCTTCAACGATTGAACAAATAATAATAATAAGAACGAATAACATCGACAAAACTCAAACATTCAATAACAACAAAACATACCAAAACTCTCAGCAGCCTAAGCATGATAACAAAATTTTAGAAACAGAGAATAATTCATTTTAAGTTATTATGAATTTCCCATGAATTTTCTAAGCTAAATACACATCAAAGCACTTAGTTAATTACTTAACAAATTTTCATAAACAAAAATAGTATCTAAAATCTATCCTGATAATTAGTGCACTAAAAATGAAAATTTACAGAATTGGATTTACTGGATTTGGACAATTATTGAAAAAGATATGAATTTTCTAATTTTGGAAAATGCATAATACATCATTTAATCATTTAACAGATTTTTGCTAACAGAGACAAGATTGAAACTAATTTTAGTAAATAATACATTTAAAATGAAAATTATCAGCACTGGTTTCATGCGATTTGGAGATAAATTGAATTAGTTATGCATTTTCTAAGTTTAATTGAATTAACAAAGGCAATGTAAAAGCATTTCGAAATCAATAAAGCATTAACACATTTTTACACCCACACCGCTAGCCCTAGACGCGACCGATGGGCCTGGGCGAAAGTCACTCAGACGTGCCACCACGAAGGCACGCCGAAGGCGATTCAAGGAATACGCCTCTCGCTTTAACAAAACGCATTCCTAACACATATACTCAAAGCAGAAATACGCTTCTCTGCAGAAAACGATAACGAAACTACACAACCCCTAATCGACATTCCGCCCACATGACAGACTCAAGGTGAAATATAACGGTTGATTAGACGATTTCTAAACGTGATTAACCAAGAGGCCCCAAGTCGAGACTCAAACTAGACATGATTAGCGCTAAACTTAATCATCACCGGTGGCTCACCGGCGCAGACGGAACGGCGCGCGCCGCACATCCGATCTTGCAACCGTGAGGTCATAGGGCGAGTGAATGATACCTTCGAGTTCGCAAAGACCTGCGAACACGATGGCGGTGACGCGAGTCCGATGGTCACCGAGTTGAGCTCGCGACGCACGGAGGCGAGAAGAAGACACGCCCCGTGGAGAAGACGCTACGCGATAAGAAGCTTCGGAAGGTACGCACTGGCCTTCCGCTTGACTCGTGAAGGATAAACCCACAACCACGACGACGATAGAGCTCCGAGGTGGTCGGAACGCCGCGCGCGTAAATACCGTGCTCTGAGAAGAACCGCCGCACACCCTCCACGATGCACCAAAGACGTAAACGAACCTCCGTTAGACTCGGGAGGATTGCGATCACGAGGACCAAGTGACGGGCTAGAGACTCACCAGATCGCAAACGAGCCACGGAGCGAGAGCGCCGGAGGCGGAGACGACGATACCACCCGGTGATTCACCGACGCCAGCGACCCGGCCGGGCAAATGGAGGCGCGCGAGCGTGGATCACGTGGTGCGGTCGCGGCTCAAGGGCGCTTAACACGGCGGCGCCGCTCGGTTCCTCTTCTGGCCGAAACCAATAAATGGGCGAGAAGGCACGAATGGGGTAGAGAAGAAATGAATGAGCTCGGTGGTAGATGAGACCTGCGATGCTTCGAGACGGACACGGGCAATAGGTGGCAGCGACGCAGGTACGTGGCGCAGCATGCGCGCGCCGCGAGCTCCGGAGACGCGGAGAAGACGAGGGCGATGCCGACAGTGGGGTCCACTCGCCAAAGAAGCAAAGCGGGCGCGAGCCGAGATCGTGGCGGCGCGACGAGCTGGTCGGACTCGATCAAGAATATGCCGACCGCTGATCCGAGATGGACGGCCGAGATTGATGTATGCGTATTCGACAGTCGCTTGCATACGCGAACGCGGATCGCTCGATCTGCATCGGACGGTCAGGATTGGGCGGTGCAGCTAAGTGGCGCGATTGAGCCAAGAGGTGCGGGTCGGACTCGAGTCTGAGTTGGGTCCGAGCCAGAGGAACAGTGATTTCAGATTTGATTTCAAAAGGCTGAGCGGGTTTGGGGAATTTTTAGAGATAGCTCCTGAGCTCCAAAAATTTTGAAATTTTTATGGGAGCTCCTTTGGACAGAGAACAACCTTGAATAAATTTTCCAGAAATTTTTATGCACAGAATTGTTCCCAAGAAAATTCACAAGCTTCTGCTCTAAGGGTTTGACCAGATTTTGAACTGGTTTGACTTGGCCATTTGAAATAGCAAACAAAATCTAAAAATTATGAAATTTTTCAGGGAGGTAGATAGGATGATCAAGATGATGGGAAAAATAATTTTAGAGGATGATCACAAGTTTGAAAGCCAAGAATTTGTTGACAACAATTTCCAATCACAAGAATTAAATTCTAAAATTGAAATTGCTATGGAAAATTGTAGAAACTTTCAAATAATTTCATGAGGCAACAAAAGTTTTATTCTCCTCAAAATTTTACATTTGAAATACAAACCCTAAGTTAGGTTGTTACAAATCTCCCCTTACAGAATCTCGCCCGAGATTCTCGATCACCGGAGAAGAAGGACTGTAGTCCGTGACGAGACGATCTTCCCGCTCCCAAGTGGCTTCATCCTCGGAGTGATTCGACCATCGAACTTTAAGAAACTTGATCACACGGTTCCTTGTTCTACGCTCATCTTCTTCGAGTATACGAACGGGCGCCACGATAAGACGATCTTCCCGCACATCGATATTTTCCAATGGTGTTTCTCAATCGAACACGGAGGCACTTCTTCAATTGCGATATATGGAAAACATCGTGGCACTCTTTCGAGCGTAGCCGGCAACTCCACCGGTATGCAATGGCTCCCACTTTCTTGATGACGCGATAAGGCCCGGCATACCGAGGAGCCGCTTGCCCTTGATACCAAACGACGATGTCCTTCAAAGGTGAGACTTTGAGATACACAAAGTCATTGGGCTGAAGCTCAACTCACGGCGACGCCGATCCGCATAGCTCTTCTCGTTCGACTGAGCTACGCGCAAGTGCTCACGAATCAATCGCACTTGACTTTCAGCTTCATTGATCGACTTCGGGTCAAGAACCGCTTTCACCGCCACCAGTTCAACGGGTTCGTGACGCCTCCCATACAAAGCCTCAAACGGTGCATAGCGAGACCGGCTTGGAAGTCGTTGTTGTAGGAGAACTCGCGAGTGGTAGACACTTCTCCCAATTCTTCCCATAGGAAAGAACACAAGCACGAGCATATCTTCAAGCACTGTTGACGCGCCCGCCTCGACCATCCATCCCGAGGATGATAGGCCGTGGCCGAAGTAAGACGCAGTTCCCATGGCCTCCTCGCAGACTATGCCAAAACCGAGAGATAAACAGCGCCCACTGGCCGACACAATCGCCTTGGGTACACCATGCAAGCTCACAATCCTTGATACATAGAGCTCGGCCAGAGGTTCCACACGAGTGACTTCTTGACCGGAAGGAAATGCGCCACTTTAGTTAGCTCGTCAATAACAACCCAAATGGCGCTATTTCTTGGATGAACGGGCAACCTAGTTGATGAAATCCATGCCCACTAATCCCACTTCCATTCGTATAGGCAAGGGTGAAGAAGACCTGCTGACGCCGATGCTCGGCCTTGACACGACAACATACGCCGCATCGTGCAACGAACCTGGCAATCTCGTGCTTCATGCGAGTCCACCGAATCTCGACGCAGATCTTGGTACATTTTGGTGGCCCCGGATGAATAGACAAGGGGGAATCATGGGCCTCATGGAGAATCAAGTCCCGCAACTCGGGACCTTAGGGACCACGAGACGCTTCCAAACCATACAACACCGTGCTCATCTTCGCTGAAACACTTGGCTATTCCATCCTTGATATTCTGCTTAACTCGTTCACACCGCCATCCGATCGCCGTGTCGCTTGACTTGATCCACCAAGGTTGGTTGCACAACCAAGGCAAAGAAGGGAACCATGCTCAACCAAACCCAAATTGAGATGCTGAAATTCTGCAAGAAGTGCAAAGTTGCGCTCTTGGACCATCAAAGTATTGCAATACACTTTTCGCTAAGTGCATCAAGAACTACATTGGCCTTGCCAGATGATATCGAATACCCATGTCATAATCTTTGATCAATTCTAGCCATCTCTCTCGCTCGAGGTTCAGATCCGCCGAGTGAACAAGCACTTCAGCTCTTGTGATCGTAATACACCTCACAATGTTTCGATCAAATAATGCCGCCAAATCTTGAGTGCATGCACCACAACAGCAAGCTCTAAATCATGGGTAGGATAGTTGAGCTCATGAGGCCTCAGCTGCCTTGATGCATAGGCCACAGCTTTGCCTTCCTGCATGAGAACGCATCCGAGTCCCTGACGAGAGGCATCGCAATAGATGTCGGCTCTTGTGGACATCGGAAGAGTAAGGACTGAGTGAAGTCAAACGCTGTTTGAGCTCCCAAAGCTCTCATCACAAGCAGAGGACCACACAAACTTCTTATCCTTCTTGAGCAATTCAATCATTGGCCTTGCGATCTTGGAGAAATTTCGATAAAGCGCGGTAGTAGCCCGCTAAACCAAGAAAACTCCGCACATCGTGGATCGACTAATGACCCCAAGATAGGACATCGCCGACCTTGTCGGGATCCACGCTACGCTCCACCTGAAAGAACATGGCCCAAGAATGCCACTTCCTTCAACTAACTCGATTTGTTTAACTTCGCATACACACCGGTGTTCCCGCATTTGCCCAAACAATCTTCGATGCTCAAGATGCTCGCTCGCCTTGGAATAGATAAGAATATCATCAATGAATACCACCACGAACTTGTCCAAATATTCCATGAATACCGAAGTTCATGAGGTTCATGAAATAAGTCGGAGCATTGGTTAAGCCGAAAGACATGACTAAGATACTCAGAAGACCATAACGAGTAGTGAAAGCCGCTTCGAATATCTCACTCGATCCGACTGATGATATCCCAATCTCGTGTCAATCTTGAGAACACCCGAGCCCGCATAACGGTCAAACAGATCATCGATGCGAGGCAAAGGATATTTGTTCTTCACCGTCACCTCATTGAGCGCGGTAATCAACACACATGCGCAAAGTCTTGTCCTTCTTCTTCACAAAGATCACCTGACAACCCCAAGGAGATGAATCGACGGATGAAACCTTTGCTTGGAGCTCACCAAGCCGCTTCTTCAATTCTTCTAGCTCATTGGGAGGCATCCGACACGCGCCTTCAAATCGGAGCTGTACGGCAGCAACTCAATGACAAACTCAAGGTCTCGAATCGAGGCATCCCGCAAATCTTCGTGAAAGACATCCACAAAGTCGATACTACGGAACATCCTCGACCGCAAGGTCGCTTCGCTTCTAATGCACATAGATGTGGCCCCGCACCGCGCGAAAATCCGACCGCCGCTCAAGGGCTAGTGAGATAGACAATCTTCTCGGCACAATCGATTTGCCCAAGTGTTGGGACAACCAATCCATGCCAAGAATCACATCCGCACTCGCGAATCGAGTAATAAGATTTGCCAAAAATCCCACTCCTTTGACTACGATAGGAACATCCCGACATCAGAATCGCTCTCATTTCCGACCCGAGAGCGGATGAGCAAAGTAATCCCCAAAGGAACACAAAGAAGACCACTAGCAGCAGCAAATGATCTTGAAATAAAGAATGCGATGCTCCGTAATCAAATAATACCGCAGCAGACGAGAATTGACAAGAAGTGTACCCATCACGGAATGAGGGAGGAAAGGGGCACCACATGCTTCCTTTTATAGGGGCGGAGGAGGTCGGGAGTGGGAGATCGTGGCGTGAGTGTGGCGGCGGCCGTTACGACGTGCGGGCGAACCGGCGAAGTAAAGAGAGGGGAAAGTGGGGGAAGTGGGGCGGCGTGATGAGGGCTTTTGAATGCGCACGATGACGAGGAGAGTGGGGAAAAGAAACGGGCAGAACGGAGTTTCCGCCGCGATAATGGCGGGCGCGCGCCGTGGGGAAGAAGAAGGGACGGAAGAAGAAGGGTTCTGGCCGTTGGATGGCGATCTGATGGAAACGGAAAAGATGGTGGCGTGGGGCTTTGCTCACCGTCTGATTTAAATCCAACGATTCATAATGAGTGGATCATTCGGAGGTCCCGAAAGTTACGAAGAATCTTGGCCGTTGATACCGATCCAATGGTCGAGGAGAGGAAGAGAGAGAAGGAGTGCGTGGGCGCTGGTGGCCGCTTGATGGCGATCGGGCTGGGAAGGAGAGTGAGGAGAGAGGGAGCGCGACTACCGGAGGGGCCGGGCTGGGAGAAAATGGGCCAAGGAGTAGATTTCGCCCAAGGCTTTCCGGCTTTTTAAATTGATTTTTCAATTGATTTATTTCCGTAAATTCAAAAGGACTTTAGAAAATAGTAAAATACATCCAAAAATGCTAGAAAATTCACAGTAAATTCCTAGAGGCATTTTGGACTTAATAAAATAATTCCAACTTAAAGTTGGCTTTTAATTTTGTAAATAAATTATTTTGGCTTGAAAATACTTAGGAAAAGCTTTTAAAACTCAGTAAAATTCTAGAAATTAAGTAAAATTTTATTTTTCAATTTAAATCCAATAAAACTTCAATAACTTCAAATAACTTTCAAATTTGACTTTCAAAATTTCAAAGATTCAAATAAAGCAATCAAACTCGCAAATTCTCTAAAATCCAATTAGAACAATACTTTATTTTAATTTATTTTGGTAACATAACTTTGGGATGTTACAAACTACTCTCTTAAAAGGAATCTCTGCCCCTAGATTCAAGAGGCTAGAAAGAAAGAAGATGGACATATGATGATTGTATTGGGAGGCTAGAAAGAGATAGAGAGAGTATATCTTGAAGTTGGCTTTATGTGTTGAGTTGTTCAAAGTTTTGAAGTATCGGTTTGTCCTTCACGTCCTTTCTGCATCGATAGGTTAGGAATCCAATGAGTTTTTAGAGAAGAAGCAAAATAGCAAAGGGTGAGAGAGAAAGCTATGAGGGAAGAAATCTACCCATTTAAACAAACATTGCACACAAGATCAAAAAGATCTATGTACGATGTACCAAAAGAAAACATACGATACATGTTAAGAAACAATACAAAGTTCTACTCGATCGATACTCGTAAGCTGGTGAAATGACTCAATACACAGAATGAGTCTTGGCACACTTAAGCTATATGGCTTGGCTGACAAAACGATCTTCGGTATACGGTCTTTGATGATTCTTGCATGATGATGCTTTCTTGATAACTTCATCTCTTCTGGTCTTGATCGTAATGGTAGGAAATGTGTTGACCATCTCTAGAAGTTTCCAAGGGAGAGAGGATCCATTTAATATTACAAAATGGTAAAGCAAGAATTAGGTGAGAAAGAATTTCTATGAGAGGCTAAAGATAGATAGATGACCAAGACGAGGAAAGAACAATTTTTTTTTCTTGTGGTATAAAATAAATTTTGAAGTTTTCAACTAACGGCCATTCTAACTAGGTCACGACTCTACAATGATATGGCTCGATACCACTTTGTCGCACTGGTATTAATACACCTGATCCTCCGTGCATTTCGAACTAGTCCCATGATCGTGAGCTAGTCCACACAAGAAACAAAATGATAACAAATTCATATCACAACTTTATTAATAAATAACAACAGAGTTGATTACAAAGGAGGCTTACAGCCCAAAATAAAATAAACACAATGGAAGACGAAGAAATAGTAGGGTCCAGTTAACCGCCACCGAATCGACTCGAAGCGCCTAGTCGCCGAGATCCACATTGGTAGCAAAGTTCTTCTCCTCTCAAATTTGTTTGCATAAGCAAGAATGAGCACAACTTCCGTGCTCGCAAGTTACACCCGCAAGTAAATGTAATGACATGCATATATGGATGTAACAAAGGATGGCTTATAAAGTTATTTGCATAAAGCAAAGATTTTCTTTAAATATCGTACAAAATTCCAAATCGCTTAATCTATAACTAAAGTTTATAAAATTTCAATTTTATAGTCGATAACGCTCACACATGAATGGTGAAGGATATCCTCCTATCACATGGCTGTTTGCCTAATTCCCAATTGATAAACCAGCTTTTGAAGAAGTTTGTTTTCAAACAAAACCAAAGTCTAACTTTGAGTAGTTCGCTAGCATGTCCATAATCGCTGACACGTTATTCGAATAGTTTTACACTCGCAGAGGTTGTACGCCTTTTACCCACATGATAAGATTCTCTAGTTTGTCCAAGATATATCTATGCCACCGCTCACTACCGTGGTAAGCGCCAGAGCACGGTTCGAGGCCTTTACAATGTTCTCGCCTTAATGTATTTATGCCCGCTAAGGTTTCGCTACCATTGATCGCCATCCTCCTAAGCCCTCTGCGCCAGATGGGTCTAATGTCCACCAACGCCCATACCAACAACATAGCACAAACGACACTAAGACATTACAAATTATTTAGCAAGTCCCGCCCATACGGGACATGTGGTGGTACGGTTAGGCGAGCATCATGAGCTCAAGACCGGTCCTTAATCGACTTGGGCAACTTTCCAATAAAACCCATGGGCCTTAACCCTAACTGATTAAGCCCCGCATGAACTCGCACTCCACCAATCATCCATTCCGCCCAAGTCCAAACCATCATTTTATTTTATTTTCCAAGTCATTTGTAAAACTCCCATGACACATGATGCCAAGGGTACAATTTAATCAATAATTGATTGATGGTCAAATTCCCAAAAACAAGTTTGGTCTAACAAAGATGGCTAAGCAATACGTTTAAATGATCCTAGTTCATACTATCGTATCAACCAAAGTTTGATCTAGGTGACAATGTGTTTGATTCAATATCAACATTGGCCATACAAAGGATTTTAGGCATAACTATATATTTAAAACAGAATTTAAGATACCGATATAGATAAGCATGCAGAATAATTTAAAATGTAATATAAATAATTTAAAATAGTAGGATGAATATGATCAATGGTATAACTTGCCTCGCTTGATGAGGTGACGTTGTTTTTCTTAATGCATCACCTTAATGTAACTTCGTGTTGAGGTGACGTTGTTTTTCTTAACAGTCACCTAGTACTCACAAGTACTATCTTCGTAATCCAGTGTACGATCACGATGATCATACACCAAAATCAATCCTCTTATGTTGCTCTTCAATAAATCTGATTCTCAAGTCGTTGATGATCACACACCAAAATCAATCTTCTTATATTGCTCTTCAATTGGTGTCGAATCGATTCTCCAAGTCGTCAAATCTAATCGTGAAAATACGACCAATTCAACTCAAATCCAAATAAATCCAAAAAGATATATCAAATTAACTCCAAATAGAAGTATTTTACTTTAGTTAGCTAGATAATAATTTTATGTGAATTTACAAATTTGAATGGACTAAAACGGAGTTCGAAGCAAAAGATATGAATTTTATAAGATTGAAATTACATGAAAGGATAAATTAGGGTTTAAAGGAATTGCAGGTCAAATGAACTCAAAATCAAATGATTTTGGTTTAGATGGCTAGATCCTGATTTTATATGAATTTAGGAATTTGAATGGACGAAATCGGAGTTCGTATGAGGAGAACTAACCCGGAAGTTTTAAATCTAAATAAAACCTAAAATCAGATTTTATTGATTTTCCGAATTATTTTTCTAAAGGAAATCCTAATTATTGCGCAAGCGTGACGTCAGCGAGGAAAATGAATTTCCGGCCAATTATTTTTGTAAAGGAAATCTTTGAGACATCGACAGTGGCTCTCAAGTCAATGGACTGGTCCATGGGTGGGTCAACGGCCCATGGTGGACTCGCCATCGCAACGCGCGCGGGTGCGGGTGCTAGCGGTGCGTGGTGGCGTGATGACGACGCGTGCGGTGGCACGAGGTGGCGCATGTGTGGCTCCGAGGTGGCAGTGATGTGGCGACGCCACGCCACCGACGGTGAACACACCGGACGATTTAGCTCGGTTGCGGAGCGCCGCGAACGGGCGCGCAGGTGGCGAAGTGGATGGTATCAATAGAGAGAAAAGGCGACGGGAGCATGAGGCTCACTTGACGACGCCGAGCACGGAGAAATCACCGCGCGAGGAAGAAGCGCGCGCTATGCTCGACGGCAGGAAGGGGCTCCGTGGTCCTTAGGCCGAGCCGGTGCACGCGACGAGTAGGCGACGGTGGCGCTGATGTCGCTGGTGTGGTCGGCGGGGACGCGCCGGCGATGTCGGCCCGAGTTGGGAAGAAAGGGTGCCCGCCGAGTTTCTTCAAACTCGACCCGCAAACCGAGAGGTGAAGGAGAAGTGGGTGCGGAACTGAATGAGGGAGGAAAGGGGCACCGCATGCTTCCTTTTATAGGGGTGGAGGAGGTTGGGAGTGGGAGATCGTGGCGTGAGGTGGCGGCGCGTCGGCACGACGGCGCGAACCGCAAGTAAAGAGAGGGGAAAGCGGGGCGGGGGCGTGATGAGGGCTTTTGAATGCGCACGATGACGAGGAGAGTGGGGAAAGAAACGGCGTAACGGAGCTCTGCCGCGCGATAATGGCGATGGCGCGCGCGGGGAAGAAGAAGGGGACGGAAGAAGAAGGGTTCGCGCCGTTGGATGGCGATCCGATGGAAACGGAAAAGATGGTGGCGTGGGGCTTTGCTCACCGCCTGATTTAAATCCAACGATTCATAATGAGTGGATCATTCGGAGGTCCCAAAGTTACTTAAGAATCTTGGCCGTTGGATACCGATCCAATGGTCGAGGAGAGGAAGAAAGAGAAGGAGTGCGTGATGCAGGCCGTCCATGGCGATCAAGGTGGGAAGGAGAGGAGAGAGAGGAGCGCGACGGCCGATGGGCCAAGCGCTGGAGAAATGGGCCGAAGGAGTAGATTTCGCCCAAGGCTTTCGCTTTTTAAATTGATTTTTCAATTGATTTATTTCTAAATTCAAAAGGACTTTAGAAAATAGTAAAATACATCCAAAAATGCTAGAAAATTCACAGAAATTCCTAGAGGCATTTTGGACTTAATAAAATAATTCCAACTTAAAGTTGGCTTTAATTTTGTAAATAAATTATTTTGGCTTGAAAATACTTAGGAAAAGCTTTTAAAACTCGTAAAATTCTAGAAATTAAGTAAATTTTTATTTTTCAATTTAAACCAATAAAACTTCAATAACTTCAAATAACTTTCAAATTTGACTTTCAAAATTTCAAAGATTCAAATAAAGCAATCAAACTCGCAAATTCTCTAAAATCCAATTAGAACAATACTTTATTTTAATTTATTTTGTAACATAACTTTGGGATGTTACACCTGCTCGTGCAGATCGATGGGCCTCCCATTTGCGCTATGGACTCACCCGCTTTGCCTTGTGCTCAAGAACAATGGCCTTATCTACCAAGGCCACCAAAGTCGGGAAGTCCACAACAGACAGCCGCCTCGCATCTCCTGACAAGCCATCCATAAACTTCTCCCGCTAGCCTCATCCGAGGCCACCTCCCCGAGCATAACGAGCCAAATGATTGAACTCGCATGTGCACTCGTCACACACTTCGCCTCTTGCTTGAGCGCGAGGAATTCTTTCTTCTTCACCTTCATCGCACCATCGTGATGTGGGCCCGACTAAAAGTCGATCCAACTCCTCCTGTGTGACTACATGGCCCGGGCCGCATGGCGAGATAGTTCTCCCACCATGAAAGCGCCGCGCCTCGCCGGTGGACGCGAAAGTGCCTTCTCCGGCTCGACATCGAGCGATGTTGAGCTCGCCAACCATGCGCACCAATCATCCGCATCGAGAGGGTCCTCGTGAGCGGAGAAAGTCGGCGCACGTGACGGAGGAACTCGCAAGTCCCCGCGAAGTCCGGTGTTCGCCACCTCCGCATCCGAGGCACCGCAGGAGTGGAGGTGTTCCTAGCAATAACCTCCAAGATACGCTGCTCGTCCATGCGTTTCGCCGACCGAGCGAGAACCTCACCATGGTCTGAGGAGGGGGAAGCTCTCATCATGACCAATGATGATCGCCACGCTGCTCTCCCACCATCCTGTTTCACTAAGATAGGTTAGTGATAGACTGAGAGCAAGAAATCGATAAATCACCGAAACAGCTTTAAACACATCACGAAATAAATGCAACACTTCAAGTCACAAAGCCAACTGACCAAATTTAGACACTTAGCAGACTTACATCATATTTTACCCTTATGTTCCCACAAATTTTAATTAGGCTAATCTTCTATGGTTCTCCCAAAGACTAATTCCACCGGTAGTAACTATCTTTTGAAAGGAAAGAGAGAATCCAAGTTTTAAAACTCAAACTAGAGTAAGATGAGAGTAGAAGGCTAAGATAGGTAAGGAGTAAAATCTGAGAATCTGCCTAGGTTTTCATAAACCCTTTTTATACTTTTGAAATTAAGCTTTTTCAAAATATCCTAAGGACGACTATGCTTGGGTTACTACGGTCGAATAGCTCGATACTAACTTTGTGAGGACTTAATTTATTTGGCTTGTAATGTTTAACCAACCACCCGGTCCTAGCATCACAAGTCAAATAAACCGAGCCTCGAGATATGTATACTTCCCATAAAGCAGTATACATACTTCTCCACAAAATTATGCATCAACTCCATTACAAACATAGAGTCCAAACATTACACTAATAAGCGGTAACAACAACAGAAATTATTACGCATAAAGGCCGACCGCCAAAAGATACACAAATACACAAGACAGATAATGAAGCAAAAGTGCCATAAGATGGCTATAAAGAAAGCCAATCAAGGTGCCTTCAACCCACAAGGCATCCGACCGACCGCCAAGCCTAGTAGTCGCCCATGAAACGGCAACACATACCACGTAAGTGAGGCCCTTGGGCTCACCTTCTTCCTCCGCAACAAAACATTAAGCAAAGCACCGAGTACAAAGATTGTCTTTGTACCGCAAGACCGACGTGTGAACTAAGGCACTGCTTATAGGCTACATGCAGCTTATTTGGTGGAGGCCATATGTTTCATTTGCACAAAGCCGATTTGTTTGCAATAATGTAATACAGCTTTAAAGGCAAGTTTGCAATTCATTTTAATGTTGAAATACAAGAAAGGTAATAATAACAAAAGAGTAAAGAAAAACAACCTAGAAGTGACTATCCCAATAGTCACTACATCAATAGCACTAATCCTGCATTCGCACTCACCCAAAGAAGTTTTAATTTAAATGTTGTAGTCTAACTCTTGGAAGACCTTGCCAAGCGTGTCCATAACCTAGACGAGGCTATTCGAATAGTTTTAACTCGCAGGTGTACCTGCAGACCACACTCGCATCGCCCTAAGCCAAAACACACTTAAGGTATGTCGCACACGCTAAGTCTTACAGACTTTTCCAATATTGTGTATTAACTACGAGCCACTCGTATGGATAGAAATCCATACGCTATATGGTAAAGCCGAAAGACAACTACCTTTGCGGGTAAAGCTTTTGACAACTACCATGCTCCCAACACCATCCTCCCGCGACCTCCTCGCACCTGAGCCAATACACGCCAAAGTACTAGGTCAAGAGAGGTCCCATACCCTCTAGTGTGGTTAGCACGCTAAATGCTTGGTTTAGTGTAACAAGATGTTCGGCCCTGGTTACTCTGCACCTTTCCAATACACCCAACAGATCACACCAATCTTACCATTGTGCCCAAGTCTAAATCATTTCGCTTTTCATTTTTAGTTTTCACAATTAAACATAGCAAGAATGTCAAACATACAAGCTATAGTAAATTTTGTGTGCTCCTGTGTCACCGACTAAGTCGATAACCGCCCATTTCTACCGATAGCTAGCATGTCTACAAATTGACCGGATCTACTAAGTGACAAGAGATCATCCAATGATCTCTAATCACAAGAAAACCTAGGCTCTGTAGAAGAGGAATATCATTTGCCTTCAGATTATGCAACTAATGTGATTAACTAACCAATTTAACACAAAATAAGCGATGCATACATACAGCTTGAATCAAAATATTAGACTTTAAAATACTGGGATTAACATGATCAAACCGCTTGTTCGGTCGCTGTTGCTCGTAATGCTCAACTCGCTGCGCAGGATCGCTCGTGGTTACCGCAAATGTCGGCTTCAACGATTGAACAAATAACAACGAATAAGAACGTAATAACATCGACAAAACTCAAACATTCAATAACAACAAAACATACCAAAACTCTCAACAGCCTAAGCATGATAACAAAATTTTAGAAAAGAGAATAATTCATTTTAAGTTATTATGAATTTCCCATGAATTTTCTAAGCTAAATACACATCAAAGCACTTAGTTAATTACTTAACAAATTTTCATGAACAAAACAGTATCTAAAATCTATCCTGATAATTAGTGCACTAAAATGAAAATTTACGTAATTGGATTTACTGATTTGGACAATTATTGAAAAAGATATGAATTTTCTAATTTTGGAAAATGCATAATACATCATTTAGTCATTTAACAGATTTTGATAACAGAGACAAGATTGAAACTAATTTTAGTAAATAATACATTTAAAATGAAAATTATCAAGACTGGTTTCATGCGATTTGGAGATAAATTGAATTAGTTATGCATTTTCTAAGTTTAATTGAATTAACAAGCAAATGTAAAAGCATTCCGTAAATCAATAAAGCATTAAAACATTTTTACACCCCAGTGGCTAGCCCAGAGACGACCGATGGGCCAGCGAAAGTCGATCAGATGTAATTACCACCAAGCCTAAGGCGACGCCGGCGATTCAAGGAATACGCCTTCGCTTTAACAAAACGCATTCCTAACACATATACCCAGCAGAAATACGCTTCTCGACAGAGAAAACGTATTAACGAAACTACACAACCCCTAACTGATATTCCGGGCCCACATGACAGAGACTCAAGGTGAAATATAACGGTTGGATTAGACGATTTCTAAACGTGATTAACCAAGAGGGCCCACAAGTTAGAGACTCAAACTAGACATGATTAGCGCTAAACTTAATCATCACCGGTGGCTCACCGGCGCGCACGGGAACGGCGGCGCGGCCGCACATCTGATCTTGCGAACCAGGAGGTCATAGGGCGAGTGAATGATACCTTCAGGTTCGCAAAGACCTTGCGAACACGATGGCGGTGACGCGAGTCCGATGGTCACCGAGTTGAGCTCGTGACGACCGAGGCGGAGAAGAAGACACGGCCCGTGGAGAAGACGCTACGCGATAAGAAGCTTCGAAGGTACGCACCGCACCGCTTTGACTCGTGAAGGATAAACCCACAACCACGACGACGATAGAGCTCCGAGGTGGCTGAACGCCGCGCGCGTAAATACCGCGTTTCGAGAAGAACCGCCGCACCCTCCACGATGCACCAAAGACGTAAACGAGCCTCCGTTAGACTCGTGGAGGATTGCGATCACGAGGGACCAAGCGACGGCTAGAGACTCACCAGATCGCAAATGAGCTCACGAGCCGAGCGCCGAGGCGAGACGACGATACCACCCCGTGATTCATCGACGCCAAGGACCCCTACCGGGCAAAATGGAGGCGCGTCGAGCGTGGATCACGGTGGCGGTCGCGGCTGGCGGGCGGCGCTAACACGCCGGCGCTGCTTCCGTTCCTCTCCCGCCAAAACCAATAAATGGGCGAGAAGGCACGAGAATGGGGTAGAGAAGAAATGAATGAGCTCGGTGGTAGATGAGACCCCGCCATGCTTCGAGACGACACGCGGGCAATAGGTGGCGCCGACGCAGGTACGTGGCGAGCATGCGCGCCGCCGCGATTCGAGCCCGTGAGACGCGGAGAAGACGAGGGCGATGCCGACAGTGGGGTCCACTCGCAACGAAGAAGCAAAGCGCGCGAGCCGTAGATCGCGGCGCGACGAGCTGGTCGGACTCGATCAAGAATATGCCGACCGCTGATCTGAGATGGACGGCCGAGATTGATGTATGCATTCGACAGTCGCTTGCATACGCGAACGGATCGCTCGACCGCACGGACGGTCGATTGGGCGGTGCAGCTAAGTGGCGCGATCGAGCCAAGAGGTGCGGGTCGGACTCGAGTCCGAAAGGTCCGAGCCGAGGAAAAGTTGATTTCATTTGATTTCAAAAGGCTGAGCGGGTTTGGGAATTTTAGAGATAGCTCCGAGCTCCAAAAATTTTGAAATTTTTATGGGAGCTCTTTTCGACAGAGAACAACCTCGCATAAATTTTCCAGAAATTTTTATGCACAGAATTGTTCCTAAGAAAATTCACAAGCTTCTGCTCTAAGGGTTTGACCAGATTTTGAACTGGTTTGACTTGGCCATTTGAAATAGCAAACAAAATCTAAAATTGTGAAATTTTTCAGGAGGTAGATAGGATGATCAAGATGATGGGAAAATAATTTTAGAGGATGATCACAAGTTTGAAAGCCAAGAATTTGTTGACAATATTTTCCAATCACAAGAATTAAATTCTAAAATTGAAATTGCTATGGAAAATTGTAGAAACTTTCAAATGATTTCATGAGGCAACAAAAGTTTTTATTCCTCCTCAAAATTTTACATTTGAAATGCAAACCCTAAGTTAGGGTCATACACCTTGCCCTCTCAACCGATCAAATAAATCTTCAATGCGGGTAAAGTATATTTATTCTTGATGGTCACCGTTGAGGGCACTGAATCGATACACATGCGCCAACTACCATCCTTCTTTTGGTAAACAAACCGAGCTCCCCACGAGATACGCTTAGGTCGAATAAGATCCTTCGCCTTAGATCATCCAATTGTTTCTTTAGTTCCTCCCGAAGGGACGTGCTGGCCAGTATGGGTCATAGAAACCGGCCGGGCACCCGTACTAAATCAATTCAGAATTCCATTGGACGTGGTGGGGCATCCCCGCAACTCACTGAAAACATCTAATAATTCCCAAACCACCGAATTAATCTCAACAAAGAGGAACTCAACTTCCCACCAGAGACAAAAGAAACCCACTCTTCGCGCTCGACTACTGTGATACGCACTCAGCCACCACGCAAAGAGAGTAAGAGGGGCACCTCGAAATACTACCCTCCTGCCCATAAGGTGCCTGCAAGGTTACTGTCTTCCAGAAACAAGATATAACCGCTAGATAGCTATGCAACCAATCCATACCTGCATAACATCAAACGGCTCCATCTTCATGACCATTAGATTAGCAATAAATTCTTCCCCATCCAAGGAGATCACACAACCAGATGATCGTGGAGCTAGAAAGGATTCCTCAGAGAAATAACTAAAACCGATGAGCTATAGATCGCATACTCAAATTGGCCTCGCTAGCAAACTCTATCGATACAAAAGAGAAAGTAGCTCCTAATCAAAAGTACAAATGCTCCACCGAGTCCACTAGAGCGCACTGCCACCACATCGACGCCTCGCGGCCACGCTTCGCACGGCATAAGAAATCGCCTGGGCGGTAGGAGCCCAACACCGGTATGGGGGTGCGGTGGTCGCAGAGGTGCCAAGGTGCCGCGAATCGGAAACGGTGCCGCAGTGGACCGGTGGCAAATGTACCCGCGGTGGAATCCTCCGTGATAAGGAAGATAAGACCTGTAATGACCCCATGATCGAGTAGGAGTGGCCGCTAACATCCGCACCAACCCCGAGATGAAGTTGCCTCGCCTGCATCGATAATCGATATTGGCTCCCACTTGATTATACTGGCAGGGTTCCGCTGACACACCAACGCCTTATGGCCCTCCCGACCACAGTGGTGACAAGATCCAGACCAAGTACACTCCGAAGCATGATGCTCATTGCCACATTTGAAACACTTCATACCTTGCCCTGGGACTGGGCGCAATCTGGGAGCACTCGCCACAGGTCGAGAAGTAGAGGATGACTGTGGCCTTAAAAACCTGGACTTGGAAGAATTTTGTGGGCCCTTAAACTTTAGGAACAAGCTTCAAAGATGACCCACTACCTCCTCCGGTTCTTCTTCCGATCGCCACCGCACTCTCCGTAACCATGGTACCTCCCGCACTGCAAATCTTCCCAAGCCGCATCTCAAGTTCCATGCCCCGAGCTTGCTCTACCAGGAGCTAAAGTCACGCAGCTCTAGTGCCCCAATACCGGCGAAACTCCCGTCTGAGCCCTCTCAAACCTCTTGGCCTCTCTCGCCATCCGTAGCCACCGCAACAAAGCGGATCAAAGTTATTAAAACCCACTTCATAATCCGACACCGACATCTTGCCTTGCTTGTAACTCGCAACGAGACCTCCATTCTCTCCACAAAAGATGCCGGGTAAAACCTCCTCCAAATCGCTTCCACAAACAACTCCCAAGTGATCGGGCCATGGGCGCGGTCCTAGCTGACAAGGTTCCTCCCACCGGGATGTCCGCTGCCCTTTGAGCCGAAGGCCACAATCGCGGCCTCATCTCGCATATCATCCCTAGTGCCCCGGCGTTTCTCCATGTGACGCAGCCCTGGCGCTGCCCATCGGGCGTGCCCAACCTGCCAAAGGTATCAGCGCAGTGGCGCCCACCGATGCAATCCCATAGTAATCGCCGCGGTACCACCGCGGGGCTACCATTGAGCGGCACAGGTACAACCGGTGGAGCTCGGTTTTTGCACCGGCGAAGCGACCTCCTCGACCCCACAGGCTAGCTTCCCGCCACGGAGTTCGAAGCTCGGCGGGCGCACTGCCTCGTCACGCATTCTCGCCGGCCACCACTACGACGACTCCGCTCTGCCATCTCTAAACACCACAACAGAACAAACAAACAAACATTAAGCACATAGAAAACTAACATCACAAGAACGAGTTAAATAGTAACTACAACACTAGAGTAGCCAAATAGTCTACAGTAACGCAGTGCAAAGCAAAAGAAACCCAACCCCACCTACTGTGCTTAGTGTGTCAGTTTTAATATTTCATCATCCACGGACCTACAGCCCGCTCTGATACCAACTGTAACACCCCAATTCTCAAAGAGCCTGGAATGCTACTGGAATAAAGCTATTCTAGCACAAATACAAATTTTCGGCAGAATCTCCTTTGTTTAATCAGCTAAACTGAGAGTTCAACAATATCACATGGCATATAATCAAATTCTCATAACAAATTACTCTATCATGCATGATCATCAAATGAACCATCCAAGACTAGCAATCTCATTATTACAACTAAACATTACTCCAACCACACCGCCTATGGGTGTTAATCAACAGCTCATTTATTTCGAATTGAAACTAAGTAACAACGCATTATGAGTGTGTAGTAGTGAGTGCATCCAATATCTACTCCTCCCAAGCGTGTCGTTCTCGCCATTGGTACCTAAAACACATTAAAGCAAGAGTGAGCCCAACGACTCAAAGAAGTATCAACAAGGCTATAAACAAGAACACAAACATAGCGTCGATAATCCACAATAACATAACACTAATCATAGCCATCTATCTCATGACATGCAACCAATGCAATGCTCCTTTGAACTTTATCTCTTTTCGTATTTTACCGTACGCGGGTATACAACCGCTTATATACCCTTGCCTATGCCCTCTGGCACAGGGACCAAGAGCCTATACACCACATGTATAGGGACCTTTGCCCATCATCTCAATGATGGGGACCTCTTTGTTCATAGCCCACATTCCACGAATGTGGGGACCTCAAGCCCATCATCTACATGCGGGGACTAATCGATGTGCTTGGTCACCACGTGACCAAGGCACCTGTATGCTCTCAACATGCATATGCACCATGATAACATTTTCATAAGCAGGAATACAACATATTCTCATTATCATGAAAGCAATAACAACATGCGGTAGAACTTTTAACCATAACTAGCAGTCATCAAGATAAAACAGTAACTCATCTCATAAACAGGCAAGCATGGCTATACTATCAAGATACATCACAATCACATCATGCAAGCATACATATATAATAGCTCGAATACTTGCCTCAACCGTGCGAGAATGGTGGACGCGAAGAGGGTGTTGCCCCTTGAACCACGCTCCCTCCTGAACATTAAAATACCCCAATCTCAGACCAACATTCTGAACCAAGAGCAATAAGAACAACACAAATGAACTTGCTAAACCCTGTGTGTTTCCCAACTTCCAAATTCTAGCGATCGGTTTGGCGCACCCTGTGGACAGTCAACTTGTAAATACATAACTTTCTGCTCAGGTGTCCAAATAAGATTTTCTTGGACTTTCTGAAAAGGTAATTAAATCATCTAAATAAACCTAGTTGGGGAGCCCTTCTGATTCTGCCCTTAACTACCCCTAACAAACCTATCTTTCAGACCTCAGAATTCACGTCGGGTTCTCTGGACAGTACGCTAAAACCTCCATAACTTTTGGTACGAAAGTCCAAATCTTGCGTTCTTTATCTCTATGAAAAGGTACAGAAATTTCCCACATTTTTCGTTATACTGAGGTCCCCTGATTCTCCCTTTAATTAACAGTTCTAACCAGTTTTCTACAGACTGTCCAGAATCTGACAGAACAACAGGACAGCAACAATAGAAAATTCATAACTCCCTGACCGTTAATCGGATTTGGGCGTTCTTGGCAGCTATTGAAAGCTAAGAGCATACCCTACAACTCTCTAGGAGATCAAAACTCCTAATTCTGCCTCTAACCACATGAAATCGACCGCGCAAGCTACTGGACAAGTCTGCAATTTCAGCGGCCAGATTTCAACCTAGCCAAAACTGCCCGAATACTCTTGTATGACTAATTACCCAAAAACAAACGACGTGTTACCCTTGAAGCAGCTGAAGATCGCGAACCCCGTACGGCGATCCCGCTCCCTTCTCTTCTCCCTTCTCTTCTCCCTTCTTTCCTCCCTTCTTTCCTCCCTCTTTTCTTCCCCTTTTGGCCGGCTGCAATGGGGGACCTTGGAGGGGAGTTTGGGTGGCGCAATGGAGGGGGCAACCAGGGAGGAGGGCGTGGGAGGGGAGGGAGTGGCAGCCACCAAAGGGGGAGGCGTGAGAGGGGGGGGAGGAAGTGGTGCGGCTAGGGTTTGGGGGGAGGCGCCCCCCCTTTTTGGCCGGCCACCCCCCTAGGCCTCATGGGCCGGGGCCCAAGCCCATGTTGAGGAAATTTAGCGGTTAACCCCCCCCCCTCTGAAAGCTAAAATGCGAAATTCCTGTTGGTCCCTCTCGAAAATCCATTGAATTCTCTCCCGAATAATTAATCTTCCCCGATTAAGTGCTCAACACACACTCTCGGGGTATTACAGGTGGACTCACGCTGTGACGGAGCGCCAACGGCTCGGATAGGATGGCGTGGTCGCGTGGCTTGCAGCGCCTGAGCGCGCCTCTGCCCAAGGAAGAAGAAAGGTCTGACAAGCGGGCCCGGTGCGTTAGTCTCAAGGCGGGGTGCGATTAAGTGGTTTAGATCGGTCGTTGGATTGCGAATGGACGGACGAGATTGGTGGGGGGTTTCGGACTGGTCAATTGGATGCGAGATCCGGGCCATTGAACCTCGATCAGACGGTCGCATGCGAAGGTGCAGTTAGTCGACTCGCCCGAGTCAGCTCGCCAGGTCGGGCTCGAGCCCAATGAACAGTAGCGACTGGTTTGGGTCAAGGGTTTGACTGAAATTCAAATTGTTTTTCCTACTTTGACCAGAGGCTTAAAAATATAAATAAAATTCCTAAAATCATAAAATAATTTTGGGGGTTCCTGGGATAGCCTAGTGTTCATAAAAATTATTGAACCCTACTTTTCATGATATAATTTGTAATATAAAAATTCAAACTTAGGCTAGGTCTATTAATGGTGTTTGAATTTTCTTAGGGTTCAAACCAGTCCCAAAAATTTGGAAAAATTATATTAATTTGTGATAATTAATATAGTATTTGAATAAATTATTTCCAGAGATACTTTAGTAGCATTTATTTCAGTTTTTAGTTTAGAGTTCAAATCAAAGTGTATGTTTCATGTGTATTTTGAGATTTTCCAAGTACAATATTTGAATAAAAGAGTTTCAAATCATGATGCATGCTAATGAGATGCATAATAACCTCTTTATTAATTTGGGGATCTGACAGCGTTGGTGGCACCCTCACTGCCTCACTGCACTACCGCCACCCACCATCGTGCCTCTGCCGCCCTAGCCTCCCTCTAAGCCTGGGGGACACCGGTGAATCCAAACCCTAAACAGGTGAACCCCAGTGGCGGCAAAAGACAACGGCTTCGGAGAAGAGGACGACAGACAACCGGAGCACGAATATCCACATCAAATCCAATGGTGAGCAAATTCGACTGTGATTTTGCAAATTTTCAGGCGCATGTGAGGAGTCAACTACAACTAAGAAATCCACCTAAGATCATAGGATAGAACGCATCTCGCCTTGAGTTCGATCTGGTATCGTGAGGCAAAAGGATCAGTACATGAGTTTTATAAAGGTTCATCTGATAGGATCTTTATATGTATTCGGGGTCGCTATGTCCTGCTAGGAACCGCTACCGACTTGTGAATTGGAAAGGAGTTTCTGCATGGGCGTACCCTCAAGGGGTCATGGGTGCTCAGCCGAACACCAATTTTTTTCTTCAAAATGTCTAGTATATAATAGGTATATTAAATGTATATATTATTAGTTATGCCAAAACTATATATTTGTTTCCGCAAATGAACTCAACTCACACTCCTCACACCTCATACATGGCCCATGTAACACACTAGGCCCATTTTCCTTCCTACTTTAGCCCATCAAACCCTAAACTCTATTCTTTGTCTCATCCTGTGGTTGTTTTGTGTGTAGTGGGGAGGGGGGCTCCGGCCTCCAAGTGGCGAACGAGTGGAGGCAAGGGCTACGAAGGCAAGTGACGGTCGGTGGACACAGCGCTACAATGTGATACCAAGCAGGCGTGAGGCGATGCAGAGCGAGTGTGTAGCAGCGCACCTGCGCGGGTGAACAAAGATGCGACATGAGCAAGTGGGTGGTAGCACGACAAACAGGGAGGATGGGAGCGGGCGGCACGAAGGGAGCAACACAGTGGCCGGGAGGGAGCGTGGCGGCAGGAAGGAAGCAGCATATCCAGCTCACCATCATCGTCCTCTCTCCAGATCTAGGTGTGTTCCGCGTACTCCACTTCTTCTCCCTGGCTCTGCTCCACTCTAGCTCTGGTTCTTTCTGGAGTCTAGTCTCTTTCTCTACTTTCTTGGTTCTTTCCAATGGATGTGTACAAAAATACAATCTTTGCCTAGTTGGGCCCTTGTTACATATGTTTACATGCTAATTTTTGCTCTATGGAAGGAACATTCTTAGATGGGGTTCTTGCTGATGGAAAAAAGCAAACAAGAGCAAGATTGGTAAGGTATGCATTTGTCAAATAAAATGAATAAGAAGGCAGGTGTTCTGCCGATCACTATTAGAGGAAGAAAATAAGTTTTAGCAGTCTACCTGCTATAACCTGGAAAAAAAAAGTGAGAAAACAACAACGATCAAGACTAAGCATAAGTTTTTTTTTAAAAAAAAAGAAGGCATGACCTCTACCGATCACTATTAGAGGAAGAAAATAAGATTTAGCGGTATAGTTGCTACAGCCCAGAACAGAAAAATAGAGAAAACAACAAAGGCCAAGCACCAAGCACAAGTCTTGGCCGCACCCTACAACAACAACATAACTCAGCAAAATAAGAAGCCTGGACCAAAAATAGCTCTATTACTAGTTTCCACCTCCTCAACTGTCATTGATATTTGTAATTTGCTATGTTAATTCATGCCATTATGCTTGCCTTGTATCGCCCATTTCCTTTTATGAAATCATTAATTTCTATATTTTTTGTATTTTATTATATATACATGTATCATCGTATTAGTGTTTTTGGGGTGACATCTCACAGTATCGGCGTATTGGTATTGGCATATCCGACAACCTAGCTCAAGTCGAACACCCATCTTAAAAATCATGGTTCCGCCACTGAGTTTCTGGGTCACGGCCGATTACATATGAACCTACAGGGTCACGCACTTAATGAGTTGGAACAAACTAGTTAGGACTGGATCCATTAGAGGCTCTTAAATCGGATTATAATCCGTACGTAGTTAAAAGTCCTAATTGGTTTCTAACATAGGGATCCGTTTTGGGCTCTTTATAAGGGGAGGGATGCGGGAGCTTTTCGGAGGTCGTTGCACCACCTACCGAAACCCTAGCCGCCACCTCCCCGAATGTTGTGCCATGTTCACTAGGGCTAGCACACCGGCATACTGCGTTTCACCACTGGACGTGTGGGTACCACTTCCACTACATCGACGCGCATGATGTTGGACCGGGCTGCTCCAACTCTTCTTTCGCTGCACTACACATCTAGTGGTAACGATCTATAATTTTTTAATCACATGACTTCCTGTTTTACGGGGTAGAAATTTTTAATTGCACGCTAGCCTATCCGTATCCCAACAAGCATCTCCCTTTAGAATCCACTGAGCCCTCCTTTGTGCTAATATATTTCTTCATTCTTATAAATCTTGATCATTTCTCCCTCTACATTATATGATATCTCTGCTCGCATTCAGTCACTGTCAAAACCATCCATATCGGGCTTGTCATCAATTGCTTCAATCTAAGCTAAAATGATATGTTTCTTTTTCTTCAAATCACTTCCCAAATTTGTCCCCCAACCCCTGAGGAATTGTCTCATACTTCTAATACAATGTTGCTAGAGATCAAGAGCTGTCACATTTCTCCTAACCGATGGTTGGTCAAGAATATCCATTTCTGACATATAAGCTCCCTGAAACCCTCTTGCAGTAACCACTATCTTTCAAAGATGATTTTTTTACTCCTTTGTCTATTGTTCTCTCCAGTATCCAAAATCAAAGGATTGTGATCTAACCCGATTCTTGTTGAAGCCCTTAAAGTACATAAAGGGAAATGATCTTCCCATTCAATTGCAGCTAGCATCCTATCTAAAGTCACTCTTACTAGTTGAATTTGCTTGTTCGTCCCTGTGTATTTGGAACCACTTATCCTTAATTCTCTTAAAGCATTGTCAGCAATGAAGTCATTGAATTGGGTTATCAAGTTGAAGTCAATATTATCACTGTTCTTATCACCAGCCTCCCTAATTAGACTGAAATCTCCACGCAACAATACTTGTTGTACTGTTGATGATATTTTGTCACTAAGCTCCTGCAAGAAAGCAATTGATTGATCATGATGTGCTACGCCATACACTGTTATAAACTCCCATTGAAACCCATCTGTTTTTTTTGCCTTATAGTGAAGCTTGCAAAGAAATCACCACAATCAATAGCTCCTACCTCAATATTTTCTTCTTTAGCTCCAATTAGAATTCCTCCTGAGTGCCCCTCAGCTTGTATCCAGTGCCAGATGAAAGGAACTCCCCCAATCAATTTTTTTCAACTCCCTTTCAGTGAACTCCTTCTAGATTATTTCTTGAACTTCCGAAATGTCAATATTTTCTTGTTTGATATACTCCTCCTATCGTAGCAACAGAACCAGACAGTAAGGAAAAAGTGACCCCGGTTGCCACAAGGGGAACCAGGGGATCCTCGAGAGAGGGGACCGATGTCAAGAGAGAAGTTAGTGTGTATTGATTATCTTGAAAAAATAGTCCTACTTGATTATATGGGAGAGGCGGATATTTATAGCCTTCCAACCAGGGTACATGAGATTACAGTTCTACCCCTAAAAAGACCCTATCCCCTTAGGGGTTGCAGTAGTTTTTTCTTCTCCTACATGTAGCCTTCGGTCAATGGTGGACCCTCCTGGTCTTGGTGCATCCGGTTGGTACACTCAGCCCACTGGTACTTCTCCTCCTCGTACTGTGTGGGGTGCCCCAGGACGAGGGGGGCCCAGGCGCCCTTTGGTGCTCACGAGGTGGCCCTGGGCAGGGATTCCTGGGGCCTCCTTGCTCTTGGATACGTGGTGCTCTGTAGCCTTCTCGCACCCTTCGACCCCCCCTCCCAAGGTACGCCTGGCACCCTCCAGGGGGAAGGTGAAAGCGTGCCCTCTGCCTACGGCCCTCGGGGGCCTTTTGGTGCCCTTCGCGCACCCTTTGGGGCCTTCCCGAAGGCATGTGTGGTACCCTCCGGGGGGCCTATAGTCGCGCCTTCGGCCCTTGGGCCTCGTGGGCCTTCTGGTGGCCTTTGCGCACCCTTTGCCCCTCCCCCTCAAAGGCATACTTGGTACCCTCCAGGGGCCCCTAGTCGCGCCTTCAGCCCGTGGCCCTCGGGGGCCTTCTTGTGGTATTCAGTGACGAAGCGCATACTTCAAACCCTCGTCGATGAGGGGAAGCTAGAGTCCCTCGACAAGGTGCGTGTTCCTGGAGCGGAGATAGTGCCGATGCCCAGGTCTGATGAGGTGGTGGTGTTCATGGCGTACTTTGATGCGGGCCTTTGGATGCCCTGTGTCCCGCTGGTTTCCCAAGTGCTCCAGCTATACAGGGTATAGTTGGTGCAACTAATGCCAAATTCCCTCGTGATGTTCGGGGGTCTTCGTGTGGATCATGCGATCCGCCGGTGCAGTGGATGGTGAGGGTCAGCTGTTTGCGTACCTCCACGACGGTTAGTGGCAGCCAAAGAAGAACAATACCGGTGAGATGCTGAACTTCGGTAGCTTGAACTTTCAACCGAAGGTTCGCCACCAAATGTACATGTTGCTCCTACGGCGTGGAACCAGCGGGAAACCGACTAGATCCAGAGGTGGTTCTACCACACCTCCCTGGCTAGCAAGGGTCTTCGGTCCACTGGGGGGCTCATCCATCTCACCCCCTCCCCTGAGATTGTGCTAACTTCGCGGGAGGAAGTGCTCCTTCTGTTGCTACTGAGCGTGATGGCCAGGCTTTCCACAAGGTACCTCATGGAAGAGTTCTATGTGTTCTGGGTTTGGCCCCTCGTGCAGGGCTAGAGTGTCACCCCTGGGAGCCCATAGATGGGCTTCCCACCATTATTGTGCATGGGTGTGAAGGTTTGGGCCTTTGCTCTCCCTCTCCCGCTTTTTTCTATAACCGAAGTTGGCTTCCGCTGTACTTGCCCCGATCGACAAGGAGGTCGAGAATGCAGAGGTGCTTCTGGGCCCCTACCCCATAGAGGAGCACTCGAAGCGGCTGCTGGTGGTGCATGAGCCCCGGCCGAACTGTGCCTACAAGGAAGGGGCATGTTTGTCGGAGCGGCTGGACCCGGATGAGGGAAAGAAAAAACAAGCTCGGGCCCCTAAGGAGTGCGATGTTGTGGGTCCAATCTCCGCGTGCCCCTGTGTTCTATGTGCTCCAAGGGCGATGGCAGCCCTTCATGCGCAAGGGCAGACGTGTTGGAGAGGCCCAGGCATTGCACGCTTCTTCTGGTAGCCCTTGGTGCCAGAGCGCCGCGTGTCCCTAGCAGCCAGTACTACGCCAGGGGCCTCCAGGCACGGTGGAGTTGGAGCGTGAGAAGGGGTGGCGAGCTCCTTTGGTATCGCGGGCTTGCCCCTCGAGGAGTCCTCGGCCGATAGCATCATGTCATGTGTTTATGGCAAGGGCTCCGAGAGGACTCTCGGATTGTTCCATCCACCCCGGGGCACGACGTGATCGGTATATATTTTTTGTGTTAATCACCCCTGTTCTCACATGTTTTCCTGGATGCATACACGTCTTGACTGGCATTGTTTGCTTCGTAGCTGTGAGCAATGGGAAAGAGGAGAGGGTGAGTGGAGGAGGCTCTGCATCGTGAAGCTCTGAGATGTCGCCTTCGCGAGCTTCTACCCTGGTCGCCACTGACCTGGGTCCGCTTTGCTCTATAGACTTCAAGGTGAGTGCTGTTCTAATAAGATGATTGTTTGTATAATCAGGGTGGCTGCTGATAACCAAATTCTGGCTTCAGTTGAGGAATACATTCTTCTCAACAGTGGGAAGTTCCCCTATGAAATAACTGGTTCTTGTTGAATAATCCAATGCGTTGTTGTAATGTTCTTGTTTCTGGGTTTTTTTTGTTTGCATGGCGCTGGCAGTCATGCGCATTGATTGTTTCCATTTTTTGTTTGCATGGCTGATTGGCTGCATTGATGTCTCATGTTGGACTGTTGAGGAATGTGGGATCGTGGGCATGAAGTGATCAGTCAGTTACTTCTTTCTTGGTGAATAAAAGCAACAAAAAAACAGAAAATGTTGTGGAAGTTGAGTAGCACAAAAAACATTTTGTCTTTGTTCACTTCTGTCTTCTTTGAGTTCCAGGTGATCGTGTGTGTGTTGGTGTCTAGGCGTTTTCACGTGTGTAGACACCGGCGAGGCTAACAATTGGTATCAGAGCCATGTAGCTTTGATCCTTTGCGATGGCGCGTTATGGTTCACACTCTCCTACCAGGTCTCCTCCCCTAGCTCCGGTGCAAGGCGACGACAACACTTCTCGCAAGATCAATCTCAGTGGCAATGGCAATCGTGAGATTAGAGCCGGCAGCAACAGCAGCCAAGAGCTCGTGGTGCAGTGGGTGGTAAAGGAGATATGGGTCGGTGGTCTATCCCACGCTGATGCGGACGAACTACACCGATTGGGCCCTCATGATGAGGGTGAACCTGCAAGCAGAAGGCCTGTGGGAGGCGATCGAACCTGGCAACACTGATTACTGCGACGACAGACTGGCGCTGTCCACCATCTTTCGTGTGGTGTCACCGGACATGCTGTCCACGCTGGCGGTGAAGGACAGGGCCAAGCAGGCGTGGGATGCTGTGAAGATGATACAAATGGGTGTCGAGTGCATCTGCAAGGTGAATGCACAAAAGCTTCACAAGGAGTTTGAGGATATCAAATTCAAGGATGGTGAGTTGGTGGACGACTTCTCCATGAGGATCACGGGACTCATCAACAATCTCCGAATTCTAGGCGACACGTTGGAATATGAAAAAGTAGTCAAGAAATTCCTTTGTGTTGTGCCACCCAAGTATACTCAGGTGACAATCTTGATCGAGACACTGCTTGACTTGAGCACGCTCTCATCGAAGAGCTCATCGGCTGACTTCGATCAGTGGAGCAGCGCTACGCGCACAAAGACTCGGGCAGCTTTAGTGGGCGTCTGCTCCTCACTAAAGCGGAGTGGCTCGCACAAGCCAAGAAGAGGGAGGAAGGTGTCAACTCCTCTAGCGGTGATAACCATTATCACGGCAAACCGTGTGGCCGTGGGCGCGACAAAGGTGAGCACGACGGCAGGGCGATGGCTCGTCCAAAGGCGCCGCGATGACATGTCATAGGTTGATGCTACAAGCTGCGACATAAATGCAGACATTACTCCGGGACGCGCCAAGCCTAAACACGCCGAGCAAGTTAACTTGATGTAGGTTGACGACGACGAGCCTACGCTCCTCATGGCACAGGTGTGTGTGCTCATCGAGGTTTCTATGGGCACAGGCACTAACATGGTGCTCAACGAGGTGCACGCGCAGGTGCATCCAGGATGCGAGGAGGACGCCCATGACGATGCTTGGTACCTGGACACCGACGCCAATAATCACATGTCTGGGTGCCAAGCAAGCTTCGCGGAGATGGACGAGGGTGTCACTGGCTCAGTCAAGTTCGACGACGGCTCGGTGGTGGATATACGCGGGCGTGGCACCATCCTGTTCACCTACAAGAACAGGGAGCACCTTGCGCTGACAGGGGTGCACTACATCCCACGATTGTGCAGCAACATAGTGAGCCTCGGGCAGCTCAATGAGAACGGCTACCAGACGCTCATCCAGGACGGCGTGCTCATGATCCGCGATCGGCAGTGTCGCATATTTGCTCGGGTAAACTACACTCATAACCGGCTCTATGTAATCACCCTCAGCATTGCACAACCGGTGTGCTCGTCCGCGCTATGCGATGACGATACATGGTGATGGCATGCCAGGTACGGGCATGTAAACTTAGAAGCACTGCGGAAGCTGGTGCAACGAGGCCAGCGGTTCATGGGGCAGCGAGGCCGTTCGGACGCGGGAGTCGGCGGTGCTTGGCGACACGCATCGAGCGCAGGAGCCGGCAGCACGCAGCGGCGCACGACAAGCGATGCAACGAGTGATGTGAGAGGCCTCACGGCGGCATGGTTGGTGTAGGCAGCCTGCAGGGTGCGTACGAGCAGCGCGGCGAGCGTCAGCATCAGGTCGGTAGGGCCGCGCACATGGCGCGCGGCTTAGTGGCTGGTGGCACTGCGCGGCCGACGCACGGTGCCACCACGGTCGGGGTGCGACATGTAACATCCCCGTTTTGGCTTGTGATTCAAATGTAAGAAATTGAGGGGAAATTAAAACTTTTCTTACATCCTTGTGCTTTTGAACTTTTCTGAAAATTCTTGTAAAAGAATTTTGGAAAATTCAAAATCAAAACCCTCATTTATCAAGTCAACAGCCTCCTTGGTAAAATCTTATGTCAAACCCTTGGAAATAATTTTCCTTTGTTCTAAGGTTGCTTTGTGACACCTCTGAATTATCTCATGATTTTTGGAAATTATTTGAATAATTTAGAGGCAAGTCAAACCTTGGTCAAACCTCTGAAATCACCTTCTGGAATTTCTTGAGAAAATTTCAGTGCACAAAAACCTCTGGAAATTTTATGGGAGGTAAACCCCAAGGTAAGCAAGCTCCAGTTAAAATTTCATGAATTTTGGAGTTGATTTGATACCTCAATTAAATCCCCAAAGTTTTAGCCTTTAAAATTCAAAACCTAAGCTGGTTTGCACTGCTTCTCAGTGCGAAGTCGCTTGGCTCGAGTCACTTGACTCGCCGAGCCAACTAACTGTCTCGACCGGTCGAATTGGCGCCGCGCGGTGACTCGTTGGATCGTCATCGGCGATCGGCGTTTGCACTTAACCGTCTTTGTGACGCGTCGATTGTCGGCCGTTGGATTAAAATCGGATGTCGTTCCGTCATCTCCTTCCTCGCCCGCCAAGCGCGTGTCTTGCACCATGGCGAGCGCAGAGGGAGACGCGATCGCGCCTCGTCACCTCCGTCTTCGTCAACGGCTCAGAGGCGCATTAAATGTCCGCTACCCACCGCCCGGTTAGTCGTCGTCTCAATCGCTCCCGTCCGCCACGGCGCGTCGTAGCGGCAGTGAGAACCCGAGGCGCCAACGGTGCCCTCCTCGCTCCACAGCCTACTTAAGCTCCCGCTTCCTCCACGAGCATCTTTTCGCCATCCTCACCTCTTGGTTACCTTTCGAGCTCGGCGAGTTCCGAGCGCCCAAAGACTCATCTCTGCCATTGCCGGCCGCGAGCTTTGGCGCGACGGTGTTCAGGTGGCTCTCTTGCTCCCCTCGTTCCTCACCTTCGCCTCACTCACTGTGAGTTTAACCCCAACTCCATTTCAGTTCCGTCGGAGGAGCTGCTGAAATCGGAGTTTTCCCAAATTTGCCGCAAATCTCCATCTTCTTCCCGCACCAGTAAGACTCCCATTTCCCAATCCATTCTCAGGAGCTTCTCGTGGTATTGCGAAGCTCATGGTACCACCGGTGTTGCTAGTTTGGCCCAGTCGGCCCCTCGCGTTGAGGCATCCCCGCGCGCCGATCCTCGTCGCCGGGCTGCTCCGTTCATCCTCCGTCCACCCCAACCCCGTCATCATCTTGATGAACCCCGTGAGCTTAAGCTCTTCCCGTTTAAGCTTCGCCGCAGTGGCGTGTTTCCTGTTTGGTCGCGCCGCGCGCGCGTTAGCCTCCGGCTCGCCGCGGCTACCGTATGGACTCCGGTTGGTCGCGTTAAGTCCATAGGACCCGTCATAGCTTTGCACCCGCCCATTTGCGCGTAGCTTAGCCATGTCATCGTTTCGTTTTGGTAGTAGCAATCTCCGCCTCTCGCCGTCGCCGCCGCGTCGGTCGCCATTGGCCTCGCCACGGTGCCATCCAGTGCGCAATAGCGTAGGTTTCCGCTTTAGCTCCTTCCGCCTCGCCACGAGCTCCTCGCCACGACACGCCGGCGAGCTCGAGTTTTGCTCGTCTCTGTTGACGGAGCGGCAGCAGCGGCGTCAGGCGACGTGGCTCCCTAGGGGCCGTCCATCTCGAGATGAACGGTCAGCGGTCTTGCCTCGCCAGCGCGTGCATTTGAATCCCGGTGCTCGGGGCGTTCGATCGAGGATCGACGGCTCTCAATCGCCCACGCTCACGGGTGTTAGGAAAATCCCGAAAATGCTAAGTCCAAAACTGAAGAACTTTAGGGTCTTGTCATTTTTGTATCTCTGTAACTATAGATCCAAATTAGATGATTCCAATTTTATTAGCTTCCTTATACCTTTAACTTAAATATAAAAATAATTGTAGACCACGATCAAACCTGGAAAACCGTTTTCAAAAATAGTAAACAAGTGAACTTAATACTGTTTTTCAGAACTTTTAGCAAACTTGTAAAATGCATATCTTTTTATCTATAGCTCTTTTTTGTATGAATCCAATTGGATTAGCTTCCACTGGTAGTGTATTTGCTAGGAAAATTGGTTTCACAAATTTTACTGTTTTTAAAAATCATAAGGATCATATTTTAGTTTAATACCCTAAACAATTTAGAAAAATCATAACTCTTTCAATATAACTCCAAATGACCCAAAACTTTACATGTAACCTTATAATACCAGTAGCTAACTACCATAAAAATTTCAGCTTCAAAATCACTCTAGAAAATATTTTATGAACAGTACTAATTAAGGGTAGTATTTTGGCCGAAAATGAGTATTTAGATCATATCTTTTTCTTCACTAATCCTTTTTAGTTAGTTCTTGTTCCTAAGGTTATATAGGACCTTAGACTACCTTGTGTATAAATTTCGTCGCAATTAGATAAATTTTGCTTGCTCTTTTGTTTAAGTGTTGCTCGTCTTATTGGTTGTTCTCGCTTCTTTTTGCTTTTCGCTTAGGCTTCGACATTTGCGGTAACCCCGAGAACGACCCTCAGCAGCCTATTGAGCAACAGCAGCCGCCAGGCAAGCAATTTGATCATTTCCCATTGATCCCATTACTTTTAAAGTCTAATATTTTGTTTAACTTCTATGTATGCATTGCTAATTTGTTGTTAAATTGATTAGTTAATCCTCTAGTTGCATAATCTGTAGGTAAATGATTATCCTGTACTACCTGAGCCTAGGTTATTTGCTGTGATTAGAGTTTGTTGGATGAGCTCTTGTCACTTAGTAGATTTCGGATAAATATTGCTTAGCCATGCCTAGTATCGGTAGTATTGGGCGATCATCGACTTAGTCGGTGATCTTGATCACACAAATGCTATTATTATTCCATTATGTCCAACCCTTGTATTTTACCAATTTGCAAATCAAAAACTGAAAACAAAAATTATATCTTGACTTGGGCACAATAGTATGTTGATGTGATTTGTTGGGTGTGTTTGGGATGGTGCCTAAGTCCCCAAGGACCGAAGTTACTTGTGTCACTAAGCCAGCGCTTGTGCGTACTAACCACCACGAGGGGATATGGAACCTCTCTTGACTAAGTACTTTGGAAGGTGTTAATTATGAGTGGTCGGTGGGTGTGCTCTGTGTGTGTGTTTGTGGTGTTGGAGGAGCATTAGCGCACCGGTTAGGTGTGTCTAATGTGTCTTTCTCCGTGGATTGCGGCTCTTAATTAGCATCGTCCATTGGAAAGCGTCTTGTTAGACTTAGCCATGCCCGCATACCAAAGGAAGTGTGCTAACCGTGGTGGTGGAAAGGCGGTCTATCATGTGGGTACATTGGTACACCCTGCAGGTTAAAACTATTCGAATAGCCTCGTCCTAGGTTATGGACATGCTTGGTAGGTCGTGCAAGAACTAGACTACAACCTTTTAAAAATTTAAACTTGACTGGGTGGTATGAAGGGGTACTTCATGCTATTGTTGTGGTGACTATGGGTTAGTCACTTCTAGGTTGGTGTTGTCATCTATCTATTGTTATAATTGTCTCTCTTTTATTTGAACAATAAAAGTTAATTGCAAACTTGCTTTGAATCTATTACCTTATTGCAAATGAAAACTTGCTTTATCTTGAAAATAAGTCGAGCTTCATCCACTTAAATAAAGCTTGCATGTAGTTAATTATAGTTCTGTTATCTCACACGTCAGGTCTTGAGTACAAAAACAAGTTTTGTACTCATCCGCTTTGCTTAATATGAATTGTTGCAGAGGAAGAAGGTGAGCCCAAGGGCCTCACTTTTTGTGGCTGTGTTCTTGTACTGTTTGGGACGATTAGCTTGGCGGTCGGTTGGTTGCCTTGTGGGTAAAGGCACACCGATTGGCTTTTGTTTATCGCCATCTTATGGCCATTTTGCTTCCATTTGTTTAAATTAGTTACTTATGTGTTATTTGGCTGGTCGGCCTCTCTTTGTAATAACTCTCTTTATATTATCTATGTCTTTGATTTGTTGCTTTTGCTTCGCTCTATGTGTATGAATGGAATTGATGCATGATTTTGTAACGGTGTGTATACTGCAGTGCAGGAAGTATACATATCTCGAGGCTTTGTTTATTTGATTTGTACCGTTAGGACCAAGTGGATGGTTAAACAAGACAAGCCGAATAAACCGGGTCCTCACAAAGTTGGTATCGAGCCATTCCGACGTAAGTAACCCAAGCACTGTCGTCCTTAGGATATTTTGAAAACCTTATTTTCAAAGTATCAAATGATTTATGAAAGCTTAAATAAGTTCTCAGATTTTACTCCTTACCTATCTTAGCTTTCTTCTCTCATCTTGCTCTAATTTAAGTTTTGAAAGCGGATTTCTTCTCCTCCCCTTTAAAGATAGTCGTTATCGATTAATTGGGTTTTGGGAACCAATGAGTTTGGCAAATTGAAATGTTAGCTGCCCTCCACTAGGTTTTGAAGCTTCTGAAGTTGAAGATATCGACTAGGAGGCTTGGATGCAAAATCTGGACAGCGATCATTCAATTTCCGGACAGCAAGCTCAATGGTTCTAAATAGGATAGAAAATGAGAGGTTAATCAACTAAAAACTTGTGGGAATAAAAGGGTAAGATGTGATACTAGTTAGCTAAGTATCTAACACTTATTTCGCTAGTTTAACTTTGCTCTCGAGTAGTGTTAGACTTGTTGTAGTGTGCTGAAATTTTTATCTTCTCACACTATTACTCGTTCATTCAATACGGGTTAATGGCATTGAGAAGTTGAGCTTGGTTTGGAGTTTCCTTGTTGTTTTGGAGCTTCTTTGGAAACATTTAAAGTTTGTATACTTGCTGTGTTTGGCTTTCGGTTAGGGTGATATCTCATTCCCCTAATCGTTATCTTTTCGCTTTGATCAACTTCTAGTATTAGTGCTTTGGTTTCTAACCTAATTTTCTTGAACCAGGATGGCTGGAGGTACTGCGCGTGGCCGTGGTCGACAACTGGTTTGGATGAGGAGCTCCCGCCTCCTCACGACCATGGTGAGGTCCTTCTTGGATCGAGCGCAACCGTTCGGAGGGCGGGAGGGTCTGCTGGATGTTATTGCGCGCAACACCTCCGCTACGACCGGTGCCTCGAGGATCGGGCAGGGGCGGACATCGATCTCGTGGGGTTTGGCTGATTTTCTTCGCACTCGGCCCCACGTTCTCCGTGTCCGAGGACCCATTGGACACGGATGATCGGCTGCGTCGGAGTTGAGCGTAAGCTCGGCGTTGCTCGATGCTGGACCAGGGCAGGCACTCCTTGCCTCCCATCGGTGCAGAGGCGACTCTCTGGTGGGAGAACTTCTTGGCCATGCAGCCCGCCACCACTGCGTCTCTTGGGATGAGTTCGGACGGCGTTCCGTCGAGCTCACATCCCGCAGGCTTAATGAAGTGAAGAAGAAGGAGTTTCTCGCGCTCAAGCAAGGGCGTAAGTCGGTGATGGAGTACATGCGAGTTCAACCACTTGGCTCGTTATGCTCCATCCGAGGTGGCCACCGATGAGGCCAGCGGGAGAAGTTCATGGAGGGCTTGTGCGAGGAGCCGCAAGACAAGCTCTCCATTGTGGACTTTGCGACTTTCGGGCCTTGGTGGACAAGGCCATTGTTGCCGAGCACAAGGCGAAGGCAGGCGAGTCCCATAGCGCAAGTGGGAGGCCCAATGTGCGCGCAGTCGGCCTCTCGTCCCCGTGTCGGGCCTACCCGAGGGCTCGCTCGCGGCTTCACTACCACCGAGGCCGCCGGCGACTCCTCGCCCTCCGCGGCCGTACCACGACGCGTGCGCTGCGAACCAGCAGGTGGCCCCGCAATCCGGCCGCCGGTCACTTGCTTTTCATGCAACGGAAGGGCATTATGCCAATAGTTGCCCTAACAGATCGGCGGCCCTCGTCCTAATGGAGGGGGCGCAGGAGGTGGTCCTCCCGAGATCGAAGGTTGTCCCGCTACCCAGGCGTGGGTAGTGGCCGCGTCAACCTCATCTCCGCGGAGGAGGCACAGGAGGCACCCGACATCGTGTTGGGTACCCTTTCGGTTAACCCTTTCCCTGCTACAGTTTTGTTTGATTCAGGCGCATCTCATTCGTTTGTTTCTGAGTCTTTTGCTGCTGTGGCCTGTGGGAGGTCTTCTTTTTACCACATTGTTGGTCCCTCTGCTCATTCGCTCTCCCGGATCGGAGTTGAGGGCTGAGTCCGAGTGTAGGGATGTCCCTGTTGAGATAGAGGGGGTAGGATTCTTAGCAAACCTTATCCTCCTCCGATCGGCGAGCTTAGATGTAATCCTAGGCATGGATTGGTTGTCTCAGCACATGAGACAAATTGATTGCGCTAGGAGGCTCATCTACCTCACGATCCTTCAGCGAGCGAGGTTCGCTTTCGCAGAAGGCTGCGAGAATCCGCATCTCTTCGCTGAGGCGAAGCCGACTCTAGATATTAGTGAAGTCGGTGGTATGTGACTTTGTTGATGTCTTCCCGACGACCTTCGAGGATGCCACCAGTTCGAGACCTCGAGTTTTTCGCATGTGATTGAATTCAATAAGAGTTTCACTCCGGTAACTATGAGAGCTATGAAGATCGGTATGCAAGCATAACGGAAGGCTTGTATTGAATCCACTCCAAATCCCGAAGAATATCAGCGAAAGCACAAAGAAGCAGCGATGAGCGGTGAAATCGAACTACCACAATGGACACTGCTGTACTATTGGATGAACAGTGAAATCAGCAGATGAACAGGAAAAACAACCTACACGCGAAATCAAAACTTGGCACAACTTTTGATTCACTCGGTCAAACTTCATGAGACTTGAAACATAACCTCTCTAGGATGTTAGGAACATATTCCAACCAAGGATCGTGTAGATCCACGTCAAAGTTCCGACTTTTTTTAGTTTGAGTGAAGGTTGCTCCAGAACCGAGTCAAAACCAAAAAGTGATCTAAAAACCTGCTCGTGGGTGATAGATGATCAAGATAATCCTAGATGTATTCCCACATATCATAGCAAGATAGATCACGGCCAAAAACCAAAGGAAAACTTGCGGATCAAAGAAAGCTCCAAAATCACGAAATAGAGAGCAAGAATACAAAGTGACTCATCTTGAGAAATCTTTCCTTGGATTGATTTGATAGGATGTTGGTTTACAGCCACTCTATCCAGGAGGGCAAAGACTCAACACATGAGCACAAAATCAAAATCAACTCTCTAGAACCCTAACCTCTCCACTTTTCTCTCCAAAACCCTAAAACACAAACTAGGATTTCTTGAATACAACGGTTAGGAGGTGCACACAGCACCCTCCCCTATTTATAATAGAGGCTGGCTTCTAGAAGAGTATTCCTATTGGGCACCCGTTAAGCCCACACACACAAACGGGTTTCACTTACGCACGTATTTTAAAGCACCGTCTTCAGCTTCTCTTGACCTAAACCACTTCTCCTTGCGTCGTCTCGTGCCGTGGTTTAGCCAAAAGGTCATCAAGGCGGTATTTAGGTGAAATTACCAAAATACCTCTTCTCGATCTTTCTTCGAAGACCGAGTCCAATCTTCATGAAGCAATCCCATGCTTCGCCAGGTGTAGGTTGATCAACGGCTCTCATCATATTGGCAAGTCTCTCCCATCCAACTCCCACAGAAACCACCATGGCACTTGCACCGACCCCCCGCATCGCTTGATCCAACCAGTCGCACCGAACTGCCTGTTCGATCATTCTTGTCCATCTTGCACCATACTTGAGTCCAATGACTTCACCCGGCATCCATGATCGTTCTGGGCATCAGCTCTCCAAGCTTAGTCCCGATCCTTCTCGCCGTTGACCGTCGTTGACCTCGAAGCTTCCTGCACAACAATAGACAAAGAAAATGATTTTGAAAATAAATTCTTCACAACTTGACCCACGTTAGTCAAAACATGCATTATGCAACACATATGCACTGAAATTCATGAACTTGACCTAACCCAAATCAAAAACTCCAATTGAATCGACAATTAGTTCACAAATGGTACTACCGCCATTTAACCACCGGTACTACCGCCCTGCGGTAGTACCGGTCACAACACTGCGGTCGTACCGTACCTCGGAGCTGCAGTACTACCGCCCTTTGCTAGACGGTACTACCGACCAGAAGGGACTTAGCCAAAATTTCATCTCGGAAAAATGAGACCTCTCTGGAATTTACGTACCGCTCTTCAAATCGGTACTACCGCACTTGCGGTAGTACCGCTTTTCTCTTGCGGTTGTACCGATTTCCACGAGAGAACCAAAAAAACCCAAAACACCTCTGGAAAATACATACTGCTCATTATGCGGTCATACCTGATGAGGACATCCCTAACTCGGATACAACCGCGCCTACACACACAGCTGATCCACAACAAATGCTACAAGGACCAATTACTCGAACTCGTGCTCGCCAACTTAATCACCAGGTGAATTCGTTCATAGGTTTATATATTACTGAGAATAGATCGCTACCTAATGCAAGTGATTTAATTGTGCTTAGGAACATGGGAAAGGACCAAGGAGAGGTATGTGGAGTCATGGACAAGCATAGGAGACATAATGAAGGTCATCATGTCACTTTGGGTCCGAGCCAAGCAAGAGTTCGAGTTGGGCTCGTTCTGGATTCGAGTTCGGACTGCTGCGACAGCACTAAGTTCAAACGACTGTAACTTCTTCATACGGAATCCGGTTGGGACGTTATTAGACTTCATTGAAAGCTTATCAAGTCTGCTTTCTAATGGATCCAACCTCAGCTTCAAATTCCAACCGATCCGCCACAATAAACAAAACAATCCACATCTTTTTTGTCAGGAGTCAAAAAGGGTCTTGCCCACCTCCTTTTGGGGCCATGGGCCTTGTAACCCCTAGGGACGTCGTCCACTTCCTAGCCACCACCTCTGGTCGTCTTCCCATATAGGAGCCGCCATTCCCTAGATAGAACTTCGGATTTCGTTGAGTTTAGGTTTAACCATTGTGCAAACTTTTGTTCTTGATTGTGTCAAACGACCACTGTCAAGACAGCCTTCGGGATCCCACATTTGTTTTTCAATACCATATATACTACAATTTCTATTTGTAATATCATATTGCCTATATTTTATTCTTGCTAGTTCTTCGATTGCTCGCAGGAATTGAACCTCGTGTTCAGGTTGATCGCGTTTCCAGCACGGTCAATAACGTCGCGGAGTTGGTTCAACGATTGCTAAGGCACAAGCGTCGTCGTATGGTTGTAGTCAGATCGCGAGAGTCACCTCCACCAAAATCGATAGTTATCAATCTCATCGAAAGATCGGGAACCCCGTCTCCATCAAGTGGTATCAGAGCTTAAGATTGCTCGGTGAGAATTTACTGTTTTTCGTAGTTAGATTGCTTAATTCCGAAAGTCTAGAAAAAGCCAAAAAAAATTATAGGATTAGATCATCTATCTGTCCAAGACCAATTGCGTCATTGCATCTTTCTTTTCAGTGCATTGCATTGTTGAACTTTCGATTGCATCGTCGTGTCTTTTGCTGGTCTTAGTGTCTAGTTCCTTTAGAGTTTCGAGTTCTACTCACGTTTGGTCGCACCGTTGCGTTTGGGTTCAATCTGCCGCTTACCTCCATCGTTGCCAGTCGTTGCCGCACCCGACAGAACCGCTGCTGTCTTTGCCTTCGCAATGCCACCACCACGAGCCGTTCTTTGCGACCACAGTAGCGCCACCATCCCTTGTCGCGTCCAACCGTGGCCACCATCCTCCTGCCGCGGCAAGCCACCATCCTCCTGCCACTGCCACACCAAGGGAAACCCTAACCAAGAACAAAAGTTCGTTTCGGTTTGTGAAAGAGAAGAAAAAGGGGAAAAAAAGAGAAAAAAAGAAATGAAAAGAAAAAAAGAGGTTGTTTCGTGCTGCCAGAAGGAAACATAAGATTCATCTAACCCAACAGCGCGATCAAAAAAATTAAAGTTTGAGAGAGAGAGAGAGAGAGAGAGTTTGTGACCCATATACCTCCCTAGGCTTGGAAGAGGACTTTGAAGAGTTTTGAGTGAGGTGCACATTTGAAAAAAAGGACCAAAAAAGAAAAAGAGCGACAAAAAAGTTTCTCAGAATTTGCTCAAAATTGTGAGCCCTTTTGTAAGTGATTCTAAGGTTCCGTGAAGACGGCATCCTTTCGAGCCACGCGCATCGTGCTTTCGTTTGTGTTCTAGGCTCGCGTCTCTAGTACGGCCTAGCCTAGGGCCAGCACTAACCGGCGTTGAACGATTTTTCAGCTTGCATTCTCTGATTTGATAGTTGCTAGTCCATTGCTACCATACTTGAGCCTTCCCAAGTACACCTTTTCTACAACCGTCTGTTTGAACTTCACCTGGCAATCGCTCCATCCAATCTTCGAAGATAAATTGACATCGCTAGTTGCCGATCACCCCTGTTTGCTTGGTAAGAATTGGTAAGAATTTGATAGAAGGCTTGATTGTGAGCAACTTTTGAACCACCCCATCCTAGTAGTTGCTAGGAATATATACTTGTGATTTGCTGACAATGGCAGGTTCTGCGGAGCATTCGGATGAGGATACATCTCATACTCCTCGTACGAAGGGAATCGTACAACATTTCCGGCGCCTCATGAACCTTCGTACGGAGGGTCTTGAGTAAGATATCAGGGTCACGAATGAGCAACTTGCTCAACTTGAGGGCGCCCAAATTGAGACAAACGCCACGCTCTCCGCGATGGAGAGAGTGCAAGGCGTCACTAACACTTCTTTGCCAGGTATGATGGCGCGCCTTGACGAGATGGCCCATGAATCCACTGCTGTTCCCCCTGCTGCCCCGGTGGTAGAGGGACAAGATGAATTCGACTATGTGACTGATACTGAGGCCAATGACATGGGTAATAATAACAACGATCGAGCTCATCGACAGTTGCGTTTTAACCGACAAGGTATGCGACGAGACCCCCCACACGACGTGAGGTACATGACCACGATGATTCTTTTGCTAAGGTCAAATTTACTATGCCCTATTTTATTGGTAAATATGATCTTGATAGTTATCTTAATTGGGAACTAGTTGTTGATCAAAAATTTGCTTGCCATGAAGTTCCTGAGATTAGGCGAGTTAGGGCTGCTACTAGTGAATTTACCGATTTTGCTTCTATTTGGTGGAAAGAACATTGTCGTCAACATCCCAATAACATACCAAACACTTGGGATGCTTTAAAATTGCTTATGCGACATCGATTTGTTCCCTCATATTATGCTCGTGATTTTTTAAATAAATTACAACACTTACGACAAGATACAAAGTCTGTAGAAGACTACTATCAAGAATTGTAAATTGGTATGTTGCATTGTGGTTTAGATGAGAATGAGGAGGCATCAATGACTAGGTTTTTGGGAGGGTTGAATCGAGAAATTCATGACATCCTTGATTATAAAGATTACAACTCCATTACTAGATTGTTTCATCTTGCTTGCAAAGCTGAACGTGAAGTGCAGGGACGCTAGACGAGAACACGATCTAACTCTTCTGCAGGTCGCACAAACTCATGGACAGCCCGCACCTCTACTGCCCCGGCCATCAGTGCACCCCCACTGCCACCCTTCAACAACAAGCCGCACCCCGCTACTTCAAATCCAGCACCACGAGTTTCTGAAGCAACCAAATCAGCACCACAAGCGTGCGCAAAACCTCCTCTTCGATTTGTTTCCGACAGGCGAACTAAGGATATTCAATGCCATCGGTGCAAAGGCTATGGACACATGATGCGGGATTGTCCAAACAAACGCGTACTGATCATACGCGATGATGGTGGGTATTCCTCTGCTAGTGATTTTGATGATGAAACATATGCTATGCTTGCAACTAACCCTGTAGGACTTGATGATGAATCTGATCATGAGGAGGAACATGTTGGCGCCGAAGATGCTGACAAGTATTTGAGCATTATAGTGCAACGCGTACTAAGTGCTCAAGTTTCTCGTGCCGAGCAAAATCAGCGCCATAATTTGTTTCAAATCAAGGGCGTTGTCAAGGAACGCTCGATTTGCATAATTATTGATGGTGGGAGTTGCAACAATTTGACGAGTATGGATATGGTGGAGAAGCTTGCTTTGCCGACCAACCCTCATCCCCACCCATACCATATTCAATGGTTCAACAATAGTGGTAAGTTGAAGGTAACACGAATGGTAAGAGTAAACTTTTCTATGGGTTCATACCATGATTATGTTGATTGTGATGTTGTTCCTATGCAAACTTGTTCATTGTTATTAGGACGGCATTGGCAATACGACATCGATTGTGTGCATCATGGTAGGAATAATCAATACTCTCTCATGTTCAAGGAAAGAAAATTGTGATGCATCCTATGACTCTGAACAAATTGTTAAGGATAAACTTGCTAGAGCTAGTAGAGAGAAGAATCGGAGAATGCTAAGAGCGAAAATCAGATTGTAGAAAAGAACTTGAGCAACATAAAAGAAAGAACCTAAATCTACTCATGTGAAGAATAAAGAAATTAAATTGAAAGGTGCTAGTTTTCTTGCTACCAAATCGATATGATGAAGCTGGATGCTAGTAATTCTATTTGCTATGCATTAGTTTTCAAAGAAGCATTGTTTTCATTTGAGGATGCATCTTCTTCTTTGCCTCTCTTTGTCACTAACATTTTGCGGAGTACAACGATGTCTTTCAGAAGGACATACCGGGGTTGCCACCGCCGAGGGATTGAGCATCAAATTGATTTAATTCCCGACGCATCACTGCCCAACCGCGCACCATATAGGACCAATCCAGAAGAAACTAAAGAAATTCAGCGCCAAGTTCAAGAATTGCTTGCTAAAGGGTATGTGCATGAATCTCTTAGTCCTTGTGCTGTTCCGGTCATTTTAGTGCCTAAGAAAGATGGATCATGGCGCATGTGTGTAGATTGTAGAGCAATTAATAATATCACCATTAGGTATCGTCATCCTATTCCTAGGTTAGATGATATGCTTGATGAATTGAGTTGCTCTGTTGTTTTCTCTAAGGTTGATTTGCGTAGTAGATATCATCAAATTCGCATGAAATTAAGCGATAAATGGAAAACCGCATTTAAAACTAAGTTCGGGTTATATGAGTGGTTAATAATGCCTTTTGGATTAACTAATGCACCTAGCACCTTTATGAAACTAATGAACGAGGTTTTACGTGCTTTCATTGGTAGATTTGTGGTGGTTTATTTTGATGATATATTGATATACAGCAAATCCTTAGAAGAACATCTTGACCATTTACGTGTTGTTTTTAATGCTTTACGTCATGCACATTTATTTGGTAACCTTGAGAAGTGCACCATTTGCACCGATCGAGTCGCGTTTCTTGGCTATGTTGTTACTCCATAGGAAATTAAAGTTGATCAAGCCAAGATTGAAGCAATACTGAGTTGGCCGACTCTAACACGGTCACACAGTGCGACGGCTTTTAGGACTTCTTTGGATTCTACCGCGCCGTGAAGGATTTCAGCACCATCATTGCACCATTGAATGAGCTCACTAAGAAGGGCGTGTCATTTGTTTGGGCGCGCATGTGAGAACGCCTTCACCACATTGAAAGATAAGTTAACACATGCACCACTACTCCAACTCCACGACTTTAATAAGACTTTTGAACTAGAATGTGATGCGAGCGGAATTGGTTTAGGTGGTGTATTGCTACAAGAAGGTAAACATATAGCATACTTGATGAGAAATTGAGTGGACCTAGTTTGAACTATTCTACTTATGATAAGGAATTATATGTACTATTTGAACTTTGGAAACTTGGCAACATTATTTATGGCCCAAAGAATTTGTTATACATTCTGATCACGAATCTTTAAAGCATATTCGAAGTCAAAGTAAATTGAACCGTAGACATGCAAAGTGGGTTGAATTTATTGAGTCTTTTCCTTATGTCATAAAACACAAGAAGGGAAAGGAGAATGTTATAGCTGATGCTTTGTCTAGGAGATATACCATGCTTTCACAACTTGACTTCAAAATTTTTGGATTGGATACTATTAAAGAGCAATATGTGCATGATGCTGATTTTACAGATATATTGTTGAATTGTAAAGAAGGGAAAATGTGGAATAAATTTTGTCATTAATGACGGATTTGTGTTTAGAGCTAGCAAGCTATGCATTCCAACTAGCTCTGTTCGTTTGTTCTTGTTACAGGAAGCGCATGGAGGCGGGCTGATGGGACACTTTGGCGTGAAGAAAACGGAGGATATATTTGCTGATCATTTCTTTTGGCCAAAGATGAGACGGGACGTCGAGCGCAACGTTGCTCGCTGCACTACATGTCAAAGAGCTAAGTCATGACTTAATCCTCATGGTTTATACATGCCTCTACCAGTTCCCAGCATTCCGTGGGAAGATATTTCGATGGACTTTGTTTTAGGATTGCCTAGAAGAAAGACGGGAAGCGATAATATATTCGTGGTTGTTGATAGATTTTCTAAGATGGCTCACTTTATACCATGTCATAAGAGCAATGATGCTGCCAATATTGCTGATTTATTTTTTCATGAAGTTGTTCGATTGCATGGTGTGCCTAATAATATAGTTTCAGATCGTGATGCTAAATTACTTAGCCATTTTTGGAGAACTTTATGGGCTAAATTGGGGACTAAGCTGCTATTTTCTACTACTTGTCATCCCCAAACTGATGGACAAACTGAAGTTGTGAATAGAACTTTATCTACAATGCTTAGGGCTGTGTTGAAAAAGAATTTAAAAATGTGGGAAGAATACTTGCCTCATATTGAGTTTCCTTATAATCGTTCGTTGCATTCTACTACGAAGATGTGCCCTTTGAAGTTGTTTATGGTTTTGTGCCTCGTGCTCCTATTGATTTAATGCCTATTCCATCTTGGATAAATTGAACTTTGATGCTAAACAACGTGGTGAATTGATTTTAAAAATGCATGAGACAACTAAGGAGAATATAGGCGCATGAATGCTCAATATAAACTTCTTTGGTAGTTAGGGAGAAAACATTTAACTTTTGAACCAGAGATCTTGTTTGGTTGCACTTGAGAAAAGATAGATTCCTGAATTGAGAAAGTTAAAATTGATGCCTCTAGCTGATGGTCCTTTCAAAGTGTTAAAAAGGTTAATGATAATGCATACGAACTTGACACTGTCTGCAGATTTTGGGGTTAGTCCAACATTGAACATTCTGATTTGAAGCCATACTTGGGAGCGGAGGATGAGCTTGAGTCGATGATGACTCAAATGCAAGAAGGGGAGGATGATGAGGACATCCCTAACTTGGATACAACCGTGCCTACACACACGGTGATCCACAACAAATGTTACAAGCACCAATTACTCGAGCTCGTGCTGCCAACTAAATCACCGGTGAATTCGTTCATAAGTTTATATATTATCGAGAATAGATCGCTACCCAATGCAAGTGATTTAATTGTGCTTAGGAACATGGGAAATGACCAAGGAGAGGTATGTGGAGTCATGGACAAGCATAGGAGACATAATGGAGGTCATCACGTCACTTTGGGTCCGAGCCAAGCAAGAGTTCGAGTTGGGCTCGTTCTGGATTCGAGTTTGGACTACTGCGACAGCACTAAGTTCAAACGGTCGTAACTTCTTCATACGGACTCCGTTTGGGACGTTCTTGGACTTCATTGAAAGCTTATCAAGTCTACTTTCTAATGGATCCAACCTAAGCTTCAAATTCCAACCGAGCCGGCCACAATAAATAAAATAATCCACATCTATTTTTTTGTCCGAGTCAAAAAGGGTGCTGCGCCACCTCCTCTTGGGCCCATGGGCCTTGTAACCTAGGGGCGTGCGTCCACTTCCCTAGCCGCCACCTGTGGTCATCTTCCCATATAGGAGCCGCCGTTCCCCTAGATAGAACTCGAATTTCGTTGAGTTTAGATTTAGCCATTATGCAAACTTTTGTTCTTCAGTTGTGTCCGACGACCACCTGTCAAGACAGCCTTCGGGATCCCACATTTGTTTTTCAATACCATCTATACTACAATTTCTATTTGTAATATCATATTGCATATATTTTATTCTTGTTAGTTCTCTGACTGCTCGCAGGAATTGAACCTCGTGTTCAGGTTGATCGTGTTTCCAGCACGGTCAATAACGTCGTGGAGTTGGTTCAACGATTGCTAAGGTGCAAGCGTCGTCGTACAGTTGTAGTCGGATCGCGAGAGTCACCTCCCCCAAAATCGATAGTTATCAATCTCATCGAAAGATCGGGAACCCCATCTCCATTAATACCACTCAAAGGTACTACCACTACACACAAGTGGAACTACCGGACTGCGGTAGTACCGCTTCCACTTGCGATCGTATAGCTCTGTGGTAGTACCGCGCCTTACACGCCGGTACTATTGATTTTCCTGACACTTGCTGAAATCCACAGAAATTAACAAACTCTCAAAGCAATTCCCAATTGTTTCATCATCCTAAGATCATGAGTATGTCCCCATGACATCCACAATGTCCTCGTGATATCCACACTTTTCTCTTATCTTACATAGCTTGCTCTCTTGGTTCACTTCTTACATGTGCTAGACCCAGTCCTTTATACCCCATGCACTTGAGCACAACCCGGCCGACTGATTCTATCCGTCTTCTATTCGGATACAAAGTAAAACAAAACTAACTCAAAAATCTAAACTTAGAAATACTAAAACAAGATTATTTCTAACATTCACCCCCTTAATCTTGTTTCTTCCCTTTGATCACGCCAATCTCCTCTCTTGACTTTCCGACACAGACCATTGTGCCTTGCCTCGGTTTTCATGCGTGCCTGGACTCGGCCATTGTTCCTCTCCTCGCTATCCATCTGCTCTTCTCCTCGCGTGCATCTCGCCTCGCGCGCGTGTGCCCCTGTTGACCCACCGTCTGGGCTGCATCCATGCACGTTTGCATGTGTGCCTCCCACGCCTCCTGCGCCAAAGATCATTGCATGCACGCCTCCTGTGTCTACTGCATGTGTATGGGGCCCGCCGCCTCCAGCTATGTGTATGTCGCGCCCTTCGTGCGTGTGGGACTCGCCGCCCCCTACAGCTCCTTGCATGTCGTTTGGACCTCCCGAGGCTCCGCCTGCTATGCCTCCTGCGCCAACTGCATGCCACTCCTGGGTCCCACCATATTCTGGTTCGATACCTAAGTTCCACTCTGGCTTCTCAAGACTATCCTTCACACAAACCGATTTACAAGTTTTCAAAAAAAATTGTACAACCGGTTCGGGGATCTTTTCACCTTCATCAACAAATCTTTGTTCTTGTCATAGACACGCAAGAACTCATCCTGCGACTCCACCTGCACCCCATTACATAGCGCCTGAGCCGGTATGTTGTTACACAGACTTGGTATAAAATAAAGTTCCGTCAGCATGCTCTGATCGCAGTTCTTGCATTTCAGAAGCATTGTTTCTTTGCCTTTTATCTACACCGTGGATCCGTCGCCATACTTGACTTTCCTAGAAATCTTCTCGTCAAGCTCATGGAACATGGAGCGATCTCCCGTCATGTGATTGCTTGCTCCATTGTCCAAGTACCACTGATCAGTGTGATCGTGGTTGCTTCCTTCTGTGCGTAGTTTAGGAACTATGCTCTCCTTGTTCAACATCACCATGACCGGTGCCTCTTTGTCACATAAGGAGAAAAGCAAGGCAGGCTCGTCGTCTTCACTGGCTCGGGTGAGGTTTACCTCCTCGCTCTTCTTCTTATTTCGGCAATCCGAAGCATAATGCCCATACTTGTCACAATTGAAGCACTTTATGCGGCTGCGGCACTCCGACGCGTAGTGACCGTATTTGTCACATTCAAAACACTTGATATGTGACATGTCACGGGATCTATCACCACCGTCTTGCCTAGCCCCGTCTCCACGTCCTCCTCTGCCGCCTCGCTCACACCTGTGTCCACGCTCGCTTCTTGTATCTCCCTTTAACAGCAACACCTGCTCGTTATGGGACTGATACCTCTGCTCGTTATGAGATTGATACCCCTTCAGTAGCTCCTCATGCGCCTTGAGGCAACCGGTGATCTCCTCGATCTTCTTTGTCTTCAGATCTGAGGAGTACATGAGTGTGGTGACGACAGGTATGAACTTTTTCTGGTCGCACACGAAAGTATTTCTTCATTGCCACGATTCCTCCATCTTGTCGCGAGAGAGACAATCTGATTGTCTGATGAAGTCGACTTGTCGGCGACCTCATCCACCGACTAGGTTTCTCCCATCTGGAGATTCTCGAACTCGGTATGCAAATTCTAGAGCCTCACCTCCTTCACGCGATCAACTCCCTCGTGCATCTTCTGAAGCGTCACACACGCCTCACGTATCGTCTCCTTGCCGATGAGCTGTCTCATCATGGAGTCTGACACCGCCTAGTAGATGATGGCCAAAGCTGTCTAGTCCACCTTGTCGTCCACCTCCTTGTCCTTTGCCTTCTGATCAACTGCACCCCAGACTCCCTGGGCGCGCATGTTCGCCTTCATCTTCATAGCCCACACCGGGTAATTGTCGGTCGTCAGGACAGGATATAGGAGAGAGAACGGCCCATCCCGGATCTTCGCCTTGTCGTCGGATGAAGCAATACACCCACACGGGAAGCAATACTCGGATTTTGGTGCTACTGTATACACGCAGGGTTTCTCTTTTCTCTTATCTTAAATGGCTTGCTCTCTTGGTTCACTTCTTGCATGTGCTAGACCCAGTCCTTTTATACCCCATGCATGCAGGCACAACCCAGCCCGACTCGGATTCTATCCCTTCTTCTATTCGGATACGAAGTAAAACAAAATTGACTCAAAAATCTAAACTTAGAAATACTAAAACAAGATTATTTCTAACACATTGATTGTTTCCTTTTTTTGCATGGCTGATTGGCTGCATTGATGCCGCACGTTGCGCTGTTGAGGAACGTGGGATCGTGGGCATGAAGTGATCAGTCAGTTACTTCTTTCTTGGTGAATAAAAGCAACGAAAAAAATGGAAAATGTTGTGGAAGTTTGAGCAGCACAAAGAAACATTTTGTCTTTGTTCACTTCTGCGGCCCTGTTTGTTTAGGCTTAGGCTTTTTGGTTTATAACTTAAAGCCAGCTTTTTGGCTTAAGTGGCTTATAAGCCCCTAGCTTTTAAGTTAACCGAGGGTGTTTGGCAATCTAGCTTTTTATGGGTGGTTGGCTTTTTTATTCGAAATGTCTAAAATATCCTTGATCATGTCTTGATAATACCAAACATATTTTTGCAACCAACAGTACCAAATTATGATATCAAAGTTCGAGGACGTCGATTCAGAGACCAAATTCACACATCACAGTTCATTGATATGAATGTTTTTTGTATTGTTTTGAATCAAATTTGAAAATGCCAACATGTATGTAATTTTTTACTACATCATTTTAATTATTTTGACTTAGCTGATTGATAAGCAACAATTAGAAAGGCACAAAATTGCATGATTGTTTTGGTGATAGTTCATGAAGGTACAAAACTACACATAGATTTTGTTCATGAGGAACATCTGAGAAAGATACACACAAATCACAGATGGACCTATCATATCACGAAGAAAGATCTTCCACAACTCCATATCACCCTATAAATTTAATTTCAATTGTGCATATATTATCCATATTAACTACAAAAATTCTTCTTCTATGATAATACTTAGCATGATAGACAAGAATAAATCCCAACAAGAATACTCGACACAGCATATTTCCATGTTCAAAGGACGTGTTTCTATTAGTTGCAAAATCTGCTAACAACATGGTTTCAGCATAGGGAGCATAACATGCATATGATCGAGAAGAGAAGAGAAACAGCTAGAAAATCAACCTTACAAATGAGTGACAAACTGATACAATATTATTCCATTCAAACATAATTCAATTCATACAAATGAGTGACAAACTGATACAAATGCCCTCATACATTGATTACATCATGTTCAATAATTCAGGAAAATCAATGGTTCCATTCCCATCAGCATCAAACTAATTAACCATATCTTGTGGTTCATCTTCAGTGTGGTTTTGACCCAAGGTCCTTATCACAACTCCTAGTTCTTTGCATCCCCAATGAAATGTACATGTACTGTTGCATCCCCAATGAAATGGAGGCATCAAATCGATGAAAAAAGGAAGATTATTGGAATCAGAAGTCAATTACACAAATGCGCAAAATGATCGAGCACTAAGCATGAAACAATTTCATTTGTGTTCATCAAAATCACATCAAAATATGTATTAAAAAAAGGAAAAGGAGTTGATGGCGGCGAGACCGGAGGAGCGGCGGCGGACGACCATCGCTGAACGGAGGCGGCGGGTGGAGGAGGGTGGTTGGGGAGAAGCGATGGGACCGTTCGGATCCGAGGGAGAAGCGGCGAGGCGGGCGGAGCCTAGGGGGAGGCGAGCGGAGCTGGCGGCGGACAACGGTTGGGGAGGAGCGGCGGGGCCAGCCAGATCTGAGGGAGAAGGGCGGCGGGGGCTGGGCGGAGGGGAGGGCGGTTGGGAGCAGCCAACGGAGGCGGTTGGGAGGAGCCAGCCGAGGGGAAGGTGGGTGGCGGCATTCGGTGAGGGAGACGGCGGCGGCGGGGAGGAGAGACGGCGGCGTGATGGCGAAGGGGAGGGGAGATCGAATCGCGTCTGGTGAGGAGTGTGGGGTAGGGAGGAGGAATTAGGGAAAAATCGGATGGATTTCGATTTATATACGACAACATTTCGTGAGTAATTTTAGCGAACTTCAATGGTAAAGGGATATTCCATTCCGTAAAGCCAAAAAAGCACCTCTCTCTGGCTTATGACTTTTAGACTTAAAATGGCTTAAACTTTTATAAACTATATAAAAGTCACCTCTTTGTTTAGGTTTAAGCTTTTTTGCTTTTAAACCAAACAAAAAGCCTAAACAAGCAGGCCCGTCTTCTTTGAGTTCCAGGCGATCGTGTGTGTTGGTGTCCAGACGTTTTCGCGTGCGGCCAGGCTAACAGTTCTGTGATGCTTACTCTTCTTATCCATCTTTATGCCTTTGTCAGAGGCATTTCACTTAGCTGCAGCATTCCACATAGTCCAGAAGCTGAGACAACTCTGTTCCATGTAATGGCACGTAAGGAATGGGATTTGCTTCTGATCCGAGTCCATCCGATAGCACTAAAATGGCTCTTCCAGAAGGAAGAACTTATGCAACCACTATCCTTCCAGATGCTGAATTTCTGCAAAACTTTCTGTGAAGACAAAACTGTTAATACTTTCAAACAGCAGTCAGTTGGTGGACATACAAATGGCTGCAGAACTCGTAGTTTCAGGAGAAACTAGCATCTCGTCTTTGCTGGTATCCTTACTGAGTCAGATTGTAAAGGAGGGTACAGAAGATGAGGTCTCCTCAATGGTTAATGTTATTGCTGAAGTCCTACTGATCTTTCCCTGTTCTGTTCAGTTTACGTCATGCGGTGTTGTTGATGCACTCGCTTGTATATATTGCTCACCGTATTCTTCAAAGTTCAAGGATCAAAACAGTTTGTTCCTTTTTGATCTTCAACCTTTTATATTCAGCAAGTGCGATGGCATTCTCCCAGGAAGATGAATGGCTTGCTCTCACCGTGAAGGTACTCTTGTTCTTATATTCTATGAGTTGAAAGTTACATTACCAGTTTGGAGCTTATTTCTGATCATATTTATGCAAATAGTCTTTCCATGTTACTAATAACTTTATGGAGTGAATATCCTAAAAATGCATTTCAGATAACAGAATTTCACTTCTTTATCCATTTTTCTGAAAACTGTGGGCACTACAAAATGAGAAAGGGTCTGGTATAGTCTAGGGGATTTCTAGTGTATTATACATAGCCTGAGTTAGGACTTGTGAATCCTAGGGGTCCCACATCCTTAACCCTTAGGTGGGACCAACAAATTTGAAATGTTGGGCACACATTAGAAGAATTAGAAGGGGCCGATTTCCTTTGCCCCAGTTACAATTAAATCAAGCCTAGTAGCCAGTTGCTGCCTCCTTCCATCTCAATTAGGGTCAAATTAACATTAAAAAAGAATCCAATTATTAATTGGTATTTGATTTCTTTTGTTCCACAGGTAGTATTTATGATTTGTCTGATCTACTAAGCACTTCTTCTTGGCAGCTATTGGAGTATTTCAATTCTACTCTTGATTATACATCAAGTGACCAAGAACAGAAGATATTGATTGGGATATTATGCCTTATTTTGCATAATTCAGCAAACAAGGTTCTTATTGAGCCTGCAAAAGCGATAATCTTGAACAATTCTTTTGTTGCTTTGACGGATGGTGTAGTACAAGAAGCTTGTGCAAGGGGTCCATCTTTATTTCAACACAATGAGAGACAGCCTTTGGGGAATTCTTGATTCTTATACTTCAATTGATGTTTTTCTCTCTAAGAAGGCATGCAGCTGATATTGCATGCTTCATTTTAATTGCTTGTGTATGAACTAATGATAGTCTGTTTGTCAGTGTGTATGCAATTCTAGAGGAAAGTATTGACTGGCAGGACTTCCTTCAACGTTCAAATGACGTCCATTGTTTGGTGTTCAATCAAAATAGTAAAGTTGCTGAAAATTGCGGTGCTTGTCTCTCGATGATTTTAGGTTGGGAGAAATTTGGCTACCAAGAGAAAGCAGTGGTCAGAGAATCTAAATGGTCTAGGCTAATAATGGAGGAATTTGCAGTTGCCTTGACTGCCCCTGGTTTGACTTCCAAATCCTTCACTAGTCAGCAGAGGTTTGCTGCGAATATAGCTGTTTCTTTGATCAAACTGAGCCAAGTACCAGATTGGCTGACATCATTGTTTGATAGTTCTTTGATCTCTGGTATAGTTGCTAATCTGTCTGCTAGGAATGTTACTGCAGAAATTGTCAAGCTCTTCAGTGAGCGTATGGCTAGGAAATATCTCAGTCAAGAGCAGATTGTTGCTCTACATAACTTGTTCCAGGTTGGTGTGAATGCTCTTAATAATCCTACAAAGCCCAAAGCATAGCATTGTATAGCCTTGCAAGTAGTTTGGAAGGGATTATCAACTTTGCATTAGTTTATTTTAGGAGCTCCCCTGCAATGATGTATTTGTTTTTGTTTTTCTTAGAAGACACTGACTTCACAATCTGCATTAGTTCCCTTTCTTTTTCCGAGGGTGCGTTTAAGTTTTTGTTGCCCATCATTTCTTTTGTCTTTCTAATGTAAAATTTACTTTACCGAATACTTTTCAGGTTGAGTAAAACAATTTTTTTTAGACCTGTATCGTTGACAGTGTTGACATATGGAAAATTGGAAACAACTCTTCATATTTGAGTGTAATTATCCCTTAGGTTATCCTGTGGTCCACGCTTTGTTGTTTTAGGAGTGTCAGATGCTTCTCTCCCAATGGTATGACTGGAAGTACGCAAAGTGTGCTGCATATGTTCCCTTGTAATTCCACACTCAAAATTATGAAAAGAGCTGCCTTTTTGGTGTAAAGAAATTGAAAATAGCGGCCTTTGTCATTTACTAGCAGTGGGTTGTAGCAGCTTTGGCTTTCCTTGTTGGAAGGGAACCAATGCCAACTTCATGCTAGACCTGAAAACGGATATCGTTGGTCAAGGCGCTGACAAATTATTGCTTCTCTCAGGCTAACTTTCGTATACCATGATGCAGGTCTGCAGAAGACAGGTGTACGAGGGAAGTTGGAAAGCGCAGTTGTCGGAGCAAAACGCTGAAAAGGTGGCAACAAGCACTGGCGACGTGCGTGCGCTGCTCTTTGGCATGATGCTGAATCTGTGTGAAGGCCAGTGCACGGTTCAAGTGGAGCAGCAGGTACTTCTGCGTGAGATTGATTTGTTCTTCCAGGAGTCGAACCGGCGAGACAGCATTAAGGCCGACCAGCATGTACAGTTCTTTCCCGCCTCTAGGTGGATGGTATTCAAAAGGGCAAAGTCCTTTCCCTGAATCCTGACTTGTTTTGAAACTGCTCATGTCAGTGTTGGTACGAAAGAAAACTGCTTCAATTCGTCATGGAGTATTTGGCGACGGGTGGTTTACCTTTCCGTGAATTCGCCTTGTTTTCAGCACGGCGCCGCGTCCAGCGTTAACGAGTAAAGAACACGGTTGAGAATCCATTGATAAGGAAGGAAACTTGGTGATACTCCGTGCTCAGTGGCATTTTCATGGTTAATAGTTTGGAACCAAGAAGGCGTCGGTGCTACATTGGCAACAAGCACCAAATGTGCTAGGCCTTCTTTTAATTGAAGATGCTGTTATTGGCTGGATGAGCGATGTGCTCAAAAGATGAATGTATAACGTCACATGTCCCACTTGTCAGCCTGTGCTATTTTCCAATTTGCACATTTTACGGCGTTACTGATTCACAGAAGGTAGGACTAGGACCTAGAGCCTAGAGGAAGATGCCAAACCAGCCCGCAGCCTGCGGTCACACCAGTCAGTTCTAAGCAAACAACCGGACACGCTTAGAGCATGTACAATGCACATGCGTAAAGAGATGCTTAACAAAAAAATTGATTTTTCTTACCATATAGAGCAGATAAGGTGATTATTTTGTAGCATTGATGTTTGATTAGACACGATACTTAAGAGGTGCTTATATATATAACTATATATAATTAATAGGTAATACAATCATTTAAGCACTTACAAAGAGAAGTTTGTATTGAGAAAATGACTTTATATAGGTGCTTGATGATATAGTTATATTCTCTTTTTTAAGCACTCGTATAAACATCTCGTATTGTACATGCCCTTAGAAGAGTTTTTGGCTGAAATAACACGTTTTTATTGCAATAGCAAAACTAGCTCCTGCGTTGAGCGAAAAAATAGCATCCTTACCATGCTAAAATGTTGTGGAAAGCGAGTCAAGCTCGTGGCGGCGCGGTGGCCTCCCGTCCACCAAGTCCACGGTAGGTGGTCTCGCGCGTTCTTGCCAATCTGCCGTGGATTGGATGCATGGTAGGTGCCTATTGTGATCGGCGTCTTGCAAGTGTCTACCATCGGTGGGAGTTTGAGGCGTGGTTTTTCGCAATTTGGTTATGCAACATGTGGCTTTTCATGGCATTTTAGCACGATAGAAGTGTTATTTTTTTGTCATTTTGGGGTGAGGATTAGTTTTACTATTGTTTTCAAAAAAAAGTCAGCCACGGAAAAAAAAGGACAATTGAGAATTTGTCACCCAATAGAAACCTCTTCTAAGCTTTGCTATTATGTAGATTGTAATTCGTAATTTGCCATTTCTTACCATTTTCAATCATTATTTTGCCATTTTGGAGTTTTTATCCCACTTTTCATTTTTCAGGCCAATTATACCTGCCAGAAGTTACAGAAATGCATACATACTTTTATTTTTCTTCTGAAATGTTGGGGCACGACCCAGGTTGGTCGAGCCCATGCTCTGTCCCTGCTCACTGAGACACTCCTTCACAAAATCAATGTATCGAGAGTCATCCCTAGTAATGATCATATCATCTACATAGGGAAGAAGGAGCATCCGACCTCGAGGAGAGGTGTGTACAAAGAGGCGGGGCCATGATCACTAGCGGAGATGTCGGCGGTGACAACGAGAGGAGAAAGCGGTTAAACCAAGTACGAGGGCTTGCTTGACCTATAGAGAGAACGGCGAAGGCGACAAACCATACCATCAGGGACGAGAATACCTAGGGGCGTTGCATGTAGACCTTCTCACACAACTCACCATTGAGAAATGCATTATTGACATCCAGCGAGAGATGGACCACTATCAAGCAGAGGCCACAGTGCGAGGGAAGAAAAGGCGACGACTAATGATCCGTGAAGATATCGCAAAACACGAAGAAATTGACTATAGTAGAGCTGAGTGGGAGCAGAAACGAACTGACTCTGAATATGAACTAGGTGAGAGATGTCAAGTCGAGTGATCCCAAGGTAGACAAAGCTCCCGACAAGATGGCGATAGCGAGTAGGATCCTCAAGAGGCTCTCCATCAATGAGCCGAAGGTGAACACTAAGCTCCATAGAAGTGTCCATCATGCGCTAGATCAGTGAGACAAACGCAAGTAATGATATCCTGAATGTACTTCTCCTGAGGGGAGTAATAGCCCTCATGCGTAAAAGTGACATCAATCCCAAGTAATGAAGATGACCCAAATCAGACATCAAGAATTGCTCACTGATAGTGACGGAGCTTGAGCAAAATCTCAAGGGAGGCTAAAAATCAAATCAAATTCAGAAGCACACTGCTCACTACTGGCTGCACACCCTACGCGGCGCACAGGCTTGGTTCTCCAGCCGTCGGTTGCGTATTTGTCGTCATCGTCGGGCCCGGCCACGGCAAGCCCATGACACACGAATGGCCAGTGCCTGGTCGCCTAGTGTACTGCGTCCGTGCTTCGCCACCGCACAATTAAAGTCGCCGTCTCGCTGAGTAGTATTGTAACTAGTAGCAAGCAGCAACAATAGGCCTTCTAGATGGACCTAACCTAACCAAATTGGGCGGGCTCTGGAATGCATACATGCTGTTATTTTTTGTTCTGAAATGTTGGGGGGCCACAACCTAGGTTGGTCGAGCCCATGCTCCGTCCCTTCTCACTGAGACGCTCCTTCACAAAATCAATGTATCGAGAGCCATCCCCAGTAATGATCAAATCATCTACATAGAGAAGAAGGAGCATTCGACCTCGAGGACAGGTGTGTACAAAGAGGACAGGGTCGTGATCACTAGCGGAGATCTTTGGCGGCGGTGACAACAGAGTAGAAATAGTCAAACCAAGTACGAGGGGCTTGCTTGAGCCTATACAGAAAGCGACAAAGGCAACAAACCATACCATCAGGGACAAAATACATAGGGGCAGCTGCATGTAGACCTTCTCACACAACTTGCCATTGAGAAAAGCATTATTGATGTCCAGCTGAGAGATGGACCACTATCAAACAGAGACCACAGCAAGGATAGTGCGAACAATGGTGATTTGGGTGACAAGAGCGAAGGTCGCATCATAGTTACGACCATGCTCCTACTGAAAGCCACGCGCCACAAGACATGCCTTGTAGCGATCAAGGGACATGAAAATGCAACCTTATAGACATAATGCTTTAGGACTGCAGAGAACCCTAAAGCTGCACTCCAAGTTTTATGGACCTTTTAGAGTGCTGGAGAAGATTGGTAGAGCTTCATATAAGCTATTACTCCCTGATGGTTGTCAAATTCATCCGGTTTTCCATGTCAGCCAATTAAAGGGACACATTGGTTCTAAGGTAATCCCCAGCACAGAATTGCCATTGGTAGATGAAGAAGGACATATACTTTCTGAATCGGTTGCTATTTTAGAAAGGAGGGTAATTCCGAGGAACAATGAACCTGTAATTCAATGGAAGATCCACTGGGCAAATTTATCACCGGAAGCTGCCACCTGGGAGGATGCAGATTTCATAGCACGAATATTTCCACAATTCGATCCTTGAGGACAAGGATCTCAAGGAGGGGGGCAATTGTTAGATTCTCGAAGTCCGAACACATTTCTTACGGAGAGTGCATTATTTCGATTATCGGACGGTGAGAAACTCGAGATACGGTTTGATGAGTTTAATCGTCACAGTAGAGAGAAGGAAGGCTAGCTTATGAAGATCATGTGGACAAGACCGCAAGATGGCATTTTGAGTGGATCTATCATTTGAAATCGATGGAGTCTTTTATTGTTTACCGTATGAAGTAGTTACATTTCTTGTTTATTGTCATGCTCGATCATTTTGTCGCTATTAGCTCTCTGCTTCTTGCGTGATATAAACAACAACTTTGTAATCGGGAAAGGCATGAATGAAAACCCTAGTTCTTTATCGCATTACTTTACTCTGTCTTAGTTACTATACTTTGCGTCTTATGCCGATTTTCCCCAAATCGGCTTGCTAAATAGCGCATTCTCACGGGTCCTAACGCATCTCACACGAGGAGGGGGCACGAGGGGCGGCACTCGGGGAGGTGCGGCGGGAGGCGACACTCGGGGCCAAGGAGGCAGCGGCGGAACCTCGGCGATGGCGAGGGCGCCGAGGGAGGGCTCGGGGCGAGGGCTCGTGCGGTGGCGGCGCAAGCTCGGAGTAGAGAGAGCTCGGCGATACGTCGGGAAGAGCATGGGAGCATATCCGGTAGCTCAAGCAGTGAGGGAGCTGAGCCAGGGCTCGCGCGGTGTCGGGGAGGCACCGGCGCGCGGGGAAGAGCAGCGGGAGCTCGGGCGATGGCGAGGGGATCCTGCGGTGGGGACGGCGGGATCCAGCACGAGCGGCGCGAATCCGGCGGTGGAGCGACGGGCGGTGCTCGGGAGCAGGCGGCGATGTGTGGCAGCGGCGGTAAGGTGAGATCTTGGGCTAGGGTTAGTCTTTTCATGGCTCTGATACCATATTGGAATGGACCCTTAATATATTTTAATAGACCAAAGGCCAAAATATACAAGTTACATAGGTAGATAAATATGCAAAGAATACCTATACAACGTATATAACATCTAACGATCACGAACATTTAGGTATACAAATCTCTGGATGTTCACAATTAGTCGATATAGATTTTGTGGTGTGTTTTCTCCTTTCGAATATTAACTTACTCTTAGAATGGTCTATGAGGGACTAGTTCTTGACATGCATCATCGACTATTCACTTTACTGTGTTTTCCTCCAGTAAGATGTTTTATTCTTCTAATATTTGCCAAAGGGCACTAGACACATGAATAAAGTTGAGGAACCTGCCATCACTTTTTCTGATATTCTGCTATGACTGGTACATATGTATTTGTTCTTATACATAAATATGAGTGCCACTTTAAGCAGATGAAGTGATCTGATGGCAAGCTGCACTTCTTTTTTTCTTTCATTTTTATCTTTTAGTTTGTTCCTTTGAAGCATCTGCTAGTTGGCTAGGCTGCTACTGCTACAACATCTGGTTTTTCCATCTAAGCACTATTTGTTACTACTAGTCTTCTCGATGCTTCATAAATCATACGAGTATGTGGTAAGCCAGTAATATGCCAACTTTTAGTATGACATCTGTGAACTTTCGAGGTGCATTTGGTTGGGTGAACCGGGGTGAATGGGATGGGATGAGTGCAGAATGGATGGGATGATCTGGATGGGATGATATAAGTATGGTGTTTGGTTGGTGGGATAGGTGTTAGAATTGGGTCCTTATTTGTAAAGGCCCATTCATTCCTGAAATTTCAAAGCATGCATTGTTTAGTCTCTTTTGCTGACCGTGCATTTCTCTCTTTTAATCAAGTGGTCCATAAGACCAGTGAGAGTTTTCCTCTTGGACCTCCCTTGGAGATTTCTGATGATCACTCCAAGAGAGTGGTTGGAATATTGTGGTCCCATTGGACATCTTCGAAGATCCTCTTGGACCTCCCTTGAAGATTTCTCTTGGACCTCCCTTGGAGAATTCTAAGGACCACCCCAAGAGATTGTGGTCAGAACATTATGGTCAAAATAAAGTGGTCAAACTAGAGTGGTCCAAATAACGTGGTCAAAGTTATAAACAAGTGGTCAAAATTGAAGACCAACGTATAAACAGGATATGATAAATACTGCTTAATTACCATTAATTGGTTTTGAATTAGCGATTACGGTGTTCTAATGTGTGCCTTATTGAGCAGTTACTAGAGAGTAATTGGCTCAACCCTTAAAATGATCTGGAGACGTCCAGACCAAGGCGAATTTTTTCCAATCCAATTCTTCTTCCTCTATGTTCTCTTGTGCTGGAGGGTTGTGCTGTTTGGATCAAGCCATCCCTTCTCCTCGGCGTGCACCGGGAAGGAGGGTGAGTGGTATCTCTGAACCATTGTCGCAGAGTTCACCTACATGGGGCGGCAATAAGGTTTCTGGGCAACGTATCTGCGCGACCGCTTGTTGCACTGCGACGTCTACGATCGCAGCGCATCAGTGCGCGCGCTTCTGCTCTTCATCACGCCTGACTATAAGTTGGTCTTACGACAAGTCTATTCTATTATTAATCTCTTATTGTGTATATTTAGAAGTGCAATGAGTATCCTGTTGTTAGTATCGATTTTTTGCATCAATAGTTATTTGTGATCTTTGCCTCATAATATTAAAATCTGGAATTAAAATGTTATCCACATTTCCAACAATCCAGAAACCTTATTGTGGATATTTTTTATGATCTAGCAATGGCTGGTCCTTCTGATGCTATGAAACTTGAGAAGTTTTCTGATCAGAACTTTTGTAGATGGCAGATAAAGGTCAAGTTTTGGCTCATGTCTTTGGGGCTGTGGTGGATGATCCATACATAGTATCCAATTACGGATGAACAGACCAGGCGGTTTGACACAGATAACAACACAGCCCTTGGATGCATACTGACTATACTATCCGACTAGCTCTATGATTTGTACATGGACTTCAAGTCCGCCACAGAGTTGTGGGATGCACTCGAGCACAAATATGCCAAAGCTGAGGCTAGTCGTTGGCTCTATATGTGCGAACAATTCTTCGACTACAGCATGGACTGTAACACCCCAACTCCACAAGAGCCAAGAATGCTACTAAAGTAGCCTTACACAAAACTAAACTAAGATAATTTACTAAATTTAGTGAGTCTCCATTGTATTTCTAACATCACATGGGTTTCAACAGTTAAAAGGGAGTTATAACGAAGTACTGCAATATTCATGATCAATAATAAGTACTTAAGAACTTACTAATCGACTGAACAAATCCTCAAACTTCCAACTAGACTACTCATCATTATTACAAATAATCGATCACGGAAACATAAGCAGGTCAAATCTTTGATCGGTAGCTTAATTAATAAGGCATGATCCAAGAATTTAAGTTCATGACGATTGTGCGTGCAAAGCATAACGCTACTCCCTCCCATGCATCTGCGCTTGAACTGGGTACCTAAAAACAACAAGAAAGCAAGAGTGAGTCCACGGACTCGGCAAGTACATAAATAAAAAGCGCATAATTCAATCCATAACATCGGCATCCATATTCAGAGCACAACACTAAATCATTCCACATGCAAATGCAATGCTCAAGGATTCCTTTTCTTTATCTCTTTGTGCATTTTACGGTAATGCAAAGTATGCAACCGTCATTGCATACCCATGCTGTCTTGCGCATGCTGGGACCAATTCCCAATACTCATGAAGTATTGGGGACCTCAACCCACACTCCACGAGTGTGGGGATCTCAAGCCCGTCACATTCATGATGGGGACCTCAAAGATGTGCATGCTTGGTCATCACAAGACCAGGCCTCAACATGATATCAAAATGCATATGCACCATCTCTTTTCAACATCAAGCACCAATGGCGGTAACAACATTCATGAATAAAGGCAATAACGACATTCATGAATTAAAGCGATAACAACATTCATGAATAAAGGCAATAACAACATTCATGAATAAAGCATATCCATACTTTGAACATTCACCACTCTGATTATGCACACTTATCAACAGCCATACGACATTAACAAGCATCAAACCCGCATTCATGTCCAAGCAATCACAAACAAGGATCAAGCGATGCACTTGCCTCAACCGTGCGGGAGCGAAGGGCGCGAAGAGGGTGCCGCCTCGGAACAAGTCCCCACCTAAAAATTCAATTAAGAAATGCTAAGATAGCAATAGAGGACCACTCAAACCATAAAAGTAAACACGGACTCACAAAAGTTCCTTTAACTTGAACCCAGCCCCAATTTCTAGATGTCGCTTTGTCCCTTTGTGGACAGTCATGTTCTAAAATTCATATCTTTTCGTACAGGGATCCAAATTAGGTGTTCTTGGACTTCATTGAAAGGTTATCAAATTCCCCAACTAAACCTAGTTGGTGAGCCTTCCTTTTCGGCCATCTACTACCCCTAACATGCGAAATAACAGAACATCGTTTTCACGTCAGGTTCTCTGGACAGTACACTAAATTGATCATAACTTTCAGCTCGTTTGTCCAAATTTCGCGTTCTTGTGCTTCCCTGAAAGCTACGACAATTATCTACAACTTTCATTATACTGAGATCCTCTAATTCCCCATTTAACTTATCTCGCAAGTCAGATTACTAAAACCTGTCAAAACACTGACTGATTCGCAGGACAGTCGCACTAATAAATTCCTAACTTTTGCTACAGAGGTCCAAATAATATGATCTAGCACTTCATCGAAAGCTATTGACGTCCTCTACAACTCTCTAGGAGAAGCCTAAGACTGAATCCGCACTTAACTATATCAAAACGTCTGTCTAATGCGATCTGTCCTGAGGAGACAGAAATACCGACATTGCTACAACAATCAAAAGATGCATCTACTCGGGGGGAATCCGGGGTTACCCTTGACGAACGCCGATGACCAGGATGCCGCCCGCGAACCTTCACCCTTTCCTCTCCTCTTCCCTTCTCCCTTCTTCCTTCTTCTTCTTTTTTTCTTGGCCAGCCACCACAATGAAGAGGCATCGGAGGAGAGAGGCACCACCATGGAGGAGAGTGATTGCTACGATGCCGTACTACTGATGTGGCGGTGGTACTATAGCACGGAATTACTGTAGCAACCTAGGGTTTCCCCTCCTCCTTTTGTTGGTGGTTGATTTTCTCATGGGCCACTATGGCTAATTTCCCCCCTTATGGCCGGCCACCACCTCCCACCTTTGGGCCAAATACCAATGGGCCCGAGGCCTCGGCCAGTTGTCCAAATTTATTGTAATCCCCTCTTTAACTGCTTAAATAACTATTTCCTATTTGATCCTTCCTCAATTCAATTTCTAAATAGTCCTTCTCTTTAAATAACTTAATTCTCTCGATAATCCTTTCAAATACTTTTGGGGTATTACATTCTACCCCCTTAAACCTGAATTCGACTCGAATTCGACCATGCTACACAAAGTATAATCACAACTAAAACTTACTAACATTGCTACGTACCTGCTGTGAATAATTCTGGACATCGCTCGCGCATGCGAGACTCCAATTCCCAAGTCGTTTTCCCACTTGGACTTATGGGACCACCGCACCTTGATGCAACTGATGTGTTACGCCTCATCACTTATACCATCCTAACCAGAACCACTCAACGGACAAGACTCGAAGATGCGGTAATGCTCGCTGGTCAACGGGTGTTACGAAACCTCACACTCCAGATACCTTAAGCATTCTCTCAACACCGGTTCATCCAAAACATTAAATACCCCTCTCCAAGACTCGAGACGGTTCTAGCGAATTGCTATCTTCCGGAATCCCCGCAACTTCCAGAACAACCAAATATACTCTGGGCTATCTATCTCTTGACACCAAACCACATAACTTGCACATAAACATTTGGGACTCTTGTTCCTCTCGATCGATTCCTTCACGAACAAGGAGATCCTCCATTAAGCGAGGACGCGCAACACAACTTATTTTATCAAACTTTAATAATCGATTCAAGCCGAAAACAAAGGATTCACAAAGCAATTCCAACTTTCCTCCAAAACACTCAAATCCAAAATCGAGATTCTTCACGAAAACCTTCCATCCTTCCAACTCGGCAATTTGCAACTAAACACCACATAAGCCAAAGAGAATTAGCTCGAATGTCCAAATCAATTACTTCATTTATTTTCTGAATGGACAAAACCACCTTATCAACATAAGTCAACTCAAATTGTACATGATCTCCATTATAAAATATAAAAAAACCAATTCAAGCAAGAACCAATGGAGCACTTCTCTACTCGAGGATCATTCTTTTCTCGGATGTTCATTTAAGAAATAATCCTTTCCTTTTTCATGGGTGTGCGAATTATCACACTAACTCCTCCTCTTAACCGACAATCTCAAAATGATCCTCAAACCGAAAGAACAACCATACTTATTTAGAGAGACTCTTCTAATCCACAAAAGGATTCTCTAGTCCACTCCTATCCCAAAGGAATTATTTGACAAATGGTTTCCAACGCCTCAATAGAGATTTTCACCCACAACCACATCAACTCATTCTTAAAGATAATCAACCGAGTTCTCAGCACACATACTCATTTACTTTACCCAAAGTATTCTATCAAAGATCAACATACTATTCAAAATTAAGCTGTTCATCTACCTCTACACATACTATTAGGTCTCCAAGATCCTATCATAAAAATACAAAGCCCAAATTCAACCTCCAAGTTTTCTACCATGAGTTTCTGGTATAATTGATAGGAAATCCTTAAATTCGTTTACTAAAATTTCACATAGCTCACAATAACCTCGGTTATTATTATCAACATTCCTCACTAATCAGGTAACCGCCCCAAGGCGATTTATTTCACCAATCTTAGGCCTCTAATCCACACCAATCCAATTCAGTTACACAACTACAATATACCCATTCGCAATACTCTAATTGATTGACCACGATTCAAACATACTCAATTACCCAACGTCAATAAATAAATAAATTCTTGACCAAGTTATACTTAGAGATAATCTAACTCCCAAAGGGTTACTCACTGAGGCCGAATCATACCTGACAATAACTCAACAATTTCTGCTATCCCATTAATTAGCACAACACTTAGGTTTCTCCACACCGCTACTCTCATGAACCTTCACCATCAAAACTCTTCTACACAATCTTACTAAGTATCCATATACACAATCTTACTAAGTATCCAATTGCGATACTCTAATAAATTTATCAAGAGTCCATACTTTCGATAATCCCAACATCCCAACATGGACAAATGTTACTGGATCATAATTCGTCATAGGTTCCACTAGTTGTAACACTAATCAATTTTATTTTATCGACAAACCTTCCATTTAAATATAACTCCCTCCAGGTATTATAGGTCAAAAACCAATTCACTATCTACTGCTCTTCAAATAGTTTGGTTCCCAAAATTTCACCACTATCATATACTTGTCTACCACCAACCAATCGCCATAATACACTTTATAAGACTTTGGCAACACAAGTTGGTTAATTCCTTTCTCAAAAGGAAGAAACAACCAAATACAAGTTTTCAACGCACAAGAAAAATGTTGCTCCTCGGAGTGAGCCCGAGACCAAGAGGAACAGTCAAATATTAATGATCCCGGAAAACAAAATACGAGTCTGTAAATAAGGGCACATGTCCCACAATAAGGAACTTTCAAACCTCCATAAATCATAATAAAACACTGCTATGGAAACCCAAGAAACTCTTAAGCTTTAACCACAGAAAAAAATTACAGATCACAATTCTTAACTCCAACCTCAAATACTTATGGTACACATTTTCCGTTAACAAAGAAAGAAATTTTCTTTTATTACAACACTACTTAGGAACCAAACCACATTAATCACTTAGGAACCAAACAGAACCTTCCCACAGGTCACATTGCTCAACTAATTTCATCTACTACATAATTCATGAACTCTAAAATATCACGATTGCAAAACTCCAAATATTTCATTTAATCCATATTATGAAAAGCAATCAACTTACTTTCTCTCTAGAAGAATTATCACCACTCACAATCTCTTGTAGACTGTATTTCTAACATCAAGAGTAATTCACTCTTAACAAGATTCGTTATTGTCAACCCTTCCTTTAAAAAGTCCTCAAAAGCTTTCCAAATTGTTATATACTAGATTATCATCTCATCCTCAATTGAGGGTATACCAAATTCTTACAACCTCACTACAGCAACCACTTTATTTTAGAGGGAACCGACTACACAATTTAAAAGGTTATTCCAAAACCCTTCCATCAAAGACATACTATTATCCGATAGTTCTACCATCACGTAAACATTGTTCATCTATTAAATCCCATCAGTTTATCTTTTAGTGATGCTCAACACCAAACTTTAATAGACAATAATTGCACCTAGCGATTACATACAATCACTAAGTATCCACCAAAGGTTACTCCAAGATTAATATCCACTAAGACAATAATCTAACTCCTTTTGAACTTAACCATCTCAAATGGTTAGATTAATCCATTGAGATCAGTTAATCTAATTTACCAAAGAAGTTTACCAAATGTATCACTCTTAATGATCAACTCAATTCATCAATATTCCACACTTCTTATCAACTCTATTGATTACAATTAGATATAGCCATACTCTTAATCACAGCTCATCAAGAATTACTACAAGAAACTTTTAAACTTATCAACTTTCCTTTCAAGGAACTTAGTTTGATCGATCATGCACACACTGCAGACCTAACCTGATAATCCATATCATATCCATTAATTGCTTTGATTATAACCTATCACTTAACCAAGACAAAACATCGCTAAAGGGTTTAACATCTTCTTTCATAAAAGAGAACTATTAATCTTCAACACTCAAAATACCCAAGAGAGATACATTGAGTCAAAGTCTCCACGTACTAAGGGACCTGTAAAAGAAAACTTTCATTAACCAAAAACATCAAGCGAATAAATAGGTCAAGTTTTCCAATAACAAAGACAAAACTCCAATACAAAGGTCAATCTTGACAATTAACAAAGTTCACCAACCGCGAGAATAACTCAACAGTTGGGAAAATAATAATTGATTTACAGGACAAATTAAGCCAAAGGAAACACACAACTTTTTTCAAAGCAACCCATCAACCGCAATGAACTGATACCCAAGAGAAATTCATCAACCACAACCGGATAAGAGTTGATCAAATCCAAATTCAAGGAAGAGAACAACTCTTCTAAAGATACTCACTATCAACACTTGTACTAAGATATCCGAGGTAACCACTTCCTATTCTCACATCATGACGGTGGTGTAACCTGGTAAAACCCAGGGCCACAACCACGACCTCAACCTCTCAAGATGGGTTATCCCCACACATAATAATTATATAATCAATTAATGAGCAATCATACTCAATTCATACCAGCAATCATCAATACGATACAACAGAAACGAAAATACAATGCGATGCCCATTCCCATTCTACTGTGCACCAGTGTGTCAAATTTTTAAGTTCATTAACTATTACAAAATTTTAGCAACTTAAGTTTCCTAAGTTGTAAATCAAATCACCACGGACCTACAGCCCACTCTGATACCAACTGTAACACCCCAAATCCACAAGAGCCAAGAATGCTACTAAAGTAGCCTTACACAAAACTAAACTAAGATAATTTACTAAATTTCGGCAGAGTCTCCATTGTATTTCTAACATCACATGGGTTTCAACAGTTAAAAGGGAGTTATAACGAAGTACTGCAATATTCATGATCAACAATAAGTACTTAAGAACTTACTAATCAGTGAACAAATCCTCAAACTTCCAACTAGACTACTCATCATTATTACAAATAATCGATCACGGAAACATAAACAGGTCAAATCTTTGATCGGTAGCTTAATTAATAAGGCATGATCAGAGAATTTAAGTTCATGGCGATTGTGCGTGCAAAGCATAACGCTACTCCCTCCCATGCATACTGCGCTTGGCTGGTACCTAAAAACAACAAGAAAGCAAGAGTGAGTCCACAGACTCGGCAAGTACATAAATAAAAAGGCGCATAATTCAATCCATAACATCAACATCCATATTCGGGAGCACAACACTAAATCATTCCACATGCAAATGCAATGCTCAGGATTCCTTTTCTTTATCTCTTTGTGCATTTTACGGTAATGCAAAGTATGCAACCGTCATGCATACCCATGCTGTGCGCGCATGCATGGGACCAATTCCCAATACTCGCAAGTATTGGGACCTCAAGCCCACACTCCACGAGTGTGGGGATCTCAAGCCCGTCACATTCATGATGGGGACCTCAAAGATGTGCATGCTTGGTCATCACAAGACCAGGCCTCAACATGATATCAAAATGCATATGCACCATCTCTTTTCAACATCAAGCACCAATGGCGGTAACAACATTCATGAATAAAGGCAATAACGACATTCATGAATTAAGGCGATAACAACATTCATGAATAAAGGCAATAACAACATTCATGAATAAAGCATATCCATACTTTGAACATTCACCACTCTGATTATGCACACTTATCAACAGCCATACGACATTAACAAGCATCAAACCCGCATTCATGTCCAAGCAATCACAAACAAGGATCAAACGATGCACTTGCCTCAACCGTGCGGGAACGAAGGACGCGAAGAGGGTGCCGCCTCCGGAACAAGTCCCCCACCTAAAAATTCAATTAAGAAATGCTAAGATAGCAATAGAGGACCACTCAAACCATAAAAGTAAACACGGACTCACAAAAGTTCCTTTAACGCGAACCCAGCCCCAATTTCTAGATGTCGCTTTGTCCCCTTTGTGGACAGTCATGTTCTAAAATTCATATCTTTTCGTACAGGGATCCAAATTAGGTGTTCTTGGACTTCATTGAAAGGTTATCAAATTCCCCAACTAAACCTAGTTGGTGAGCCTTCCTGTTTCGGCCATCTACTACCCCTAACATGCGAAATAACAGAACATCGTTTTCACGTCAGGTTCTCTGGACAGTACACTAAATTGATCATAACTTTCAGCTCGTTTGTCCAAATTTCGCGTTCTTGTGCTTCCCTGAAAGCTACGACAATTATCTACAACTTTCATTATACTGAGATCCTCTAATTCCCCATTTAACTTATCTCGCAAGTCAGATTACTAAAACCTGTCAAAACACTGACTGATTCGCAGGACAGTCGCACTAATAAATTCCTAACTTTTGCTACAGAGGTCCAAATAATATGATCTAGCACTTCATCGAAAGCTATTGACGTCCTCTACAACTCTCTAGGAGAAGCCTAAGACTGAATCCGCACTTAACTATATCAAAACGTCTGTCTAATGCGATCTGTCCTGAGGAGACAGAAATACCGACATTGCTACAACAATCAAAAGATGCATCTACTCGGGGGGAATCCGGGTTACCCTTGTGACGCCGATGACCAGGATGCCGCCCGCGAACCTTCACCCTTTCCTCTCCTCTTCCCTTCTCCCTTCTTCCTTCTTCTTCTTTTTTTCTTGGCCAGCCACCACAATGAAGAGGCATCGGAGGAGAGAGGCACCACCATGGAGGAGAGTGATTGCTACAGTACCGTGCTACAGTGACGGCGGTGGTACTATAGCACGGAATTACTGTAGCAACCTAGGGTTTCCCCTCCTCCTTTTGTTGGTGGTTGATTTTCTCATGGGCCACTATGGCTAATTTCCCCCCTTATGGCCGGCCACCACCTCCCACCTTTGGGCCAAATACCAATGGGCACGAGGCCTCGGCCAGTTGTCCAAATTTATTTGTAATCCCCTCTTTAACTGCTTAAATAACTATTTCCTATTTGATCCTTCCCTCAATTCAATTTCTAAATAGTCCTTCTCTTTAAATAACTTAATTCTCTCTCGATAATCCTTTCAAATACTTTTGGGGTATTACATTCTACCCCCCTTAAACTGAATTCGACTCGAATTCTGACCATGCTTACACCAAAGTATAATCACAGCTAAAACTTACTAACATTGCTACGTACCTGCTGTGAATAATTCTGGACATCGCTCGCACATGCGAGACTCCAATTCCCAAGTCGTTTTCCCACTTGGACTTATGGGACCACCGCACCTTGATGCAACTGATGTGTTACGCCTCATCACTTATACCATCCTAACCAGAACCACTCAACGGACAAGACTCGAAGATGCGGTAATGCTCGCTGGTCAACGGGTGTTACGAAACCTCACACTCCAGATACCTTAAGCATTCTCTCAACACCGGTTCATCCAAAACATTAAATACCCCTCTCCAAGACTCGAGACGGTTCTAGCGAATTGCTATCTTAGGAATCCCGCAACTTCCGAACAACCAAATATACTCGGGCTATCTATCTCTTGACACCAAACCACATAACTTGCACATAAACATTTGGGACTCTTGTTCCCTCTCAGTCGATTCCTTCACCAGAACAAGGAGATCCTCCATTAAGCAGGGACGCGCAACACAACTTATTTTATCAAACTTTAATAATCAGATTCAACTGAAAACAAAGGATTCACAAAGCAATTCCAACTTTCCTCCAAAACACTCAAATCCAAAATCAGAGATTCTTCACGAAAACCTTCCATCCTTCCAACTCGGCAGTTTGCAACTAAACACCACATAAGCCAAAAGAGAATTCGCTCGAATGTCCAAATCAATTACTTCATTTATTTTCCTGAACTGGACAAAACCACCTTATCAACATAAGTCAACTCAAATTGTACATGATCTCCATTATAAAATATAAAAAAAACCAATTCAAGCAAGAACCAATGGAGCACTTCTCTACTCGAGGGATCATTCTTTTCTCAGATGTTCATTTAAGAAATAATCCCTTTCCTTTTCATGGGTGTGCGAATTATCACACTAACTCCTCCCTCTTAACCGACAATCTCAAAATGATCCTCAAACCAGAAAGAACAACCATACTTATTTAGAGAGACTCTTCTAATCCACAAAAGGATTCTCTAGTCCCTCCTATCCCAAAGGAATTATTTGACAAATGGTTTCCAACGCCTCAATAGAGATTTTTCACCCACAACCACATCAACTCATTCATTAAAGATAATCAACTTCGAGTTCTCAGCACACATACTCATTTACTTTACCCAAAGTATTCTATCAAAGATCAACATACTATTCAAAATTCGCTTCTGTTCATCTACCTCTACACATACTATTAGGTCTCCAAGATCCTATCATAAAAATACAAAGCCCAAATTCAACCTCCAAGTTTTCTACCATGAGTTTCTGGTATAATTGATAGGAAATCCTTAAATTCGTTTACTAAAATTTCACATAGCTCACAATAACCTCGGTTATTATTATCAACATTCCTCACTAATCGTAACCGCCCAGGCGATTTATTTCACCAATCTTAGGCCTCTAATCCACACCAATCCAATTCAGTTACACAACTACAATATACCCATTCGCAATACTCTAATTGATTGACCACGATTCAAACATACTCAATTACCCAACGTCAATAAATAAATAAATTCTTGACCAAGTTATACTTAGAGATAATCTAACTCCCAAAGGGTTACTCATCGAGGCGAATCATACGACAATAACTCAACAATTTACGCTATCCCATTAATTAGCACAACACTTAGGTTTCTCCACACGCTACTCTCATGAACCTTCACCATCAAAACTCTTCTACACAATCTTACTAAGTATCCAATTGCGATACTCTAATAAATTTATCAAGAGTCCATACTTTGATAATCCCAACATCCCAACATGGACAAATGTTCTTGGATCATAATTCGTCATAGGTTCCACTAGTTGTAACACTAATCAATTTTATTTCATCGACAAACCTTCCATTTAAATATAACTCCCTCCAGGTATTATAGGTCAAAAACCAATTCACTATCTACTGCTCTTCAAATAGCTTGGTTCCCAAAATTTCACCACTATCATATACTTATCTACCACCAACCAATCGCCATAATACACTTTATAAGACTTTGGCAACCCAAGTTGGTTAATTCCTTTCTCAAAAGGAAGAAACAACCAAATACAAGTTTTCAACGCACAAGAAAAATGTTGCTCATCGGAATTACTGTAGCAACCTAGGGTTTCCCCTCCTCCTTTTGTTGGTGGTTGATTTTCTCATGGGCCACCATGGCTAATTTCCCCATATGGCGGCCACCACCTCCCACCTTTGGGCCAAATACCAATGGGCACGAGGCCTCGGCCAGTTGTCCAAATTTATTGTAATCCCCTCTTTAACTGCTTAAATAACTATTTCCTATTTGATCCTTCCCTCAATTCAATTTCTAAATAGTCCTTCTCTTTAAATAACTTAATTCTCTCTCGATAATCCTTTCAAATACTTTTGGGTATTACATGGGCGATGCTAAGTCGATAGTTGCCTGAGCTCATGAGCTACGATTCTTGGTCGGAGAGATTGCACATCTCGGTTGTGTTTTGCCTCCTAAGTTTGTGGCTACGGGCATTGTTGCCAAACTTCTGCTTCATGGAGGGTTTTGCCAGCGGCTTAAAGCACAAGAGGAAGAGATATCTATTGAGGATCTCATTGCTGCCTTTGATGTGGAAGAAAAGGCTAGAGCAAAATATGCACCAAACACTTCAGTCTAAACAATCGATCAATGCAAATATCATAGAGAAGAGATGTGGCAATAACAACAAAGGCTTTAAACCAAAAAGACAACTAGCTTTAAAAGAAAATTGAGAAGAAGGATATGAGGAATATCACACGCTTTGTGTGTGGGAAAAATGGTCATATGGCGAAAGACTGTCATTTCATAAAAGGAAGGATGGTGTCTGACCAAAGAAAAAGGATGTCAACGTGATCATAGACGAGGCCTCAACAGAAGGGTATGGTAATCCATCTATTGTATTTTCATATTTCCTTGTTTTCTTCTTATCAGGCTGACGGGGCTTCCTCCATCCTAATGGGGAATAGGTTGCATGTACATTCTTGGTATTGGCACGGTGGATCTGAGGCTTACTTCAGGAAAGATTATCCACTTGAAGAACGTGCAGCATGTGCCAACCATAAATAAGAATCTTGCTAGTGGTTCCCTTCTATGCAGGGATGGATAGAAGTTAGTATTTGAGTCAAATAAAATTGTGTTGTCTAAGTTTGATAACTTTGTTGGTAAAGGCTATGAGAGCAGAGGCTTGTTCCGCATGAGTACTTTAGAGTATAATCTAAATGTTGCAACTGGTTTGAATAAATGTGATGCCAATATATGGCATTCTTGTTTTTGTCATATTGGTTTTAATAGTATTGCTAGAATGACCAGATTAGATTTAATTCCAAAATATAAAATTGTCAAAGGATCAAAGTACCAAACTTGTGTGCAAGCAAAACAACCTTGAAGACCCTTTAAGGGGTTACGGGAGGAAAAGAACTTGGCACTATTAGATCTTATCCATTCCGATCTGTGTGAGATAAATGGTGTGTTGATAAAAGGAGGAAAAGATATTTTCTAACTCTTATTGATGATGCATCAAGATATTGTTATGTGTATCTCTGAAAACAAAGATGAAGCTTTAAATTACTTTAAAATTTATAAGACCGAGGTTGAAAACCAACTAGAAAAGAAAATTAAAGACTAAGGTCAGTGTCTTTGAACATGGAATAGTCCATGAAGTTACACCACCATACTCACCTCAATCAAGCGGGGTGGTTGAGAGGAAAAATCGGACACTAACGGACTTGGTGAATGCTATGTTGGAGAGTGCCGGTATGCCTAAGATGTGGTGGGGGAAGCTATACTAATAGTAACTTTCGTCCTAAACAGAGTAATCACTAAAAGATATGAGATTACTCCGTATGAGGGATGGAAGGGGAGAAAACCCAATGTTAATTTTCTATGAACTTGGGAGTGTTTGGCAAAAGTCAATATACCATTACAGAAAAAGAGAAAGTTTGAACCTAAAACAGTCGATTATGTCTTACTGGGATAAGCTTAGAATATTACGGCCTATAGATTTTTAGTAGTAAAATCAGAAACTCCTGAGATTATTGTTAACACAATAATGGAGTCCAGAGATGCTTCATTCTTTTAGGATATTTATCCTATGAGAACTACAGATAGTACTTCTAGATCTGAGTATAATCAAACTATAAATAATAGTAGTTTTGAACCTGCCACTATTTCTGAACCAATGAGTGATATGCCACCAGTTTGTGATATTCCTGAGGAATATAACAATTTAGTCGAAGAGGCTCAAATCGCAGGAACAAGCGACAAAGGGTTGAGAAAATCTTTGGCGAAGACTTTATTGTTTATCTCATGGATGATGTGCCAAACAATCTTTCAGAGGCTTATCTTTGTAATACCACAAATTTATTTAAGTGAGAAGAAATAATTTAGGAGAAGAACCAATTAGGAAATGGATTTAATGAAGTTTAGAGGGGTGTATTACTCAAAACGTGTTAGAGCGAAAAAAATAGTTAAAGGGTTTTTAAAATTTCTTCAAAACTGGGCTATGGGCTTTTGGCCCACAGCACCAAGGCCCAAAGGGGAAAACCCTAAAACTACTACAGTACCAACCCGTGCTACGATGGCGCTGCCGTGCTCTGATGCATCACCCTCCCCTCCCCAAGCAGCCCCCTCGTTGGTGCCTCCCTTCCTCACCGTCGGTGCTCTGCTGCCGATCAAGTGAAGAAAGGAGAGGAGATTGTCTTGCGGGAGATTTCTTCATCTTTCTGCGATTCTACAAGGGTAATGTCGCGTGTTCTTCATTGGTTGATGCGTGGTAGTTGCGGTTGATGTCGTTTGGTAGATCGATTTTCGTCGGTTTAATAGATCGTGTTCTGTCCAGTAGTTTGCGCGGCTGTTTCGTGATCTTCGAAGCCGAATCAGAGGATCCCATCTCCTAGAGTTATGTGGGGTTCGTTCTTAGCTTTCAGTGGGCGTAAAGATCACTTAATTCGAGTTACGGTACAAAAGTTATGTATATTTCAATGTGACTGTCCAGATTGTATGTAAGTTTCTATCATTAGTTTTGACCCGTGTGCCACTTTTGTTAAAGGAAAAATATGAATGTCATGCCAACTAGGTTATTGTAGAGAATTTTATAAGCTTTCTAGATTGATAAATAACGTCCAATTTGGAGTTGTAGAACAAAAGTTATGGATATTTTATTTCAGCCAATATTTCTGTCTCATTAATTCTGCCAACAGATTTGAGCCGTGGGCCAAATTTTGTTAGAGGCAAAATCTGAAATTTTGCCCAACTAGACTTTGGTAGGTTTTGTTCTTAGCTTTTCAGATTGTTAAAGAACACTAATTTTGGTTCAGCCAATCAAAAGTTATGTCCATTACCGTGCTGCTGTCCACACGTGTTAGACAGATCTGGACTGATGTTGTTCATTGATCTATTAGAGTCATTTACAAACAGAATTTGAGATGTCCACCAACTAGGTTTAGTTAGGGAAATTGATAACCTTTCAATGAAGTCTAAGAACACCTCATTTGGACTCCTGTGCTAAAAGATACGAATTTTAGAAGTTGGCTGTCCACAGAGGGGACATATCGATCTATAGGAGTTGGAATTGGGAAATGAGCTTGAGTGTATAGCGAGTTCGGTTATGCTATTATTTATACTTTTGGTCCAGTATGATTGTCTTAGTGCGCCTTATAAATATATTCAGGTGATGGATTGATCCGGGCAGTACCTTCGCATCCCTCGTTCTCGCGGTTAAGGCAAGTATAATGATGGATATAATTGGAATTATTGAATGACATTCTTTGATAAATACTTATAGAATTTGTGTTGTCATGATTGTTAAGGTGGTATGATTGGTAATGTTCATGGTTTCTAGTGATATGAGTTACGTGTTATTCATGGATGTTTGAAAGTTATGAAGTCTATGATTAATAGTTATTCATGAGTGATTGTTCATGTTTGCTAGTATTATGAATATATGTGTTATTCATGGATGCTAGAATGCTATGAATGTCAACGATGATGAATGCTAGAAGTATGAATAAGTTTATTCATGTATGACGTTGTGAATACAAATTTATGATGGTTTAAAGTTTTGTTCATGTGCATCATCTTTGTCATATGACTATGCATATTCGAGGTCCCGTCATGTGGATGACGGGTTGAGGTCCCACATTCGTGGAATGTGGGCATTGAAAGAGGTCCCCATCATGAAAACGATGGGCTTATGGTCCCCACACTTGTGGAGTGTGGGCTTGAGTCCCCTTTACTTGCGGAGTATTGGGCAATTGGTCCACTGCGCTTGCGAGCACGAGGCATGGGTATCGGCGACGGTTGCATACTTTGCATTACGGTAAAATGCAAAAGATAAAGAGAAAAGAAAGTGCACTTGAGCTTCTTGCATAGCATGAGCATATGACATGTTTATAATAGAGATTGTAGATGGATGTTGATGCTTCTGATTGTTTATGTTATTATTGCCATTTATTGTACTTGCTGAGTCTTTGGACTCACTCTTGCTGTTGTTGTATTTTTAGGTACCACTTTACAAGAAGCGGCATGCATGGGAGGGAGTAAGACTTAGAGTGGTTGCACAATGGTACGAACTACACACATTTGAATTGATAGAATGATAATTTAGTAGATGAGAAACTTGCTTAAAGAATTCTTTATGATTACTCCCTCGCTTGGAATAACTTGTAATAGAGTTGATTAGAGGATAATGGATGTCTTTTATTTATGCTTGTAGTTGTTTAGCATGCTATGGATGATATAGTGTTGATTAGCATAGTTTTGGTGGTCTCTTGATTATCTTTGGATGTTGGATTATTTAACTATGTTACATTTAAAAGTTGGGATCTCGGTTTAGTAACTAAACAAAGGAGGTTCATCGGATTTTAGAGAATTGTATCAATGTTAAAATGGTTATAGTGTTAGTTTAGTAGCATTCCAAGCCCTTGTCAGTGAGGTGTTACTGATTGGTATCAGAGCGAGTGTAGGTCCGTGGTTCATGAAATATTAATTTTGACACACTAAGCACGATAGGATGGGAATGGGCATAGCATTGCATTTATGTTTCCGCTTTATCATAGTGTTGATTCTTGATATGAATTGAGTTTTATTGCTGATTAATTGATTGTGATTATTATGTGTGGGGATAACCCATGTTGAGAGGTGGAGGTAGTGGTTGTGATCTTGGGCTATACCGGGTTACACCACCGTTAAGTGGTATAGGAATAGCGAAGTGTCCACAGGAGATCGTAGTCTGAGCGTTGATAGCGAGTATTTTTAGAAGAGTTGTTCTTTCCTTGAAATTTGATTTGGTCAACTCTTATCTTGTGGTGATTGATGAGTTTTCCTTGGGCTTTTAGTTCATCCCGGTTGAGGTTGCTTTGAATTTATTCTTCTATTGGCTTAATTTGTCAGTAAAGAAATCGTTGCTTTCCCAACCGATGGGTTATTCTTGCAGTGGTAAACTTGGTTAAGTTTGACCTTCGTGTTGGAGTTTGTCTTTCTTATTGGGAAAAAACTTGACCCACTTATTCATGTGATGTTTTTGGTTAATGAAAGCTTTCTTTTGCAAGTTCTTTAGTACGTGAGGGTTTTGACTCAATGTATCTCTCTTGGGTATTTTGAGTGTTGAAGATTAATGGATTTCTTTTATAAAAGAAGATGTTAAACCTTTTAGTGTTGTGTTGTCTTGGTTAAGTGAGATGTTATAACCAAAGAAATTAATGGATATGATATGGGTCAACATGTTAGATCGGCAGTGTGTGCATGATCGATCCTAACAAAGATCCTTGAAAGGAAAGTGATTAATTTGAAAGTGCCTTGTAGTAGTTCTTGAGGAGCTGCGGTTAAGAGTATGGTTATACCTAGTTGTAATCAATAGAGTTTATAAGAGGTGTAGAACGTTGATGAAATTGAGTCAATGACTAAGAGTGATAATCTGGTAAACTTCTTTGGTAAATTGGATTAACGTGTCTCAATGGTTTCATCTAACCTTTTGGGATTGTTAAGTTCAAAAGGAGTTAGATTTTTGTCTTAGTGGGTACTAATCTTGGAGTAACCTTTTTGTGGATACTTAGTGATTATAAGTAATTGCTAGGTGCAAATAATGTCTATTAATGTCTGGTGATGAGCATCACTAAGAGATAAATTGATGGGATTTAATGGATGAACAATGTTTACATCATGGTAGAACTATCAGATAAAAGCATTCCTTTGATGAAAGGGTGTTGGTAGGAGTAGACCCCTTCTAAACTTAAGAGGTTGATGTAGTGAGGTTATATGGTTTTGGTATACTCTCATTTTGAAGATGGGATGAAAATGTAGTATGGAACAATATAGTGAAACTTTGGGGCCTTCTAATGGAATAGTCGATGATAAAAAAATATTCGTGTTCAGAGTGTATCATTCTTGATGTTAGTAAGATTATCTGCTAGAGATTGTGACTTGTGTGTGTGGTGATGATTCTTTTAGAAAATAAAGTAATTTGATCATCTTTCGTAATTTTGATTCAGTGAACGTGTTTCGAGTTTTGCGTTTGTGATCAGTGGACCTCTTGCGTTATGTGGTGATTGAGGTTGTTTCGAGCAAAGTATTATGATGAAAGATTTTATTGGTTCTTAAGTGGTTCCTGTAATTTGGGTTTTAAGAGCTTATCTTGTTTATGTTGGCAAAGTGATGTAGTAATCATAGAAAATAACTTTCCTTGTTAAAGGAAGGAGTGAAGTATAAGTATTTGAGATTTAAGTCGTTTCGCACCTCATGATTTATTTGAGTGTGCTTAAACCTTATCTGTTGTTCCATAAGAGTTTATCAATTTTCAAAGGGCATTACCCTCTTCTCATTTGTGGTTTGGAATTCACTTTTAGTAGGGCTTGAGCCCTCATTGTTGACTTTCCCTTATGTTTTTAGTACTTTGCCTAAGTGACTATTTCCTTGGTCGAGTGATCACTACGGGTGGCACATGTTTTCCTAGTTGATGAAAATTGATTCCTTTCGCTCTTTCTTTTGAGAAAGAGTCAACCTATTCGTTTCAGGAGTCTTTTGATGTGTTTAATAATTGTAGTTGTGAAACTTTGGGTTAGAAGTTATTCGATGAGCATTGGAGGATGAAATAATTTCGTAATATACTTCTTTGAGAGAAGTTTATCTCATTAGAAGATTGTCTTTGAAGGTTAAAGCGATTGCATTGTTACAACTAGTAGAATATATAGCGGCGTGGTCCAAGTTCTTTTGTTCATTTCAATGGAGCATAGAATTATCCAAAATATGGAAATCTTGATCAATGTATTAGGCGTCGCGATTGTGTACCTTGCGGTTGTGTGCGAGATGAAATATGATGGTGTGTTGTAATGAGAGTAAGATTAGCGAAGTAATCTAATCGTTAAGCGATTATGGAGATAGCGAGCTTGATGGATTATCGTCGGTATGATTTGGCGTCGATGAGTAACTGCTGGAAGTTAGACTCTTTATAAAGATAATTGGGTGAGAAAATGTTTCCATATTGATGTTATTGCGCGGGTATGATTGGATTGTGATAATTTTAGGGATTTAATATGAGGTTTTCCTATCTTCTATATGAGAAGTTTGTTGTAGGGTCTTGGAGGTTAAAAAAATTGGGTTTTGCATTTTTATGCTAGAATGTTGGTCGCCCAATGATTGTGTGTAGAGGTAGCGAGAATAAGGGTGGATTAGAAGAGTGGGATGATCATTGAAAGAACCTTTGATGAAGTATATGAATGTGTGTCTTGAGGATTCGAGTTGTTTATTCTTAAATGATGGAGGTGATGTGATTTTGTGTGAGATTTATTTTGAGATGTATTGGGAGTCATCTGTCAAGGTAATTCCGTCGGTACAAGAGTTGGCTAGAGTATGTTGCGGAGTCAAGAGAGCCTCTCTACAAAGTTGTAGATGATGTATCCAGTTTGAGCATGGCATTGAGGTTGTCAATTTAAGAGAAATAAGTTAGTGTGATATGGATAAAATGAAATTCCATAATTCAAGAGAAATTTTATTTCTAAAAGGGAAATTGAGAAAAAAAAATGTTTCCTCGAGTAGTGAAACGCTCTCTTGATTCATGTTTGAACTATGTGTTGATGACGGATGTCTTTCGAAATTAAAGTTTGACTTTATGATTGATGTGCGGTTCTTATCAGTTCGGGAAGAATAAAGGAAGTGTTTGATTTGGGTATTTAAGTGGTTTCTCTTTCGGCTTGTGTGGTGTTCATTTGTAAACTACCTACTTGGAAAGCGGAAGGGATTTCATGATGAATCTTTGCTTTTGAATTTGACCCTTTGGTGTCAAGTTTCCATTTGTGGTTGCGATGTGAATCCTTCATTTTGGATGGGTTTTGTCGGTAAAAGAGGTTGTTTATAGAGAGTCTTTGTTGTGTGCTCTGGTTAAAGGAGGTAATCCTTGTTACCGTGAAGAGTTCGATTGAGAGGTGGAATAAAAGTTCGCGTATTATGTGCATGTTGTGTGGTTCGGTACCAATGAGGAGGTTAGCCCAAGGTTCAATGGGTTTTTTAGCTAGTTGGTATATCACTAAGACCGTTTGGTCCCTACGCGGTGAGCATAACTTTTGGTATGTTACGGTGCCGAGTGAGTACTTAGGAGATCGAGTTTGAATATTTGTTAACGTCATGGACCATCGAGTAGGATCTTACCTTTGATTCTCTTCTAATGAGTGTACTGGAATTTCGGGTTGAGTGTTATGATGACGTTGTTGTCACGTCATTTTATTGTGGTCTCAACGATCAAGTGTGAGGCCTCTTGGGAATTAGAGTCTCGCATGTGCTAGCGATATCGGATATTATTCTGATAGGTACATGAAATTATGATAAGGTTTTATTTGTGATTACATTGGCGTAAGTGTGTTTAGAATTGGGGTCGAATTCGTTTAAGGGTAGAATGTAATACCCCAAATTTATTTAAGTGAGAAGAAATAATTTAGGAGAAGAACCAATTAGGAAATGGATTTATGAAGTTTAGAGGGTGTATTACTCAAACGTGTTAGAGAGAAAACAAAAATAGTTAAAGGGTTTTTAAAATTTCTTCAAAACAGGCTATAGGCTTTTGGCCCACAGCACCAAGGCCCAAAGGGGAAACCCTAAAACTACTACAGTACCAACCCGTGCTCACGATGGCGCGCCGTGCTCTGATGCATCACCCTCCCTCCCCAAGCAGCCCCCTCGTTGGTGCCTCCTTCCTCGCCGTCGGTGCTCTGCTGCCGATCAAGTGAAGAAAGGAGAGAGATTGTCTTCGCGGGAGATTTCTTCATCTTTCTGCGATTCTACAAGGGTAATGTCGCGTGTTCTTCATTGGTTGATGCGTGGTAGTTGCGGTTGATGTCGTTTGGTAGATCGATTTTCGTCGGTTTAATAGATCGCGTTCTGTCCAGTAGTTTGCGCGGCTGTTTTCGTGATCTTAGAAGCCGAATCAGAGGATCCCATCTCCTAGAGTTATGTGGGGTTCGTTCTTAGCTTTCAGTGTGCGTAAAGATCACTTAATTCCGAGTTACGGTACAAAAGTTATGTATATTTCAATGTGGCTGTCCAGATTGTATGTAAGTTTCTATCATTAGTTTTGACCCGTGTGCCACTTTTTGTTAAAGGCAAAATATGAATGTCATGCCAACTAGGTTATTGTAGATACTTTTATAAGCTTTCTAGATTGATAAATAACGTCCAATTTGGAGTTGTAGAACAAAAGTTATGGATATTTTATTTCAGCCAATATTTCTGTGCATTAATTCGCCAATGATTTGAGCCGTGGGCCAAATTTTGTTAGAGGCAAAATCTGAAATTTTCCCAACTAGACTTTGGTAGGTTTTGTTCTTAGCTTTTCATATTGTTAAATAACACTAATTTTGGTTCAGCCAATCAAAAGTTATGTCCGTTACCGTGCTGCTGTCCAGACGTGTTAGACAGATCTGGACAGATGTTGTTCATTGATCTATTAGAGTCATTTACAAACAGAATTTGAGATGTCCACCAACTAGGTTTAGTTAGGGAAATTGATAACCTTTCAATGAAGTCTAAGAACACCTCATTTGGACTCCTGTGCTAAAAGATACGAATTTTAGTAGTTGGCTGTCCACAGAGGGGACATAACGATCTATAGGAGTTGGAATTGGGAAATGAGCTTGAGTGTATAGCGAGTTCGGTTATGCTATTATTTATGCTTTTGGTCCAGTATGATTGTCTTAGTGCGCCTTATAAATATATTCAGGTGATGGATTGATCCCGGGGGCAGTACCTTCTGCACATCCCTCGTTCTCTCGCGGTTAAGGCAAGTATAATGATGGATATAATTGGAATTATTGAATGACATTCTTTGATAAATACTTATAGAATTTGTGTTGTCATGATTGTTAAGGTGGTATGATTGGTAATGTTCATGGTTTCTAGTGATATGAGTTACGTGTTATTCATGGATGTTTGAAAGTTATGAAGTATATGATTAATTGTTATTCATGAGTGATTGTTCATGTTTGCTAGTATTATGAATATATGTGTTATTCATGGATGCTAGAATGCTATGAATGTCAGCGATGATGAATGCTAGAAGTATGAATAAGTTTATTCATGTATGGCGTTGTGAATACAAATTTATGATGGTTTAAAGTTTTGTTCATGTGCATCATCTTTGTCATATGACTATGCATATTCGAGGTCCCCGTCATGTGGATGACGGGCTTGAGGTCCCACATTCGTGGAATGTGGGCATTGAAAAAAGTCCCCATCATGAAAGCGATGGGCTTATGGTCCCACACTTGTGGAGTGTGGGCTTGAGTCCCCTTTACTTGCGGAGTATTGGGCAATTGGTCACTGCGCTTGCGAGCACGAGGCATGGGTATGCTGACGGTTGCATACTTTGCATTACCGGTAAAATGCAAAAGATAAAGAAAGAAAGTGCACTTGAGCTTCTTACATAGCATGAGCATATGACATGTTTATAATAGAGATTGTAGATGGATGTTGATGCTTACAGTTGTTTATGTTATTATTGCCATTTATTGTACTTGCTGAGTCTTTGGACTCACTCTTCTTCGTTGTTGTATTTTTAGGTACCACTTTACAAAACGGCATGCATGGGAGGAGTAAGACTTAGAGTGGTTGCACAATGGCACGAACTACACACATTTGAATTGATAGAATGATAATTTAGTAGATGAGAAACTTGCTTAAAGAATTCTTTATGATTACTCCTCTGCTTGGAATAACTTGTAATAGAGTTGATTAGAGGATAATGGATGTCTTTTATTTATGCTTGTAGTTGTTTAGCATGCTATGGATGATATAGTGTTGATTAGCATAGTTTTGGTGGTCTCTTGATTATCTTTGGATGTTGGATTATTTAACTATGTTACATTTAAAAGTTGGGATCTCGGTTTAGTAACTAAACAAAGGAGGTTCATCGGATTTTAGAGAATTGTATCAATGTTAAAATGGTTATAGTGTTAGTTTAGTAGCATTCCAAGCCCTTGTCGGTGAGGTGTTACATATGCATTACGATGTTGAGTATTGGAAGAGCGGTCCATAGCGAGATGGATTCCATCATGGCTAACGGGACTTGGGAGATCATTGAGCGTCCTATCAGTGTAAACACGTTGGATGTAAGTGGATTTTAAAAAGAAAATGAGGCTGACGGTACTATTGATAAGTACAAGGCAAGACTTGAGGCCAAGGATTTTACCCAGAAGAAGGTGAGGATTATTTTGATACTTACTCTCCTGTTGCAGTTGACCACCATTCGTGTGCTTATTGGATTAGCTTCTTCCCATAGTCTTCACATTCATTAAATGGATGTGAAAACAGCTTTCCTTAATGGAGAGTTAGAGGAATAAATCTATATGGAGCAACGGATGGTTTTGTGATTTACGGACGGAAAATAAGGTATGCAAATTAATCAATCCTTGTATGGCCTAAAACAAGCACCTAAACAATGGCACGAAAAGTTTGGTAAAACTTTAACCTCTTTGGTTTTTACGTGAATGAGGTAGATAAGTGTGTGTATTATCGTTATGGTGGGGTCAAGGAGTGATTTTGTGTTTGCGTGTCGATGACATACTTATATTTGGGACAAACACTCATTATTGTGAGGTCAAATCTTTCTTATCTAGATGCTTTGATATGAAAGATCTAGGAGAAGCAGATGTTATTCGAATATCAGTTGATCAAAAATGAGGATGGGATCACTTTGAACCAATCCCATTATCTTGAAAATCTTGAGCAGTTCGGTTTTAATAAGCGCAAGATTTTCCCAACTCCTTATGATGCTAGTGTTAATCTTGAAAGAATAAGGGATTAGGCAAAGATCAATTAAGATATTCACAAATTATTGGGTCCCTTATGTATCTATACGGTGCCACAAGACCATACATATCATTTCTTTGTTAGCAAATTAAGTCGATTTACTTCTAACCGGAGATGATCAGAGTGGCACTTGAGAGAGTGTTGCGCTACTTGAGAGGCACAACCTCATATGGAATTTACTATACTGGGTATCCATCTGCATTAGAAGGATATAGTGATTCGAATTGGATCTCTGATGCAGATGAGATCAAAGCTACAAGTGGGTATGTGTTTACCCTAGCAAGTGCTGCAATTTCATGGAGGTTGTGTAAACAGACCATATTGACAAGGTCAACCATGGAAGCGGAACTTGTAGCACTAGACACAGCTACTGTTGAGGCTGAATGGCTTAGAGAGCTTCTGTTGGACTTACCACTGGTTGAGAAACTAATACCGGCAATCCTAACGTACTGTGATAATCAAACAGTGTTGATTAAGATTACAAGTACTAAGGATAACATGAAGTCCTCCAGACATGTGAAGCGTGGGCTTAAATCTGTCAGAAAACTAAGGAATTCCAGAGTGATTACTGTGAATTATATACGCACTGAGAAAAATCCGATAGACCCTTTCATAAAGGGGCTAGCACGGAAGGCGATTTTCGTTGCGTCTATGAACATGGGAATAAGACCCATTGGAGTTACAACTCAACAGTAACCCATACCTTTTTGATCGGAGATCCTGTGACTTAGGCAATGGACAAAACAAGTTGATATTTGAACAAGAGAGCACATTTTAATAAAATATGTACCCGTATCCTGATAGACAAAGTACTCTCAAGCTGTATGGAAGAGGATGGCTTAAAGTGCGAATGTATTCTAGTGTCCAATGAGGAAAAAGGTATTAGCCTACTGGTACCTTGAATGAATACACCTACTTGAGCTTAGCGAGTCGCATGATTTCACGAGAATAGGGCATTCTTTACAAAGCTTATGAGCGAGATAAGGAGCAAGACCAAATAAAACTCCGGTTAGGCTTGGTTCTTTGTGACTTAGTATCGATTGAGATTTCAAGTGAGATCTAATCACAAAATAGTGTGAATTCAAGGCATAGTCCATTCATCAGTTGGGAGAAGATGAATCTTGTTATTCTAGGTGCAAATTCAACCCATACTGGACTTACACCGAAAGGCTGATATACCAACAACTTTTCAGTACAATAGTCTTTATCATCATCTTTGCTGCTTGCCTTGGAATTGGTGAGGATTGTTAGAATTGGGCCCTTATTTGTATAGGCCCATTCATTCTGAAATTCCAAAGCATGCATGGTTTAATCTCTTTTCTTGTGGTGCATTTCTCTCTTTTAATCAAGTAGTCCATAAGACCGGTGGGATTTTCCTCTTAGACCTCCCTTGGAGATCTTTCTTGGACCTCTTGAGAGATCCTCTTGGACCTCCCTTGAGATTTCTAAGGATCACTCCAAGAGAGTGTGGTCGAACACTTGTGGTCCTATTGGACCTCTTGGAGATCCTCTTGGACCTCCCTTGGAATTTCTCTTGGACCTCTTGGAGATCCTCTTGGACCTCTCTTGAGAATTGCGAGGACCACTCAAGAGATTGTGGTGAGGCTCTTGTGGTCAAAAATAAGTGATCAAACCAGATTGGTCCAAATAACATGGTCAAAGCTATAGACTAGTGGTCAAAAGCGAAGATCAACGTATAAGCAGGATCGATAAATCGCTTAATTACCATTAATTGGTTTTGAATTAGCGATTACGGTGTTCTAATCGTGCCTTATTGGCGATTACTAGAGAGTAATTGACTCGACCCTTAAAAATGATGCGAGCGTCGGACCAAGGTGAATTTTTCCATTCCAATTCTTCTTCTTCTTCTTCCTCTTTGTTCTCTTGTCTTTGAAGGGTTGTGTTGTTTGGATCAAGTCGTCCCTTCTTCTCGGCATGCTGCCAGGGAAGGAGGGTGGCGGTATCTACGAACCATTGTCGCGAGTTCACACGGTTTCGGCGCGCATCGCCTGGCGCTTGTTGCACTCGGCGTCTCACGATGACCTTGCATCAAGTGCGCTGACTTGCTTCTGTTCTTCATCATGCCGATCGTAAGTTGGTCTTATGACAAGTCTATTCATTTCTAATCTCTTATTGTGTATATTTAGAAGTGCAATGAGTAGCTGCTATTAGTATCGATTTTTGCATCACTAGTTATTTGTGTTCTTTGCCTCATAATATTAAAATCTGGAATTAAAATGTTATCCACATTTCCAACAGTAAGTTGATACATGATTTTATTTGATTGGTGGGATATGATGGTCCTAGATGGCTCAAGATGGTGTTTGGTTTTATGAATGATATTGTATTTGGATTGCCACAAATTTAATGGTCTTATCTCAGTAGAGCAATTTTGTAACATCTCTATTTTAATAAATAGAATTTTTATACATCCCATGAGCATGCATATTGTTTTTAAAGCATTTGCATCATTTATTGCACTTGAAAAATCTTAATCAAACATTAAACTTTCAACTCAAAAAGAAACTCCCAAAAGAAAACATAAATAAAAACATGTGGTCAACTATGGAAAATAATTTGTTTAATTATGATAATATTTATCATGAATAAATATAATTTTTCCAAATTTTAGAGCTTAATTCAACCTTGTAAAAATTCAAACTAAGTTCTAAAAGCCCTTGTTGTTAATGAATTAAAATAATAAGAATAAATCTTGAGCAGTAAGGTTACAAATTTTATCTGGTACTAGATCATCCCGGAACACTTCTAAAAATTTATATAATTTTAGGAATTTATTTACTATTTTTAGCCTAGTCAAACTTGAGGGTTTGAAGTTAAAATAGTTGTCTGGTAACATTCGGATCGTCCAAACATCATCCTTGCTTGATCGGATCGTCCAAATGTCACCTTTGGGCTGATTGGATTGTTTGAACCTAGGTTCAAGAAAGCGCTAGGCGCTAGGCGGGCGGTGGCCTGGGGCCTAGCGCCTAGGCGGACTAGGCGGCGCCCAGGCGGTGACTAGGCGGTGCCCAGGCGGTCGGTTTGGCTACGGTGCAGATAATTCCACAACAGGAATAATTTGATAAATTGAGCAAGCATCAAGCATCAAATTGAGCAAGATAGAAGGAAAATTACCTGAAGAAGCAAGACATGTATAATTTGATGTAGTCATGTATATTATATTATTATCTCCCCTCCAAGGCTCCAAGAGCTTGATGTAAATATATATGTATTGTAATCAAATAATGATGTAAACCTGTATATTTAATCAATGATGAGTTATTTTGCTACTGTGTTGTGTACTTGTGTGAGAATGAATGTATGAATGAAACTATGAAAGTATGAAACATTGTATTGCTCCAGCGTAAGCAAAGCCACTGCATTGCTCCAGCGTTGTAGAAATTTGGTCGAGAGTAGGCATATCCATTAGATGGCTATTAGTTGATACAAACTGATTTTCCTTGCCAAAACTTCTGATGGTTGTTGATCCAGTTATTGATTCTGCAAAATGTTGTGTGATAGGAGCTTTGCAAACCCCTACCAGCCTTTGCAGTTCTCTGGCTATATCAATGTAGTAGCGCTGGAAAATGATAAATATAATGAGGTGCTGATCTTGCGGTTAAACAACAAGAAGAATAAGTAGGCAAAAGTACGATACGAGCGGCAAAGCAATTACGAGAGCGAAAACAACGAAGACCTGCCATGCAACCTGAGACATCACAACAATAATTCCAACTAGATGTATGATGGAAAACGCAACGGAGTCCATCTGGTAAGCAATGTTGGTGTCCACTTCGCTTTGGTCAGTTGAAGCCTAAAAAATTTAACTGTTGTCTTACCATGCAAGCAAATAAATTGAATTTCCTATGAAATTTGAGCAAATGCAAATGACTTACTCTATTCAAGATGCGCCCACTCGGAGTGGAATCGAAGAAAGACATAGGAGCTCTGAACATAAATTCGGCCAACACACTCCCAAGCCGAATGTGTGTAAATTTGCAAGCTAATTTTTTTAGAATTTGCAATCTATAAGCTCAGCAAAAGCATAAATCACTTCCTTTTCCCCATCGTCCACGCTAGTAAGTACAAGTAAAGCCAAAAAATCCTCACCCTTGGGAAGCTGTAGCATGGGGCTCTGAACCGTCTCCTCCACGAGAACCACGCGCTCAGGCCCTGCGGCCAGCAGCTCGCGAGGCGAGGAGGCTGGAGAGCGTCGCCGCCGCGGTAGGCGCCGGTAGCGGGGAGGCCGGCTCGGCCTCGACGGCCGCCGAGACTTAGAGGGAGAAGAAGTCGGCGGCGGGGATGTTAGCGACGACGTCCCCGTTAGCGGTGATCTCGTTTCGGAAGATGGCGTAGGTCGCGGTCGCGTCCTCCTCAGCGGCGGCGGCTACGGAGGAGGAGGACGGGCAGGGCTCAGCCGCGTGTGGTCATATTAGTATGTCGTCAAAGAAGACCAATAGGAATTTCCTGAGATAGTCACTGAACAGTGTGGTCATTAGAGATTGAAAGGTAGCGGGACCATTCGTGAGGCCGAAAGGCATTACCAAATATTCAAAATGCCCAAAATATGTCCTGAAGGCTATTTTGAAAATGTCCGCTTCTTTCATTCTTACTTGGTGATAACCCAGTCTTAAATCTAACTTTGAGAAATATTGTGCACCATGTAACTCGTCAAGTAGATCTTCAATCACTGGGATTGGGAACTTGTTTTTCACTGTTTGAGTATTTAGTTTTCTATAATCAATACACATTCTCCAGCTCCCGTCTTTCTTTCTTACCAAAATTGCCAGAGAAGCATATGGGCTTTCACTTGGCCTTATTACCGCTGACTCCAGGAGCTGTTTGATCTGTTTTTCTAACTCACATTTCTGGTGATAGGGTACTCTATATGGCCTCACATTAGGTGGAGTAGAATATGGCTTAAGAGGAATAGAATGGTCACAAGACCTGCTTGGAGGAACTGTAGTGGGTTCATCAAATACTCTTTGATATTTTTCCAACAACCGAGCTACTTCAACATGGACTGGGTAGTCCACTTTCTTTTTTTTTCTTCATAATGTTGTATCATAAAGCCCATAACCTCCTTGTTGCATAATTTGTTTAACTGAACAGTGTTGATAATTCTGTCGAGATGTGCTGTAGTAAAATCAGTAAAGGTCACCTGATGTCCTTCCTTATTAATGCACATTTCCCTGGTCTTCAAGTTCAGCTCTATTGGACTATAAGTATAGATCCAATCACATCCAAGGATAAAATTGTAGGACTGCAATTTCAAAACCTTGAAATTACTCACAAACTTCTCTCCTTGTATATCATATTCACAATTTGCCACATGTGCTCCAGTATATAGAACTCCACCTCCAGCCACTAACACTTTTTGAAATTCATTGTGTTGTGTTTTACATTGAGCAAGATCAGCAAACTTCAGATCAATAAAAGTATGAGAGTTGCCACTATCAACCAATGCCACACCTCTTCTTCCCTTTAATGTAACGATTACTGAGAATGTAGTCATAGTAGGGGCTCCTTTGAGGGCCAGCAAAGAAATTTGTAGCGACTCCCCTTCTGCTGATGGCTCCTCTTCCCTTTCCTTCTCTTCTTGTTTGTCATCCTCTAGCACCAGGTTCAATTCTCTCGTGCCTTCCATTCAGGATCCATGACCATGATGTTGAGTACCTTTGATTGTTTGCACGAGTGACCTGGCACCCATTTTTCTGCACAATACCAGCATTTTCCCGGTTCTCTGGTGATTACAACTGGATATACAGACCGGTTAGTCTTCTTCCCAAGCTCACTGTTACTTCCTTGCCTATTCATCACATTCTTGTAGTTTTGCTTCTGGAATCCTCCCCTAGCAAAACCCCCACACTGGAAACCAGTATTGGACGATGAACCCATCCTTTTTGCTGCATTAGCTCCTTTCTCCAAATCTTTAGACATCCAATATGCTTCGCAAAGACTTTGAGGTCTAAGGGGTTTGATATAGTGCTTGATATCTTCTCTCAACCCTTGATAAAACATTTTACAAAGTAATCATCTCTTAACATTGGATATTCACTCTTCATAATAGCCATCAATTCTTCAAACTTGTCAATGTATTGAGCCATGAAGATTGTTGTTGTTGTCTTGCATAGAACTCCTCAATAATATCATAGATGATGTGGCGCAATAATCCAATTTTTACATAAGAAATAATTGAATTCGATAAATCCAAAATTAGGGTTTCTTTAGATTTTTAATCTTCGAGCCCATAACTTTTGCATCGAACTCGATTGAGCCATTAAAATTCCAAAATTTATATAAATTCGAACTCTATTTATCTGAGATTTTTATTTAATTTTTGGAGTTTGTTTTGCCTCTGTTGTTTATTTGTTTTGTTTATTTATCTCGTTTGCGAGTAGACGTCGATTCGTCGGGGAATTTTGGAGAAGAAGGAGCACCTCAAGATCAAGACCAGTACTTAGACCTTTTCCAATGCAAGTCATACCTTGATCATATTGAACCAGTTTTCAAATTACTTTGTTTCAAAGTATTGCATTCTACTTTAATTATGTATTTAAATACTTTTGGGCATAGTTATTATCCGAATTGTTATCATCACCTTGACTTTGTATGCCATAATTCCTTGTCACCCTAGATTGGTTTATTAGTTGGTAATATTATAGCACCAACGTGGGTTGGTTCGATGCGAGTATAATTGCTTAGCCATGCTACGAGTCTCACGTCTCATTTGAGTTGCAAATATTAAATTTGACTAAGTAGCTATGGAACTTTGTGTAAAACTGTGTGTGCTATGTGTTATTACTTTGTGATAGCATGTGTTGCACTAAAACCAACGAGTGGGAAAGGATTTAGGCGAGGCAAGTGGTGGATACTTCGTGATATGGTGGACTTTGTGAATGGGAATGATAATCTTTGTGGCATAGTTAGAGAATGGAAGTCTTGCCTTGGTCAATTAAGGACTTAACTTTATGCGCCATTGAATGAGAGCCTCTCATGCGACCACATGCACGATGGGACGGGTCTAACTTAGTAGGTTATGGATTTTGGCATTGATTACTCAGTGTAGGTTAGGCTATGGGTGGAGGTGTGTACTACAAGGTAGTCGCATCACGGGCGGTTCGCCGTGTCCTGTCAACGATGTGTGTTATGCCAAAGCGCCGTTTGGGTTGGCATAGCGGTTTGTAAGCACGTCGGAGTGTCAATGTTAAGATGAAGTTTACGAACCGTTTTGTTATGATTAGTGCTTGCAACACTAGTTGTATCGTGTGGGTAAAGTGTACAACCTCGTAGAGTGTTAAATCAATCTATTCGAATAGCCGCGTCATGGTCATGGACATGCTCGGGGATTTCACACGAGGGGTAGTTTTCATAAAATGTTTGGGATGGGAGCTATGTGATCTAAGTCATATGGCTATGTGAAATAATCTATTTAGCTTTGTGTCTTTGTGAAAACAACTGTTAAATTAATATTGTCTATTTGTTTTTAATTATGCTTTCAATCTATTATTCATATTCAATTGCAAATATTGCTTTTATGCAAAAGAGCCACAGAATCCTTTTCTTTTGGAATAAGTGCGCATCTATAAATTGCATTACGTGGTATGATTTGCGAAATGCGGTTGTGTACTTACGCTTGTTGTAAAACTTGTGTCCAAACCTACAAAGAGGAGGAGTCTACTTTGCTTTGAGGAGGAGTTCGTCGAAGGTTGCTGATCGTTAAGGTGCGGATCCACCACATAATGCGGTTTATAGATGCAGGCTTATTCCAAAAGAAAAGGCTTCTGTGGTTCTTTTGCATAAAGGCAACATTTGCAATTGAATACGAATAATAGATTGAAAGCATAATTTAAAACAAATAGACAATATTAATTTAACAATTGTTTTCACAAAGAAACACAGTTAAACAGATTAATTCACATAGCCATATGATTGAGGTCACACAGCTCCCATCCCAAACATTTTATGAAAACTACCCCTCGTGTGAAATCCCTGAGCATGTCCATGACCATGACAGCGGCTATTCGAATAGATTGATTTAACACTCTGCAGAGGTTGTACACTTTACCCACAAGATACAACTAGTGTAGCAAGCACTAATCGTAACAAAACAGTTCGGAAACTTCAACTCAAACATTGACATTCCCGATGTGCTTTCCCGCTATACCGGCTCACATAGAATTAGTATAACACACACCGCTAAGCGAAGCGCGAACCGTCCCGCGATGCAACCACTAAGTAGTCACACCTCCACCTGTCACACGACCTAACCTATCCACCGAACATCAATGCGAGAATCCATAACACTAAGTTAGGCCGTCCCATACCGGGCATGTGGTCGCATGATGAAAGTCAGTTCAATGGCGCACAAAGTTAAGTCCTTAATTGACCAAGGCAAGACTTCCATGTTCTAACTAAGTCACAAAGATTATCAAGCCCAAGCACACAGCTTCCACCATATCACACAGCTTCCACCACTTACCTCGGTCTAAATCCTTTACCACCCAGTTGGTTTTAGTGCAACACATACCATCACGAAGTAATAACACATAGCACACAGTTTTACACAAAGTTCCATAGTCACTTAGTCACATTTAATAATTGCAACTTTCATGAGATGTGAGACTCGTAGCATGGCTAAGCAATTGTACTCGCATCTAACCAACCCACGTTGGTGCTATACTATTACCAACTGATAACCAATCTAGGGTGACAAGGAAATATGACATACAAGTCCAAGGTGTGATAAAATTTTGGATACTAACTAGGCCCCAAAGCATTTAAATACATAATTAAAGTAGAATGCAATACTTTAACACAAAGAAATTTGAAAACTGGGTTCAAGATGATCAAAGGTATGACTCGCCTTGGAAAAGGTCTAGGTACTGGTCTTGATCTTGGGGTGCTCCTTCTTCTCCAAAATTCCCCGACGAATCGACGTCTACTCGCGACCGAAACAGAAATAAATAAAACAAATAAACAACAGAGGCAAAACAAGCTACAAAAATTAAATAAAAACCTCAGATAAATAGAGCTCGAATTTAGATAAATTTAGAAATTTGAATCGGCTCAATCGGAGTTAGGATGCAAAAGTTATGGCCTCTAGAAGTTTTAATCTAAAAAGAAACCCTAATTTGGATTTTCCAGAATTTCCGAATTATTTCTCTGAAGAAAAATCGGATTATTGCGCAATGCTGACGTCAGCCCTCGGAATTTCGGAAAAGATAAATAAAAAAATTCACTGACATGTGGGGCCCACATGTCAGAGACACGGCTCACGGTAGACTAGGTCTCACCGAGCCTCGAGACTTGGGGTCCATTGGACTAAGCCACACGGCAGCGTAGATGCCACGCAGCGACACATGGCGCGGTGGCTGGGCGTGGCGTGGATGTCCACGTGGCTTGGCGGTGGCCGGTGGCGCTCTGGACCGCGGAGCAACGGCGACAGCGGCGACTTGCGGGAGATGAGTGGTACCGAAGGTAGAGGAGCGGGGATCTCAGCGGTGTGCTCGGCGGTGCTCGGGGTGGGCGAGGTGGCCGGCGGAGAGTCTCGGGCTCGGCGGGATCGGTGCTCGGTGGCGCTCCGAAGCGAAGGTCACCAAGGTGAAGCGGCTCCGTGCGATGCGGTGGTGCAGACCACAGCTCGGCGGCTCGGTTGCGGCGGAAGAGCTCGTCGGAGTTGGCGGCGGCGCGATCGTTCTCGAGCTCTGCGGCGGCTAGGGTTGGCGCAAGGGCTAAAGCGGCTAGGGTTGAGATCACGAGGCCGAGGCTACCCCTCCTTATATAGGCGGCTCGGAAGAGTCGAGCACGAACGCCTAAAAGCGGCATGCGGCGGCGGCGTCGTATCCCTATGCAGTTCGGGGGCGAAGCCACGAGAAGATTCGAGGCCCACACGTCGGCGGCGGCGGCTCGGCGCATCGTGTGTGGCAACGCGGTGCGAAGCGGACTCAAGATCGGCCGTCGGATCGATCGAGCGGCCCACAACACATGTGGCGTTGGAACCTCCGGTTACACACGCGCATCCGACCATCCATTGTTGATCGAGCGGTGGGCGATGATAGGCGCTCGAAGGAAAGAAAGCAGAGAGGCGGCAGTGGGGTCCACAGCCGGCGGGAGGCGCGCAGCCATGAGTTGGGCGCGGCGTGGTGGGTTAGGAGCAGAGTGGGGCGATGGAATTCAGCCCAAAGGGTTTTACGAGATTTTAAATAGCTTTTCTATTTTGGAAAATACGAGAAAATCAAATAAGCAATAGAAAATAGCAAATGAACTCGAAAAATTCTAGAAAAATCTAGAAAATATATCTAAGCACAGAACCCAAATAAAATAGTTTTGGCTAATGTTCATGTTGGGATTATTCACATTAAATATTTTTGATTGAAAAGTCAATATTAAGCTTTTGAATTTAAATTCAAACAAATCCAAATGGTGAATTTTCTCCTACTAACTATTTAAAAGATTTTAAGCTCAGAAAATTGGGATGTTACAAACCTCCCCCTTAAAGGAATCTCGACCAGAGATTCGGGCTATAGAAAAGGCTAGGAAACTCGACTTTGGCTCTTCTTCACGCTCCCACGTTGCTTCCTTCAGAGTGGTTGCTCCATGAACCTTGCAAAAATGGCTATCTTGCTTACGGTGAGGCGCTCTCGACATCCAAAATCTTGACTAATTGCTCCTTGTAGATAAGATCCTCCTTTAAATCAATTGATTCTAGCGGGCTTGCTCTTACGGCACATGAAGACACTTCTTCAGCTGCGAGACATGAAAGACATCATGCACTCCTACTAACGACTGCGGTAGCTCCAACTGATAAGCAACTTCTCCACGGCGTTCCAAAATCTTGAACGGACCAACATACCTCGGGGCAAGCTTCCCTTTGGCATGAAACCTTTTTACACCTCTGGGCGGGGTGACTCGAAGATAAATGAAATCCTCGGGTTCAAAACTAAGATCTCGACAACGATTATCGGCATAGCTCTTACATGCAGGCGAGCTATCTTCAATCTTTCTCTTATCATGGTCACTTGCTCTTCTGCTTCTTGAATGATGTCCGGGCGAATCGAGCGTTCATTTGTTTGACCAATTCAACGAGGTTCGCGAGCACGACCATACAAGGCCTCAAATGGTGACATTTGCAAACTAGCTTGATAAGCGTTGTTGTTATGCGAATTCTACATATGGTAGCTTTTATCCCATCGGTGGCGTGGCTAGAGCACAAGCTCTCGGCATATCCTCCAATATCGATTAACTCTTTCGATCGTCCATCATGCGTGGATGATACGCGATCTTGAAATTCGGATGGGTACCCAACGCTTCATGCAAACTTTGCCAAAAATGAGAGGTGGCGAGATCCTCAATCGATACTATCTTCTTGGGCACACCGCAAGCCGACAATTCTAGCCATGTACAACTCCGCAAGGCGATCTCCTGAATACGTGGTCTTGACTGGCAGGAAATGGGCGACCTTGGTCAAACGATCGACTATTACCCAGATCTAATCGTAACCCGATTGGGTCTTGGGTAAACCGGTAATGAAGTCCATTCCGATCTCTTCCCACTTCCATTCTGGAATCTTCAGCGGTTGCAACAAACCTGCTGGCCTCTGGTGTTCTGCCTTTACTTTCTGACAGATATCGCACAAGGCAATGAACTCTGCGACTTCTCGCTTCAAATTGGACCACCAAAATTTAGTCTTAACATCCTGGTACATCTTGGTACTTCCAGGGTGAATCGAATACTTTGAGTCATGGGCTTCTTTTAAGATTAGCTGCCTTAGACCATCGATATCTGGTACACACATGCGACCATTAATCCAGAGTATGTCTTGGTCATCCTTGGTGAAATATTTGAATTTCCCTTCCGCCATTTTGACCTTGATGTCTGACAACACGGGATCCTTTGGTTGCGCTTCACGAATCACTTCTCCAGGGTGGACTGTACCTCCAAGTTGGCTACGAATCCTTCAGACACAACTTCTAGCCTTAGCTTCTGGAATTCTTCATAAAGTTCTGGGCAACTTTCCTTTACTTCCAAAGCATTGCGGTAACTCTTACGACTTAGGCGTGCGCAACTCGTTGGCTTTTCCGGGATGGTAGTGGATTCCAAGATTATAATCCTTGATCAATTCTAACCATCTTCTGCGCCTCATGTTCAAATCGGCGAGTGAAGATGTACTTGAGGATCTTATGATGCGTGTAGACTTCATAGCGATTCTCGATGAGGTAGTGGCGCCAAATCTTTAAAGCATGCACTACGGCTAATTCCGGATCATGAGTAGGGTAATTCTCCTCATGAGGTCTCAATTGCCTTGACGCGTGGCGGCGGCTCTTCCTTCTTGCATCGGGGCGCATCCTAATCCTTGGCGCGAAGCATCACAATAGATATCGAAATCCTTGCGAATATCGGCAAAATCATGCTGAAGTGAAGTCAAGCGCTTCTTCAATTCGAAAACTTTCTTCACAAGTGGAGTCAAGTGAACTTTTCTCCTTTTTCAACAATTGCGTAAGAGGCTTAGCAATTGATGAAAATCCTTCGATAAGCGTCGGTAATAACCCGTCATTCCCAGAAACTATGAATCGAGTTACGGTCTTAGGTGCTCCCAATGTAACATTGCTTTGACTTTGGGGTCAATGCTACTCCTCATTTGTCATCACATGACTAAAAATCAACTTCCTTCTTCCAAAAATCACACTTACCGAACTTGGCATACAAGCGATGCTCTCGAGCTTTTCCAAGACTATCCTTAAATGTTGGCGTGTTCTTCCTCCGACTTGGAGTACACGAATATCATCAATGAACACAACTACGAACTTGTCGGATATTCTATGAATACTTTATTCATCATGTTCATGAAGTATGCGGGGCATTAGTCGGACCAAACGACATGACTAAGAACTCATAATGTCCATACCGCGTTGAGCGGTCTTGGTATATCCTTAGGACAAATCTTGGTGTTGGTAACTTTGATCGCGGTCGATCTTTGAGAACACTCGGCTCCTTTCATCTGATCAAATAGATCATCTATCCGGGGTAGTGGGTACTTGTTCTTGATGGTAACCTCGTTGAGGGAACGGTAATCAATACACATTCTCATACTTCCATCTTTCTTCTTGACAAACAACACTGGCGCTCCCCATGGCGACGAACTAGGTCTCACGGAACCTTTCTCAAGAAGTTCTTCTATCTGCTTCTTCATCTCTACCAATTCATTGGCTGGCATCCGATAAGGTCTCTTTGAAATTGGTGCTGTCCCTGGCACTAGGTCGATGACAAACTCAATGACACGATCCGGTGGCATTCCTGGTAAATCTTCTGGAAATACATCCGGATTTTCACTAACGACTGGTACTTCTTCCAAGGAAAGGGTCTTCAAGCTGTTTACTAGCAAATGTCCATCACGGCCCGAGGTGGCTAGGAATTCCACCTTGTTTCCCTTGGTATCCTCATTATTCGGCTCTTGACCACAATCTAGCACTGCTTTGTGCTTGGATAACCAATCCATGCCAAGAATGACATCTAGGGTTTGGGTATCTAGAACAATTAGGTTG
>JAYEVH010000288.1:0-187909 GCA_036346255.1 Ampelocalamus luodianensis
CGTTGTTGGGGTCATTTTGGGGCTCGATCATCTCTTTAAATCTAGGCGTCCATTTTCAATACAAGGGTTGAGATGTGGACTCAACTTAACCTAACCCCTTTAGTTCTTTTTGACCTAAGCTTCGCTTTCTTCACCGACGTGTGGGCCTCACCAGAATCGGTCATCTTCAACCCTCGCTTGCATGTGTGTGCACCATGGCAGGCGTGGGAGAGGGCGCGCCTCTCTCCTCGCACGCCAACTGCTTCTTGCCAATTAAATGCGTGACGGGTTCGCCTCTCAAAGTCATGGTCTTCAACTACCCTCTCCAATTTTGTGGTCCATGCAATACGCATGAACCGGAGCTCACCCTATGGCCTTTGTTCTTGCCAAACCCTAGTTTCCCAGCCTATATAAAGCCTCCAAAGCTCATCCTTGTGTTCCTTTTACAACACCCCTAGCTCCTTCCTTGTTCTTGAGCTCAAAACCACGTAAATCCCCAAATCACCATTAGAGGCCGTGAAGCTCATGCAGGCTATGGTGTCTCCAAAGGTTCTTTCTCCTTTCTTTTGTACCCTTTTGAGCTCTTAACCCCATAATCATTTCCCTAACTTAATTTTGAGTTGCATTCATAGGAATCACTTATTTTTAAGTTTGAATCTTTCAATAAATCATCCCCTTTCTTCTCCAACTCCTAGTGCTTCTTTGCCAAATTACTTTCTTGAACCTTCAGTGGCCCTGGTTGAAGCTATTTTGACCACCCTGGTGTTCATTTTACTCCAGCCGTGTTCCCGTAGCTTTCTTCCCCAACTCCGTGAGCTCCTCCGGTCAAAGCTCGACCATCTTGCGCCTCTCCTAAGCTAAGGTAGCCTATTAGTCCTTAGATGCCGTGGGCAACCACTTCTTTGACATCGCGAGCTTTTTAGCCGTTTTCGCCGATTGCTTTGGTCACCGCCGCTATCTTCACTCGGCGTACGTTTCTAGGCCACCATCGCCAACGAGGGTGGTCTCCGTTGGGCGCGCAAGGTTATTGCTAACCCATTTTTGCCTTTAGTTGTCGCCGCGATGGCCGGAGCCGCCGGCGACGCAGCTTTCCTCGCACTGACTGCTTTTGTCGGACATGAGCACGAAGCGCTATAGTGTTGTCATTAGGACACGATCTAGCCATTAATTGCTAATCATTTGTGAGGACCCCGTCTATTGGAAATGTTACTAATTAAATTCATACAGTAGCACAATTGTTAATGAAGGAACAAGATCGCTTCTTTATTAAAAACCATGCTAAAGATATAAATTTAACAAATGATGATCCAGAAACAGATTCCCTGATATATATGATTCACAATGGTTCCCGTGATCAACGCACCATTGCATATATATCCTTCATCAACATTGCATCAAACACATACCATCATACATTGATATAATTAAACATAAGGTTACATCATTCTATTAGTACTACAATATTAAGTGACTTGGTCACTTTAACAAGATACAGCTGGAAGCAAAATAAACGGAAAATGTCCACCAATGGCCCTCATCCACCAAGCAGTAATCGTGCGTGGAGGAAAGAAGTAGCTACTCGTTAGCGCCACCCGATCGGCGCTAACGGAACTTCATAGAGAAAACCATCCTCACTGCAACATTAGGTGGTAGCACCTGAGTACAAAAAGGTACTCAAAGAAGTCTTACACAAACTAACAAAGGAAAGTGGTTATTAGATCCTATTCAAAGGAGTAGAGTTGTTACATGCATAAGGTTACAAATGAGAAGGTATAAAGGTTCAAATTTGCATAAAGCGATACACCTTATCCTACAAAGGCTAACTTTTGATAAAGCAATTTAATAAATCAAAAATAAAGTAAACAAAGGAGTAAATACATTAAATGTAATACAGATATAAGGCATGATTCCTCATGCAAACCAAAATAAATGAAACCACATTTTGGAAATTAAAATCTCTATACAGTGATATCGGCTCAAGTTATCGCTCCATGACCGTGGACACGGCTATTCGAACAGCTTTATACCCCGCAGGGTGTACATCTTTACCCACATGACTTGGCTAGCCTGTCTGTCTCTGATGCCTCCGAATGATGACACACTTCCTTTGGTATGCCGACCAGGAACCTAAGATTTGGTATTTTTCAACAAGCCAACACTATTGAGTTGGACCCCATGTGTGAACTAATCCCATTAGCGTAGGCTATACCACCTACTAACCACGGGCACACATGTTGTGTCAGAATGCCGATCCAAACAATTTAAAACGAATTGGGTTCCCTACCCATAGTAGAATGCTATCGGCACCATTAAGGTATCGATATGCGACGCAGGCACATATATCGCCTCACCCTCCTAAGAACATCCGACACTCGACATACAAAGCTCACATGGCATAAAACGCATTCCTCGCACTCAAAGCATCTATGCCATACAAGGTCAATACACATATCCTTACTCTCCTGCTTCCAACTCAATAGTCTCAACATTTTACTTAACCAAACGCCATACATAATCATGTGGAAGTACAATGTGGGACTTGAATCGAATAGTCGAGTTCGGTCCTTAATCAACCCGACAAGTCCACCACAAAACCCAATCTCGCACATAAAAGCACTATCACTAGCTTCCTCTTGTCCAGATCAATTTGAATTTCAAATACAAGACCGATTTAAAGAAACCGACAAAGAGTTTAAAATAACAAGGGTTGGGCTAGATTCCTATGTTTGACAAGATATGCTTGTCAAACTCTAAAATCTCTAGACCGCATATCTAAGCCAAATCCAAAATAAACCATATAGTATCAAGACTACACTAGAGTTGGAGTGTATGGTCATAATTAAGGTAATCCACCATGTCAAAGTTATAGCTAGCTATTACAAGTCACATTTTGTATTTTCAGACAAATAGCATGCACAAGATATCACTGGATTTGTAAAAGCTATTGTACAAAAACTGGGTTCAATATGGTGCAAAGAGGATGCTTGCCTTGATAGTAATAGATTTGTAGGCTCAAAGTTGTTCGAAGTATATTCAAAAGCCTCGTGAGAAACCGATTCTAAAAGGAGCAATAAGATCCAATAAATATTAAACCGACAATAAGTCCAAAATGGCGTAAATATGCATGATCAACTGGAAATGCATGATTACAAAGATGCTTAAGCCATAACTACCCATAATAGTGATAATAACACATAATATAGCTATTGCTTTAAAAGACACGAACTAGAGTTTATTGCAAAGTTCCAGCTTTCGCTTTGAAAAGAGTAAAAACAGACGATTGCAATTTTCGAAAAGAAGTATAGATCATGCAAAAGTTCATAAATGAATCTTAGCATGATCTTTTAGGTAATTAATATCCCAAACCAACCTTAGTCTAACTCTAACTAGTTAGATTACAAAAGCTAAAGCAAACACCTATTTTGTCTCGCTGAGCCGACAAGAGAATGCAGACATATTTCAGCTAGAGTCAAAATAGATGATGACAAGAATTGAAAGATCAATTTGTCCTCGCTGCTAGGTTTAGTCAAAACCTAAATAAGATGATAAGTTGACAGGAAGAACCCTAGGTCTTGAAATGACATGAAAAACCAAAAGGTATAATATCAACTTTTCGCATTAAAGCAAGTTGAAGCTACCGATGCTTAAAAGAATGATTCACAGCAGCTTCTAAGGTTCCTAGGATGCTCAAGATATCAAAACTAGGGTTTTTGGCTTACCAAAGATAGGAAAGATACCAAAACTCAAAACCGATGGTGATGGACAAAGAAACAAACTCGATTTGACCTACAAAAGATAACCCATCTTTATTGTAAGTAAAGCCGCGGCTTAAGCTTAGATAAGCAAAGGATAGAAGCAAGAAACTCCAATCGACAAAGAATGGAGGAAAGTGAGCTTCAGTGGTCATCAACAATGGTCAGTACTCCAAAAGCTAGGGTTTATATATAAGGGAGTTGAGCTACGTGATAATTGGGGAAAAGTCTAGAGCTTGATGAGGTGTCCATTTAGGCTAATTATCCCAAAAATAGTTGCAAAAACTTTGGGATAATTCTCTCCTCTCGATTTCCGAGAAGACCGCGCATGAGAGAGAGGGAAGATAAGAATCACCGACATGTGGGTCCCGCTGCGCCACTGCTACGCTACGCTCCTAAATGCGAAAGACCAACAACCGTCCGATTGAAAATGGGCGGCGCGATGCGAAGACAAAAAGAAAACAATAATCGCGGATTGTTCAATGTGGACCACACGATCTCACATGAACGGCCGTGATTTAATGTAGCCTTCGCGTAACCCGCAGTCACATCTCAAAGGGAGCGTTGGATTAGAATCCAACGGTCACTCAGTGGGAATACACGCCACCCCACTTAATGTGATGGATGACGCGCGCCGTTAGATGGGCTTCTACGGCCGAGATTGGGAATTGAACCGATGGTCCGGCTGCATACACCGCTCTCGGGCCACCCGATCAAATCCAACGATCCACCGATTTTGGGCTTTAAAGGCCCACATCAAAAGGAGCGCCGCTGGATTGAAATCAAAGGCCCGCATAAACACGCCGCTCGATTTCAAATTAAAATAAGCGATACCGTTAGATCAAGGATGGACGGCCACGACAGTGCGATCCGAGTCGTCCAATGCATACACTAATCTGGGCCACACGATGAAGATCCAACGGCCCGCAGGAGTGCGGCTTTAATAACACGCGAGAAAAGGAAAAGCCGAGGATTTGAATCTAACGGCCGAGATAAAGCGCGCCTTTAGGTTTAAAACGAAAGGGCGCCACCGCTGGATTGGAAACGAAGGTGGAGATTGAACATGGATCCGAGTTGTCCTGCACACACTAACCTCGCCGTTAGATCAAGATCCAACGGTGGAGATTAAAGTATACACGTGGACGCCTCATGATATCGCGGAGCTCCTCGCTCGATTGAAGATCGACGCTCGCATCACGCTGTGGATGTCGGGCTCGCGCTGGACGCGGACCGAGCCGTACCAAGTCGCACTGGGTTGGACCCAAACACGGAGACCGAAGTCGCTAAAGGCAAGGGTTGGGTTTAGACCAGCTTTAGTTGACTGCACTCCATTTGAACACTTAAAAGGTTTGACCGACTTTAAAAATATCAAATAAATTTATAAATTCATGAAATTTTACTGTAGGCTACTGGGATGATATATTTCCCAGATAAATTTATAAACCCCATTTTCACTTTGTAAAATACACAAATATTTATTTCAGGCCGAAAATATTTATTTAAAGACAATAAATTTTTCTTTAAGCCCAAATAATTTCTAAAAATGCAACAAAAATAGTTTTAGTCAAGATAATTTACCTAGGCTTTAATAAAAATACTTCCTACCATAATACAAGTTTTATCTTGTATCCCTTTAAGACTTTGAATGGTTCTTAGGGTTTTGACTACAAAGGAAGGTTTTAACTTGTAACATGTCGCCCAAAGTGTAAACATGAACAAGAATGCCATGAATGTGATCTCATTACATGCTCATAAAGCATTTTATTACTGTTTATAAACTTGGGGCTGTTACAAACCTGGCTTCTCTTAAGAAAATCTCGCCCCTAGATTTGGAACAAGTTAAGATCAGAAGAAGTGAAATGGAAATGAATTATGAGGAAATTCAACATCCGTTGTTTTGATTTCTTTAAAGATAACAAAGAAGAACCTTACATAACAACATAGTGTTATTATTACATCTTTGTTTACATTGTTTGTTTAAACTTTCCTCTTTGATTCAAAGGAAAGTACTAAATAACAAAAGATGGGGGTGCTCGACCGCATCGATCTTCGCCCCAAGTGGCTTCATCCTCGAATGAGTAGACCAATGAATTTTTAAGAACTTGATAAGACGATTTCTTGTCCCGCGCTCCATTGTGTCGAGGATACGATCAAGTTGCTCTTGATATGAAAGATCGTGTTGAGATCAAGATGCCTCAATAGGAACACGAAGGCATTTCTTTAATTGAGACACATGAAAAGTATCATGCATCACGAAAGTGATTCGTAGTTCCAATTGGTAAGCTGCACACCGCTGGCAATGATTCGAAGGGTCCGATATAACGAGGTGCGAGCTTTCCTTTACACTAAAAACGATGAGTACCCTTCCCGTGACACTTTAAGATAGACATGGTCATCCACCTCAAAGCTCAACTCACGACGGCGATGATCGCGATAGCTCTTCCGACGAGATCTGCGCTTCAAACAATCCCAATCATTTAACTTGCTCTTCTCGCTTCCTTTACTAAGTCCGACCATAGAATGATCTTTCACCGCACTCTGACCAATTCAATGGAGTCCTCAAGTTTCCCATACAAGGCTTCAAAAGGTGACATTTGAATACTTGCCTCGGTAACTATTATTGTAGGAAAATTCCACATATGGCAAAGATTTCTCCCATCTTTGCTATAAGATAGCACATAGGCTCAAGAAGATCTTCCATTACTTGGTTCACTCTTTCTAGCTTGACCACGGTTTGAGGATGGTAAGCAAGATCGAAAGAGAGTTCACCCCATAGCCCTGATGAAGGCTATTCCAAAATGGGAAGTAAACCGAGGACCACTTCCAAACAATGACTTTAGGAACACCATGAAGACAAACAATTCTAGCAATATAAAGCTCGCTAATTGCTTGCCATTGAAATCGGTCTCGACCGAATAAATGAGCCACTTTAGTTAAACGATCGATGATCACCCAAATGGCATCGAGATCCTTGGAAGTCTTGGGAAGACCAAGAACTAAATCCATACCGATCTCTTCCCACTTCCATTGTGGAATAGGCAAAGGCTGCAAGGGTACCACCGGCTTTATGTTCGGCTTTAACCCTTGGCAAATATCACATTCAAGAACATAACGAGCAATTTGCCTCTTCATATGGCTCCACCAAAATATTTTCTTTAAATCTCGCACATCTTGGTACTCCCAGATGCAAAGAAAACTTGAATTATGAGCCTCTCTAAGAATTAGACTTAGAGGAGGATCAGCAGTACTACCAAACGACATGATATCGAATCATACCACACCATCTTCGTAAAACTCGCTGGCTTTGCTCGCCATATTCCCTTGATTTCTGGCTACCTCAGCACGCTTGTTCGGGCCTCCAATCTGAGATTCTAATGTTGGCTCCACATGTAATGCAATGAGGAAACCTACCTACCAATTCAAGACTTAGGCGCCTAAATCAAGCACACAAGTCTTTTCTCAGTAGAGAAGATATGCAACAGTATTGTGATTCTTCTCTTAAAGCATCCGCCACAACATTGGCTTTACCAGATGATAATGAATACCCATGTCGTAGTCCTTGATCGGTTCAAGCCATCTTCTTTGTCTCATATTCAAATGATTGAGTGAATATGTACTTCGTGCTTTTATGATCGTGTAGATCTCACAACGACACTAAGGAGGTAATGTCGCCAAATCTTTAATGCATGGACCACGGCAGCAATTCCAAATCATGAGTAGGATAATTAACTTCATGAGGGCTAAATCGCCGATGCATATGCCACAACTCGGGCTTTCTTGCATAAGCACACAACCAAGTCCATGGCGAGATGCATCGCAATAAATATCAAGCTCTAAGAACATCCTAAGAGTAAGAACTCGAGTTTTAGTCAAGAGAGTTCTCAAAAGCCAAAACTCTCTTCACACTTGGTCGACCATTCAAATTTCTTCCCTTTCTCGCAAGAGCCGAGTCAAAGGTCTAGCAATCTTGGAGAAATTTTCAATGAACCTACTGTAATAACCCGCAAGTCCAAGAAAACTCCGAACCGGGACATTCTGGGAGGCTTCCAATTTAGTACATCTTGTACCTTGCTTGGATCGACACTGATACCTCCTTCGTGATAACACATGCCCCAAAAATGCAACCTCTCCGAGCCGAAAGCACATTTGTCGAACTTAGCATATAGTCGATGCCGACTAATGTTTCCAAGACAAGTCAGAAATGTTGTTCATGATCCTTATCGACTTGAATAAATAAGGATGTCGCCAATGAACACGATAACGAACTTATCCAAGAACTCCATGAACACGTAATTCATAAGATTCATGAAATAAGTCGAGCATTGGTCGTAACTAAAGGACATAACAAAGATACCGTATAAACCATAACGAGTAGAGAAAGCTGGTTTAGGAATGTCCTCGCTCTAACCTTGATTTGATGATAGCCCGACCGCAAATCATATCTTTGAAAAGACGCGGCACCAAACCAACCGATCAAAAGATCATCAATTCGAGGTAGAGGATATTTGTTTTTGATGGTGACCTCATTTAACGGACGGTAATCCACACACATCCGTAAAGTGTTGTCTTTCTTCTTAACAAAGATTGCCAGCATCCCCAAGGTGAGGAACTCGGTCGAATGAAACCTTTGTCAAGCAATTCCGAGTTGCTTCTTCAATTCAACCAACTCGCTGGTGTGCATTCGATAAGGACTCGATATCGAGCGCCGTGAACTAGCTCAATCACGAACTCCACTTCCGATCCGTGGTAAACCGAAGGTCTTCAGAAAGACATCAACATACTCACGACAATTGGTACTCACCCAAAGAAGGAGTGGTATCAACTTGGTGAGCACAAAGATGAGAGCCAATTGTTTTGGAATGGTAAACAACTTGAATGCCGTCGCATTGGTCATGGAAATAGACCGCTTGGGAACAATTGATTTGGCCCCGTTCTGGACACCAATCCAAACCTAAATGACATCCAACCCTTTAGAGTCAATCACAATTAAATTTGCTAAAACCTTACTCCAAGGATTGTTATGTTGACTCTACAACAAACTGGACGGTTTTAAAGACCGACCTGTGTGATTGAATAATAAAAGGTGGTTGGAGGGTATGCATGTCTAACTCGTGTTGAACAAGAAAATGATTGTTAATAAAAGAATGAGATGCTCCAGTCAAATAAAACAAAGAGTCGGACTGAAATTAACTAAGAGCATACCCATAACAACTTCAGTGTATCTACGCCTCTTCAAACAGTTGATTCTGTTCACATGCCCACTGATCGGACGATCGCTTTAATAGGGGCCTCTCGCGAAGGGGTGGCGAACAGGTTGGATAGGGTCAACAGAGGCAATCTCTGCCTTTGCCACACACTTGTTGGCATAATGCCCTGACGACCACAATGAAAGCAGATAACCCCGGGTTAACATTGTTAACAGGACGGGCTGATTTCCACTTGGGCCTCGAATGACAGGGAGGAGATGGACGAGGCAAACACCGCCGCCTTGGTGAAAATGGAGCCGGTGCTCGTGGTGGTCTAGACAACCACATACGAGGCCTTGGTGAGCAGCCACCGTGAGCAAATGGGAAGTCTCGGCCGCTTGTGACTCCTCCAATGCCTTACTTGCTCTCGGCCACAATTGATTTGTTGACCAATTGAGAGAAATTCCTAAGTCCGCAAAGCTACAGCATATCCGCAACTCCTCGATAGCCCATTCAAGAACCAGTTTCACGACAAGGGTCAATAAACATCATCGTACATTCGCCGTAGTTGAACTCATGCGTATATTCGCCATGATTTTGCCTTGCTTGAGAGCGAGAAATTCTTGCCGCTGATCATCATGACCCTTCAGAATATGAGTTTCGCGAAAAGCTTCCACAAATTCATCCAAGTAGGGACATGTCCAGCAGTGAATGGCAAGGAGATTATCCCACCATATGCTAGCCGCCCATCGAAATGATAACCGCAAAAGAACCTTTCCCTTCGTGAGCACCGAGCAATCAAGAGCTTCTTCTCAATGGTTCAAGCCAATCCTCGCCTTCCATAGGATCCTCGAGAACGGAGAACACCGCGGGTTAGTCCATCAAAGTCGCAAGGCTACCTCACGCACATGGTGGCCTCCTCCGCGACAATTGGTGCAATAGGAGAAGAAGTATTGCGTAACTGTCTCCAAGATGCGCTGTCTCGTCCATTCGGTTGCGCTCAATTTGCATGAGTACGCCTGCCATCGAAGGTGGTGGAGGAAGCTCCTCTTCCCGAGGACCACCTTGCGGACCTTGAGAGCCGAGGTTCTGGGCCCTCCCGAGAATGAGGCACGTGAGTCGACATGCTCTCCTTTGTTGCGCTGGCAAGACGAGTAGTAGGTCCTGCCATCCTGCACACACCATGGTTAACAACACAACAAGGACATACTCTGCAAACACAAACAAGGTTGCAATTAGAAAAGAAACAAGACTGCATATATAATGCATCATGTTATGTTATGCATTCAAGTTAACACCAAACTGTAAACTTCATATATATACAACAAAAATTTCGGTTCAGCTTTACATTATAGTCGGCCATAATGTCGGATTACAAACCTAAAATGGACTTACATACTTTGTACAAAATACTATTGCCCTATTACATACATTTTATTTAGGGCCACTACTAAACCGAAAGACACTCAACCACGAGGGTTCATCGCCGAGGTGCTAGCGTAGAGATCCTGCTAAAGTTCACCTAAACTCATTCAAAAGATGAGCTCCAAGGGAACCAAGATCAGGATCCAACGGGCTAATGAGACGCCCTGGGAACCCAACAGTTATCGATGACCTCCAGAGGTGCACCAGAGTGCGAGAAAGCTCGCAGTCATCCGGGGCTTGGCGACTTGTCCATAAAAGCACGCACCCGCCACTTCGGAAGTCGATAAAGAGGTGGTGCAAAGAAGAAGAGGGAGATCTCGTTGTCACCATAAAGCACGCTGCAGGAACGCGGTTCATGTTGACTCCAAGAAGCGGTACTACTCGGCCTCATTAAGGCGATGTCGAAGTTTCCTACGCATCTCACAAGACAACGATGGATTTGGTCCATGATGCGACCATCCTCGCCAATCGCCGCACCGAGGGTCTTCGCCAAACCGTATCTTAGCGAACATGCTCACTTTGAGGTAGGGCCTTGATTCGGAAGTGGTCGAGGGTGGTTGAGACACTCACAAATCATGACGAAGAAGGCTCATCATCCTACTCGCAGCCTTCCCGAATCGCCATAGCCTCGCAGGTGGCAAGTGCTTGGACACAAGAGGGAACACCGCCGCCTACATGCCTCAGCAATGACGCATGAAGGCACTGCATTCTCCATCCCCTCGTCCTCGATCTCGCCGATAAATGGCATACTCCCACTGATAGGTGAAATTGAGCGCCACATCATGTCCCAAGTAAGGTCTGGAATCCATCAACATCTTCACTTCCAGTCCCTAGACCAAATACCAACCGCTCATCTATAGGTCAAAAAGACAAGATAAGAAACAATCCACTTTTAGATAAACCAATGTAAAGTTGGGCAAGAAGTGACATTAAAGAGGATAAGAAATAAAATGTCATACTTAAACTTTAAAAATACATTATCGTTTGAAGATAATTTTATCAGAAGACTCTCTAATAACTTCGGCCACACTACTTCTAACCTACAGGCAACGTATGCTCTGATACCAACGCTGTGAGGACCCCCGGTTATTGGAAATGTTACTAATTAAATTCATACTGTAGCACAATTGTTAATGAAGGAACAGTACTGCCCCTTTATTAAAAACCATGCTAAAGATATAAATTTAACAAATGACAGATCCAGTAAACAGGATTCCCGGATATATATGATTCACAATGGTTCCTGTGATCAACGCACTCATTGCATATATATCCTCATCAACATTGCATCAAACACATACCACCATACATTGATATAATTAAACATAAGGTTACATCATTCTATTAGTACTACAATATTAAGTGACTTGGTCACTTTAATCAAGATAATACCGAAGCAAAATAAATGTAAAATGTCCACCAATGGCCTCATCCACCCGCAGCAATTGCGTGGAGGAAAGAAGTATGCTACTCGTTAGCGCCACCCGATCGGGCGCTTAACGGAACTTCATAGAGAAACCATCCTCACCGCAACATTAGGTGGTAGCACCTTTGAGTACAAAAGGTACCTAAGAAGTCTTACACAAACTAACAAAGGAAAGTGGTTATTAGATCCTATTCAAAGGAGTAGAGTTGTTACATGCATAAGGTTACAACAGAAGGTATAAAGGTTCAAATTTGCATAAAGCGATACACCTTATCCTACAAAGGCTAACTTTTGATAAAGCAATTTAATAAATCAAAAATAAAGTAAAACAGTTGAGTAAATACATTAAATGTAAATGATACAAGGCATGATTCCTCATGCAAACCGAAAATAAACTCAAACCACATTTGGAAATTAAAATCTCTATACAGTGATATCACTCAAGTTATCGCCCATGACCGTGACACGCTTATTCGAACAGTTTATACCTTCGCAGGTGTACATCTTACCCACATGACTTGGCTAGCCTGTCTCTGATGCTCCGAATGATGACACACTTCCTTTGGTATGCCGACGGGAACCTAAGATTTGGTATTTTTCAACAAGCCAACACTATTGAGTTGGACCCCATGTGTGAACTAATCCCATTAGCGTAGGCTATACCACCTACTAACCACGGGCACACATGTTGTGTCAAGAATGCCGATCCAAACAATTTAAAACGAATTGGGTTCCTACCCATAGTAGAATGCTATCGGCACTATTAAGGTATCAGATATGCGACGAGGCACATATACGCCTCACCCTCCTAAGAACATCCGACATCGACATACAAAGCTCACATGGCATAAAACGCAATCCTCGCACTCAAAGCATCTATGCCATACAAGGTCAATACACATATCCTTACTCTCCTGCTTTCCAACTCAATAGTCTCAACATTTTACTTAACCAAACAATACCATACACCGCATGTGGAAGTACGTGGGGACTTGAACCGAATAGTCGAGTTCGGTCCTTAATCAACCCGACAAGTCCACCACAAAACCCAATCTCTGCACAAAAGCACCATCACTAGCTTCCTCTTGTCCAGATCAATTTGAATTTCAAATACAAGACTGATTTAAAGAAACTGGACAAAGAGTTTAAAATAACAAGGGTTCGCTTAGATTCCCATGTTTGACAAGATATGCTTGTCAAACTCTAAAATCTCTAGATCGCATATCTAAGCCAAATCTGAAAATAAACCATATAGTATACAAAGATTACACTAGAGTTGAGTGTATGGTCATAATTAAGGTAATCCACCATGTCAAAGTTATAGCTAGCTATTACAAGTCACATTTTGTATTTTCAGACAAATAGCATGCATGATATCATCACGGATTTGTAAAAGCTATTGTACAAAACTGGTTCAATATGGTGCAAAGAGGATGCTTGCCTTGATAGTAATAGATTTCTCAGTTGTAGGCTCAAAGTTGTTCGTAGTATATTCAAAAGCCTCATGAGAACCGCATTCTAAAAGGAGCAATAAGATCCAATAAATATTAAACCGATAATAAGTCCAAAATGGCGAAATATGCATGATCAACTGAAATGCATGATTACAGATGCTTAAGCCATAACTACCCATAATAGTGATAATAACACATAATATAGCTTATCGTTTTCAAAAGACAGAAACTAGAGTTTATTGCAAAGTTCCGCTTTCGCTTTGAAAAGAGTCAAAATGTGATGCATTGCAATTTCGGAAAGAAGTATAGATCATGCAAAGTTCATAAATGAATCTAAGCATGATCTTTTAGGTAATTAATATCCCAAACCAACCTTAGTCTAACCCTAACTAGTTAGATTACAAAAGCTAAAGAACATCTATTTTGTTCTGCTGAGCCGACAAGAGAACAGTAGACATATTTCACTAGGAGTCAAAATAGATGATGACAAGAATTGAAAGATCAATTTGTCCCTCGCTAGGTTTAGTCAAAACCTCAAATAAGATGATAAGTTGACAGAAGAACCCTAGGTCTTGAAAATGACATGAAAACCTAAAAGGTATAATATCAACTTTTCGCTTAAAGCAAGTTGAAGCTACCGATGCTTAAAAGAATGATTCACAGCACTTCTAAGGTTCCTAGGATGCTCAAGATATCAAAACTAGGTTTTTGGCTTACAAAGATAGGAAAGATACCAAAACTCTCAAAACCGATGGTGATGGACAGAGAAACAAACTCGATTTGACCTACAAAAGATAACCAATCTTTATTGTAAGTAAAGCCGTTGCTTAAGGTAGATAAGCAAAGGATAGAAGCAAGAAACTCCACTGGACAAAGAATGGAGGAAAGTGAGCTTCATGGTCAACAATGGTCGAGCCCAAAAGCTAGGGTTTATATAAGGGAGTTGAGCTACAGGATAATTGGGGAAAAGTCTAGAGCTTGATGAGGTGTCCATTTAGGCTAATTATCCCAAAAATTAGTTGCAAAACTTTGGGATAATTCTCTCCTCTCGATTTTTGTGAGAAGACCGCGCAGAGAGAGGGAAGAAGATAAGAATCACCGACATGTGGTCCCGTCATGGTAGCCACAATGCGCCCTAAAATGCGAAAAGACCAACAACCGTCCGATTGAAAATGGGCTACGCGATGAAGACAGTGTTAAAAAAATAACCGGTATTGTTCAATGTGGACCACACGATCTCACATGAACGGCCGTGATTTAATGTAGCTTGGCAGAACCCGCAGTCACATTCAAAGGAGCGTTGGATTAGAATCCAACGGTCACTTGTGGGGAATACACGCCACCCCACTTAAGTGCGATGACGCGCGCGTTAGACGGGCTTCCTACCGCCGAGATTGGGAATTGAACCGATGGTCCGTTGCATACACCGCCTCGCCACCCGATCGAAATCCAACGATCCACCGATTTTGGGCTTTAAAGGCCCACACAAAGGAGCGCCGCTGGATTGAAATCCAGCGCCCGCATAAACGCCGCCTCGATTTCAAATTGAAATAAGCGATACCGTTAGATCAAGGATGGACGACCACGACAGCGGGATCCGAGTCGTCCGGACGCATACACTAACTGGGCCACACGATGAAGATCCAACGTCCGCAGGAGCGCGCTTTAATAACACGCGAGAAAGGAAAAGCCGAGGATTTGAATCTACCCAACGAGATAAAGCGCCTTTAGGTTTAAAACGAAAAGTGCGCGCACGGTTGGATTGGAAACGAACGCGGAGATTGAACATGGATCCGGAGTTGTCCGTTGCACACACTAACCTCGCCGTTAGATCAAGATCCAACGGTGGAGATTAAAGTATACACGTGGACGCCCGCGATATCGTGGAGCTCGCCCGCTCGATTGAAGATCGACGGCCGCATCACGCTGCGGATGTCGGGCTCGCTGGGACGTGACCGAGCCGTAATTGTCGCGATCGGGTTGGACCCAAACACGTGAGACCCAGTCGCCATAAAGCAAGCGGTTGGGTTTAGACCGCTTTAGTTGACCGCACTCCATTTGAACACTTAAAAGGTTTGATCGGACTTTAAAATATCAAATAAATTTATAAATTCATGAAATTTTAATGAGGCTATCGATGATATATTTCCAGATAAATTTATAAACCCCATTTTCACTTTGTAAAATACACAAATATTTATTTCAAATCGAAAATATTTATTTAAAGACAATAAATTTTTCTTTAAGCCCAAATAATTTCTAAAAATGCAACAAAAATAGTTTTAGTCAAGATAATTTACCTAGGCTTTAATAAAAATACTTCCACCATAATACAAGTTTTATCTTGTATCCCTTAAGACTTTGAATGGTTCTCTTAGTGGTTTGACTACAAAGGAAGGTTTTAACTTGTAACATGTCGCCTAAAGTGTAAACATGAATAAAGATCTCATTATCGCTCATAAAGCATTTTATTACATCGCTTATAAACTTGGGGTCTGTTACATCATTGATAATCATTGTTAATCATTGCTTTAGCAATAAATGGTTGTCCTGAGATGACTTAATGAGTCGCTGCCATGTGGGCCCGTATGCTTAAATCAAAGTAGAGTGGTCATTAGGACAAAGATTGGGCTCATTAATTACTAATCATTGTTAGTAATTAATGGCGCCCTAAAAGTCTTAATGTGCCACTTACATGTGGGCCCACCACTTAAAAACACCTCACCGGCACTTCGCGTATCTTTAGGACACCATTAATGCTAATCATCACTAATCATTGGGTTTAATATTTAATGGCTATCCTAAACGCTTATTATGTCGCTTGCATGTGGGCCTAGTGCCACTTAACCCTCTTGGGCGCTGCACGATACGCTTCAATTGATTGTGGACCGCCGATTTGAGATCAACGGTCCGCATCTAGCGAACCTTGAACTCGTGGAGGTTTCTATCTCCGAGCCGCCGATCTAGATCAATGGCCTAGACTCGCTTGGCGTGCTCGACCGCCCGAGCTCCCAAATCGCCGTGAGCCATCCATTTCGCGATCCGTGGTCGAGCGCGAGTGCATTCGAACCTCCGAATGTCACTTCAATCTCGCCTCCATATTTAGATCGACGGCCCAAGATCGATTGAGACGCTCGCCTCGCGAATCCATTCAATCAACGGTGGCTCGAGGTGAGCGCGCTGCGGCGCAGCGCCGTGGCTCCAATTGGTCGGGTCATGATTCAATCTCAATGGCCCATACTTTTCCACGCTTCGCTTAGTTTTATTAAAGACTAGCGAGTGATAGAAACAATCTACCGCCTCGCATCTAATCTCGGTGATCCTATACTACAGTAAATTAACCGAGGGGAGGTCCCGGGACCACAAATGCTCGAGAAAGGATCTAAGGCTTAGACCTAACCCATGGGAGGTCATGACGACCGAGATTAACCCGAGGAGGTCCGTGACTTGACAAACTCCCGACAAAGCACAGAGCACCGAGTTGAACTCGCCAAAGATGTCGCCACGATCAAGACCACGGGCGCCAACTAATCGTATTTAAAATGCTCCTAATACTATTGCGCACATATTGGAACCACTCAACTACGGCAAGCCTCAGAACACCGCGAAAGCCGAGAGGGCGGAGGAGTGCTTGAAAATCCAAAACGCGAAAGGGGGCGCCACGAGCTAACCTAGCTTAGTGATTAAGCCCTACAGGCTAAAAGGAACTTACCTGTGGCGAGGAGAGGTCCAGGAGGCCTGAGAAGGGTCATGGCGGCGCAGATCGACGCCGCTACCGAGGAAGACAACGACGACAAGATGCCTGGCAAACTGAGGCAAAAAGAATGGTCGAATAGGCTTGCGATGGCCCATAGGTGATCCAGACCCAAGAATTGGACGAGAACACTCACCGGAGATGGGAACGGTGGAGCACTTTCGCCGCAAGATCCAAAACATCAAATTGAGTGTTTGAGAAAGCAACCGAAATTGAGTTAGGGAGAGGACTTCATGACGACAAGAGGTCCACAAATAAAGTGAGAATTGGGTCAAGAACCATTGAAACACCTAAGTCACCAATGGAGCTCCCACTGCAATAATGCATGGAGAGGAGTGCTCACGGTTGTAATGTGCCCTAACTTAGGGTTTGTATTTCAAATGTAAAATTTTGAGGAGAAATAAAACTTTTGTTGTCTCTTCAAATCATTTGAAAGTTTCTACATTTTTCCTAGCAATTTCCAATTTTCTAGAAGTTGATTCTTGTGATTGGAAATTGTTGTCATCAAATTATTAGCCTTCAAACTTGTGATCATCCTCTGAAATTATTTTTCCTAGCATCTTGATCATCCTATCTACCTCCTGAATTATCTCACAATTTTTAGATTTTATTTGCTATTTCAAATGGCCAAGTCAACCTAGTTTGAAATCTGGTCAAACTGCTCAGCAGCTTGTGAATTTTATTGGGAGAAATCTGGTGCATGAAAACTCCTGGAAAAATTTCACAAGGTGTTTCTCTGTTCCAGTTAGCTTCCATAAAAATTTTGAAATTTTTGGAGCCCCGGAGCTATCTCTAAAAATTTCCCAAAACCTCTCTCTTTTAAATCGAACTCAAAACATCGCTTGTCGGGCCCGAACCACACTTGGGCTCGAGTCCGATCAAGACTAATGGACTTCCGCGCCAACTAATCGCACCGCCTGAAGTCCAATCAATCGCGGACCGTCCGATGAAGATCGAACGATCCACGCCGCGCGCGCAACCGACTCGTCCAATGCATACACCAATCCCACCGCCCATTTCGCATCCAACGGCCGGCGCTGGTGTCGATCAAATCAAACCACCGGCTCGCACCGCCACCTCGCCGCCGATATATGGGTCCCACCGCCGTTCTTCTCGCCGACCGCGCTGGCCCACGGAGCCTCGGCCGCGATCACAAGATGCAAGCACGCACTCGCCGCCGCCATGCCGGGACGCGTGTTCGCCTGTGGGATCGCTCAAGTCCATCTACCTCAGGGTCGCCCATTCCTTCGCGCCATTCTGCGCCTCTCCGCCCATTTCTTAGCTTCACGAGAAAACTCGGCGTAGCGCCGCGCTTCTCGAAGTCGCCTTGAGCCGATCGCACTATCGTGTTCTCTCTTGCTCGCCGGCCCGCTTTTTGCCGGCCCGGTCCGTGGTGTCCCACGCCGGGCATGTTCGCTGCCTCCGCCTCCGGTGATCTCGGCCCGCGAGCTCATCTCGCTCGTGAGTTTCTAGTTTCGCTGGTCCTTTAGGATCGCAATCGACCACCGAGTCTAATCGTGACCTTGTTTCACTCTTTTGGTGCTTCACCGAGGCTTCGCGACGCTTTCTCCAAGCTCCCAGAAAGCGCCGCGTCAATTCCGGAGCCACCGCCTCCTCCATCATCAAGATCGTGGGCTTATCGCTCTCGTGTCTCCGCGATCTCGAGGAGCTCCATCCCGGCTTCCGCCGTCCTGTAGCGCCATCTCCGCCGCATCGCACCTTTCTCTCCGCTCGCCGCCGTGAGCTCATCTCCGCAACCATCGGATCCGCAACACCGCCACCGAAGTTCGCTGGTCTTGCGGCCTCAAGGTATCGCCGCCGCCTTGAAACCCACTAGGTCGCGTGAATCGGCCGCACGCCGCCGTCGGCCCTCAAGGCACCAGAAACCATCGGTAATTAGTTTAGCGCTAACTCGCTTTAGCCGAAGCCACCGACTTGTGGCCCTATTAGCTAATCCCGCTGAGAACCTTTAATCCAGCCTCGCTATATTTCCTCGAAGTCGCTGGCCATGTGGGTCCATGCCGCCGCTAGGGTGTGTAGTTCTCGTTATACGCTTTTCTCTGCTTGAAACGATTATTCCGTGAGTATATGTTAGAAGTACACTTTGATATGTCAAAGACGATTCTCGATTCACGCCGACGCCACCTTCATGCATGGGTCGTCTCCGTCAAGACTTTCGCCTGGCCCGCCTACGTTGTCTCGGGGCTAGATAGTGGGTAGAAAAAGGATTTAATGCTTTAGTATTTCAGAATATGTTTTCGTTGCAATCGTTAATTCATTTAAACTTAGAAAATGCATAACTAATTCAATTTTTATCCAAATTGCATGAAACCAAAGCAAGTAATTTTCATTTTAAATGTTCTATTTACTAAAATTAGTGTCAACCCTGTTCCTATATCAAGAATCTGTTAATTGATTTAATGTTGTAGAATGTAATTCCAAATTAGAAAATGCATATCTCTTTCAATAATTGTCCAAATTCAATGAACCCACCTGAAAATTCCATTTTCAGTATACTAATTATTAGGATAGGTTTTAGATACTGTTTTGCTCATGAAAATTTGTTAAGTAATTAACTAGTGTTTTCATGTGAATTGTTAGTTTAGAAAATTCTTAGAAAATTCATAACCACTCAAAATGAATTGTTCTTTGTTTCTAAAATTTTGTTATATCGTGCTTAAGTCTGTGTGAATTTTGGTATGTTTGTTTGTTGTTGTATGTTTGAGTTTTGTCTGTTATTCGCCCTTATTTGGCGTTATGTTCGATCGTTAGGTCGGATATTTGCGGCAACCCCGAGGACGATCCTCCGCAACAACTTGAGCAATAAAGAACAGCAAGCGCTTTGATCATGTTTAATCCCAGTATTTTAAAGATTAATATTTTGTTTCAAATTGTATGTATGCATTGCTTAATTTGTGTTAAATTGATTAGTTAAACTCAGAATGCATATCATGTAGACAAAATATTGATCTCTACTACCCGAGCTTAGGTTATTTATCGTGATTAGAGATCGATGATCTCTTGTCACTTAGTAGATCCGGTCAACTTGCTTAGACATGCTTAGCTATCAGAGAAATCGGCGGTTATCGACTTTAGTCTTCAGCCTTGATCACACAAAATCTACTATAATTTTACGCTTCACCTTTTGCTATGTTTATCTCAAAACTAAAAATGAAAACAAAATGATTTAGACTTGGGCACAATGGTAAGACTCGTGTGATCTGTTGTGTGACCGAAAGGTGCCCGAAGCCGCTTAAGGACCGAAAGTTACTTGCGCCACCGTGATCGAGCATTTTGCGCAACCACACTAGAGTATATGGGGCCTCTCTTGACCTAGTACTTTGCGTATTGGCCCCGGTCGCAGGAGGTCGCAGGAGGGATGGAGGTGGGAGCATGGTAGTTGTCCAAAAGCTTTATCTCGAGTGGGTAGTTGTCTTTTCGCTTTATCCATGTAAGCGTATGGATTTCTATCCATACGAGCGTCAGTAGTTAATACACAATATTGGAAAAGTCTCGAGGACTTAGCCAGGCAAAGATACCTTCTAAGTGTGTTTTGGCCAAAGGCCTCAAGTGTGGGTACATTGGTACACCCCGCAGGTTAAAACTATTCGAATAGCCTCGCTCCCAGGTTATGGACACGCTGATACGCCTGCAAGAACTAGACTACAACATTTAAATTAAAATTTGATGGGTGGTACTAACTGGATTCGTGTTATTGTTGTGGTGACTATTGGGATAGTCACTTCTAGGTTGTTTTATCTTTCGCTTTTGTTATTAATATCCGCATCGTTATTTCAATCTTAAAAATGAATTGCAAACTTGCCTTCAAGCAAATAAAGTTGGCTTTATGCAAATAAAACATATGGCATCCACTAAACAAGCCTCGCATGTAGCATATGAACAGTCCGCTAGTTCACACGTCGGCCTTGCGTACAAAGACAATCTTTTGTACTCGTGTGATTTGCTTAATGTTTTGTTGCAGAGGAAGAAGGTGAGCCTCGTGGGCCTCACTCGTGAGTCAGGCTGCCGCTCGTGGGTGACGACTAGTCTTGGCGGTCCTGGCCGATGCCTTGTGGGTTGAAGGCACACCGATTGGCTTTATTTATAGCCATCTTATGGCACTTTTGCTTCCACCGCGCTCTTGTTTATTTGTGTATCTTGGCCGCTTACTTTGTCCGTAATAACCTCTTCTATTTGTTTATCTTCCGCTTGGTAGTGTTGTGTTTGGACTCTATGTGTGGAATGGAGTTGATGTCTAATTTTGTACCGGTGTGTATACGCTCGAAGTATACATATCTCGAGGATCGCTTTATTTGATTTGTGATGCTAGGACCGTGTGGTTGGTTACATTACAAACCAAATAAATTGGGGTCCTCACAAAGTTGGTATCGTGAGCCATTCGACCGTAGTAACCCAAGCATAGTCGCCTTAGGATATTTTGAAAGTCTTATTTTCAAATCATAAAAGGTTTATGAAAACCTAGCGCATTCTCGATTTTATTCCTTACCTATCTTAGCTTTCTACTCATCTTACTATAATTTAAGTTTTGAAACTTGGTTTCTCTTCACCTTTCAAAAGATAGTTACTACCGATGGAATTAGTTTGGGGAGAACCATGAAGTTTAATCCAACTAAAACTTGTGGGGATAATAGGTAAGATGTAAAGGGAGTAGTTATGTGTCCGATTTTTGCTCGGGTCGAACTTTATCCCGCCTTTGTGTTTGTTTCTCGGACCGCTTTCATGAATTTTGGGTTTTCTTGCTCTTAAATTTGTTGCTAACTTGTCTTAGTAAAACAGATGGCCGTGGAGAACGCGTGGCGCCAATCAGTTGGTCATGATGAGGAGCTTCTCTCCTCCGACCATGGCTGAGGTGCTCGCCGATCGAGCGAAACCGCATGGACCGAGACGCGATCTTGGAGGTTATTGCTAGAATACCTCCACTCCCGCCGGTGGCGCCACCGCACTCGCTGGGACTTGCAGAGTTCCTCCGCACGCACCGCCGACTTACTCCCGCCTCGAGGACCTCTCGATGCGGATGATTGGTCGCGCATGGTTGAGCGGAAGCTCAACATAGCTCGCTGCCAGCGCAGGATAAGGCGCCTTCGCCCCATCGCCTGAGGGCGCAAAGACTCATGGTGGGAGAACTATCTCGCCATGCACCGCGCCATGTGGTCGCGTGGGAGGAGTTCAGGCCAGCATTGTCGCCCACATCCTCGACGGCCGATGAAGCTCAAGAAGAAGGAGTTCTCGCGCTCAAGCAAGGGCGCAAATGCGGATTTGAGTACTTGTAATGAGTTCAATCATCCGCTCGTTATGCTCCGGGAGAGAGTGGCCTCGGATGAGGCTAAGCGAGAGAAGTTTATGGATGGCTTGTCCGAGGAGCCGCAGACAAGCTTATCTATTGTGGACTTTTCTCGACTTTCAGGCCTTGGTAGATAAGGCCATTGTTGCTGAGCACAAGGCAAAGGCGCTGGGTGAGTCCCGCAAGCGCAAATGGGAGGCACATCAGTCTACTCACACCAGCCTCACTCGTCCTCGGGCTGGGCCAGCACCGGTCTGCCTTTTGCTCCACCGCGCCGAGGCCATCTCGCACCAGCCTCCGCCCACCGCAGCGTGAGCCAGCCACGTGCGTCGCGATCAGCCAGCAGAGCGGCCTCGCAATCCGGCGCCGAGGTTACTTGTTTTCGTTGCCACAACAAGGGCCATTATGCGAACGTCGCCTCGAGTGTTGGCAGCCCCTCGTCCTAATGGAGGACGCGGTGGGTGGTAATCCACCGACCGTAAGATGATCCGGCTCTGTGGTGCGAAAGCGCCGTCGAGTCAACCACCTTCACCGAGGAGGCTCGGGGAGGCGCCGATGTCGTGATGGGTACACTTCTTGTTAATTTTCGCCCCGCTACAAGATATTTGATTCTCGAGCATCGATTCTTTTATTTCAAGATCATTTGTCGCTGCTAGTGGTCTTCGCTGTGTTCCTTTGGGCTGCCTTTGCTCATCCGCTCTCCGGGTCGGAAATGACAAATGCTTCTACGTTGTCGTGATGTTCCTATCATAGTCCAAGGAGTAGGGTTTTGGCAAACCTTATTCCCCTACCAATGAGTCCGATGTGATTCTTGGCATGGATTGGTTGTCCCAACACTTGGGGCAAATCGATTGTGCCAGAAGATTGTTTATCTTACCAAATTTCTTCAAAGCAGCGTGTCGGATTTTCGCTGCACCGCAGGGGCCACATCTATGTGCATTAGAGACAAAAGCCAGCTTGCAGATTCGTGATGTTCCCATAGTATCTCGACTTTGAGGATGTTTTTCCGATGATTTGCCCGGGATGCCTCCGTTCGAGACCTTGAGTTTGTCATTGAGTTGTTTCCTGCACCGCCCCTATCTCGGCGCCGCATCGGATGCCTCCCAATGAGCTAGAAGAATTGAAGAAGCAGCTCGTGAGCTCCAAGCGAAGGGTTTCATCCGCCCCGCCATCTCCTTGGGGTTGTCCGTGATCTTTGTGAAGAAGAAGGACAAGACTTTGCGCATGTGTGTTGATTACCGCCCTCTCAATGAGGTGACGGTGAAGAACAAATATCCTCTCGCCCGCATTGATGATCTGCTTGATCGCTTGATCTGGAGCCCAGTGTTCTCAAAGATTGATTTGAGAATGGGGTATCATCGTCGATCGACCGAGGATATTCAAGACGGCCTTCACTACTGTTATGGTCCTGCATTTGAGTACACCGCCATGTCCTTTTGGCTTAACCAATGCTCCAGCTTTGTTCATGAACCTTATGAATTCAAGATTCATGGAGTATTTGGATAAATTTGTGGTGGTCTTTATTGATGATATTCTTATCTATTCCAAGATCAAGAGGAGCATGCCGAGCATCCAAGATTGTTTTGGGCAAATTCGGGAGCACCACTATATGCGAAGTTCAAACAAATGCGAGTTCGTTGAAGGAAGTGGCATTTTGGGTCATGTTCTTTCACTGGAGGCATAGCTGTGGATCCAAAGAAGGTCGTGTGATGTTCTATCTTGGGGCAGCCTAAGTCCGGTCACACGATGTGCGGAGTTTTCTTGGTTTAGCGGGCTACTACCGCCGCTTTATCGAGAACTTCTCCAAAATCGCAGCCAATGACCAATTGCTCAAGAAGGACAAGAAGTTTGTGTGGTCCTCTCGCTTGTGATGAGAGCTTTCAGAGCTCAAATGCCGATTGACTTCACCCCACCCTCACTCTTCCGATATCCACAAGAGCTTGATATTTATTGCGATGCCTCTCGCCGTGGCCTTGATGTGTTCTTATGCAGAAGGCAAGCGCTGCCTATGCATCCAGCAGCTTGAGACTCACGAGCTCAATTATCCCACCCATGATTTAGAGTTGGTCGTGGTGCATGCACTCAAGATTTGGCGGCATTATCCGATCGAGTAATCACTGTGAGGTGTATTCCGATCACAAGAGTTTGAAATACTTGTTCACTCAAACCAGATCTGAACCTCAGCAGAGGAGATGGCTAGAATTGATCAAAGATTACGACATGGGTATTCATGATCACCCGGCAAGGCCAATGTGGTTGCCGATGCACTTAGCCGAAAAGTGTATTGAATACTCGATGATCCAAGAGCAAGAACCTCGCACTTCTTGCAGAGTTTCAGTCTCAACTTGGGTTTGGTTGAACATGGTTCCCTTGTCGCCTTGGTTGTGCAACCGACCTTGGTGGCTCAAATCAAGGCAAAGACAAAGCAATCGATGATGTGTGGGTAAAATTAAGCGTAACATCAAGAAGGGATCACCAAGTGTTTCATGTAAGATGAACACGGTGTTGTATGGTTTGGGCAGCGGCTTGTGGTCCCAAAGGTCCCCGAGTTGCGTGGATTTGATTCTTCAGAGGCCCATGATTCGCCTTTGTCCATCCATCCCGGGCCACTAAAATGTACCAAGATCTCGCGCTGAGATTCTGGTGGACTCGCATGAAGCGTGAGATTGCCGTGTTCGTGGCCGATGTGACATATGTTGTCGGTCAAGGCCGAGCATCGCCCAGCAGAAGTCTTCTTTCACCCTTGCCTATACCGTAATGGAAGTGGGATTCGAGGCATGGATTTTATCACCGGTCCGCCTGCACTTCGCGGAAGGATGCATTATGGGTTATCATTGATCGATTGACGAAGGTGGCCCATTTCCTTCCAAAGGCGATCGAAAATTGATGTGAATCGCCTGGTGGATCTTTACATATCCCGCATTGTGAGTTCGCATGGTGTGCCACGAACGATAGTGTCGATCGTGGTTCTCTTTTCACTTCCCGATTTTGGCATACCGCAGGAGGCCATGGTACCGCTTTTCGCTCACCAAACTTATCATCCTCGATCGATGGTCGACAGAGCGCACAATCGTGCTTGAAGATATGCTCGTGCTTGTGTTCTTTCCTATGGAAAGAATTGGGAGAAGTGCCTACCGCTTGCCGAAGTTCTCCTACAACGCCTTCCGTGCTAGTCTCGGCATGGCACCATTTGAGGCCTTGTATGGGCGGCGTGGCAGAACACCATTGAACCGTCGTAAATCGTGAAAGGCGCTTGGCCCGATTCGATCAATGAGGATGAAAGTCAAGTGCGCTTGATTCGTGAGCACTTGCGTGTGGCTCACCCAGCAGTAAGAGCTATGCAGACGGCCGCCGCGCGAGTTGAGTTTCCAGCCAATGACTTTGTGTATCTCAAAGTCTCACCTCAAAGGTCATCGCTGCTTCGCGTCAAGGGCAATTGGCTCTCGGTATGTCGGACCATACCGCATCATCGATAGAGTGGGAGCTGCTTACAAGTTAGACTTGCCAGCTACACTTGAGGGGTGCATGATGTGTTCCACGACGCAATCAAGAAGTGCCTTCGTGTTCTCGTGGAGGAAACGCCATTGGAAAATATCGATGTGCGTGAAGATCTGTCTTATCGTGAGCGCCTCGCTCAGATCCTCAAGAAGTCGAACGCAGAACAAGGAACCGTGGTGGTCAAGTTCCTTAAAGTTCGCTGGTCAAACCACTCCGAGGATGAAGCCACTTGGGAGCGGAAGATCGCCTCCAGCAGACACCCGCCCTTCTTCTCATGACCCAGAATCTCGGCGAGATTCCCTGTAAGGGGGAGATTTGTAACAGCCCTAACTTAGGTTTGTATTTCAAATGTAAAATTTTGAGGAGAAATAAAAACTTTATTGTCTCTTCAAATCATTTGAAAGTTTCTACATTTTTCCCTAGCAATTTCCAATTTTCTAGAAGTTGATTCTTGTGGATTGGAAATTGTTGTCATCAAATTATTAGCCTTCAAACTTGTGATCATCCTCTGAAATTATTTTTCCTAGCATCTTGATCATCCTATCTACCTCCCTGAATTATCTCACAATTTTAGATTTTATTTGCTATTTCAAATGGCCAAGTCAACCTAGTTTGAAATCTGTCAAACTTCGCTCAGCAGCTTGTGAATTTTATTGGGAGAAATGGTGCATGAAAACTCCTGGAAAAATTTCACAAGGTGTTTTCTGCTCTCAGTTAGCTTCCATAAAATTTCGAAATTTTTGGAGCCCTGAGCTATCTCTAAAAGTTTCCCAAAACCTCTCGCTTTTAAATCGAATTGAAACATCGCTTTGTCGCCCGAACCACACTTGGGCTCGAGTCCGACCGCACTAATGGACTCCTGGCCGCTAACTAATCGCACCGCTCGAGTCCAATCAATCGTGACCGTCCGATGAAGATCGAACGATCCACGCCGCGCGCGCAACCGACTGCCCGAATGCATACACCAATCCTACCGGCCCATTTCGATCCAACGCCCGCGGCGTTGTCGATCAAATCAAACCACCGGTTCGCACCGCTTCATCGCTCGCCGACATATGGGTCCCACTCGCCGTTCTTCCTCGCCGACTCAGCGCCACGGAGTCATGTGGCGATCGCAAGATGCGTACACGCAGCCGCCGCCACGCCGGACGCGTGTTCGCCTCAGGATCGCTCAAGTCCATCTACCTCATAGGGTCGCCCATTCCTTCTCGCCATTCTTGCGCCTCTCCGCCCATTTCTTAGCTTCGCCGGAGAAAACTCGAGCGTAGCGCCGCTGCTTCGAAGTCGCCTTGAGCCGATCGCACCATCGTGTTCTCTTGCCTCGCCGCCTGCTTTTGCCTATTCCGGTCCTTGTGTTCAGTATCGCCGGGGCGTGTTCGCTGCTCCGCTCCGGTGATCTCGCCCCGCGAGCTCATCCGGGTTCTCGTGAGTTTCTAGTTTCGCTTTTGGTCCTTTAGGATCGCATCGACCACCGAGTCTAATCGTGACCTTGTTTCACTCTTTGGTGCTTCACCGAGGCTTCGCGACGCTTTCTCCAAGCTCGGCAAAGCGCCGCCGTCAATTCCGGAGCCACCGCCCTCCTCATCATCAAGATCGTGGGCTTATCGCCTCGTGTCTCCGCGATCTCGAGGAGCTCCTTCCCCGGCTTCGCCGCCTCAGAAGCGCCATCTCCGCGCACCGCACCTTCTTCTTCCGCCTCCCGCGCCGTGTGAGCTCATCTCCCGCAACCATCGGATCCGCAACACCGTCACCGAAGTTCGCGGTCCTGCGGGCCTCAAGGTATCGCCGCCGCCTTGAAACCCACTAGGTCGCTGATCGGCCGCACGGCCGCGCCGCCGCTCTCGCGCACCGCAGAAACCACCGTGGTATTAATTTAGCGCTAACCTGCTTTAGCCGAGTCACCGACTTGTGGGCCCTATTAGCTAATCCCGCTAGAGAACCTTTAATCCAGCCGTCTATATTTCCTCCGAGCCGCTTGCCATGTGGGTCCATGCTGCCGCTAGGTTGTGTAGTTCGTTATATGCTTTTCTCTCGCTTGGAAATGTATTTATCTCGTGAGTATATGTTAGAAGTACACTTTGATATGTCAAAGACGATTCTCGTAATCACGCCGACGCCACCTTCGCGCAAGTGTCGTTCCCGGTCAAGACTTTCGCATGCCCGCCTGCGTTGTTCGGGCTAGATAGTCGGGTAGAAAAAGGATTTAATGCTTTAGTATTTCGTAATATGTTTTTCAGTGTAATCGTTAATTCATTTAAACTTAGAAAATGCATAACTAATTCAATTTTTATCCAAATTGCATGAAACCGCTGGTTGTTAATTTTCATTTTAAATGTTCTATTTACTAAAATTAGTGTCAACCCTGTCCTATATCAAGAATCTGTTAATTGATTTAATGTTGTAGAATGTAATTCCAAATTAGAAAATGCATCTCTTTCAATAATTGTCCAAATTCAATGAACCCAATTCAGAAAATTCCATTTTCAAAGTATACTAATTATTAGGATAGGTTTTAGATACTGTTTTGCTCATGAAAATTTGTTAAGTAATTAACTAGTGTTTTCATGTGAATTGTTAGTTTAGAAAATTCTTAGAAAATTCATAACCACTCAAAATGAATTGTTCTCTGCTTCTAAAATTTTGTTATATCGTGCTTAAGCTGTTTGTGTGAATTTTGGTATGTTTGTTTGTTGTTGTATGTTTGAGTTTTGTCGGTGTTATTCGCCCTTATTTTGTGTTATGTTCGATCGTTAGGCTTCGATATTTATGCAACCCCAGGACGATCCTCCACAACAACTTGAGCAACAGCAACATGCAAGCAGCTTGATCATGTTTAATCCCAAAGATTTTAAAGATTAATATTTTGTTTCAATTGTATGTATGCATTGCTTAATTTGTGTTAAATTGATTAGTTAAATCCAGTAGTGCATATCCTGTAGACAAAATATTGATCTCTACTACCCGAGCTTAGGTTATTTGTCGTGATTAGAGATCGTGGATGATCTCTTGTCACTTAGTAGATCCGGTCAACTTGCATAGACATGCTTAGCTATTCGGAGAATCAAGGTTATCGACTTTAGTCGGTAGCCTTGATCACACAAAATCTACTATAACTTTACGCTTCAGCTTTTGCTATGTTTATCGCGAAAACTAAAAATGAAAACAAAAATGATTTAGACTTGGGCACAATGGTAACACCGTGTGATCTGTTGTGGTGACCGAAAGGTGCCCAGCCGCTAAGGACCGAGTTACTTGGCGCCACCGCATCGAGCATTTTGCGTGCTAACCACACTAGAGTATATGGGGCCTCTCTGACCTAGTAATCGCTCCGGTCGCAGGAGGTCGCAGAGGGATGGAGGTGGGAGCATGGTAGTTGTCCGAAAAGCTTTATCCTGAGTGGGTAGTTGTCTTTTCGGCTTACCATGTAAGCGTATGGATTTCTATCCATAACAGCTGCTCGTAGTTAATACACAATATTGGAAAAAGTCTCGAGGACTTAGCTGGTGCCAAAGATACCTTCTAGTGTGTTTTGGCTTAAAGGCGGTACCAAGTGTGGGTACATTGGTACACCCCGCAGGTTAAAACTATTCGAATAGCCTCGCCCCTAGGTTATGGACACGCCGATACGCCCCGTAAGAACTAGACTACAAAGATTTAAATTAAAATTTGATGGGTGGTATGTAACTGGGGATTCGCGGTTATTGTTGTGGTGACTATTGGGATAGTCACTTCTAGGTTGTTTTATCTTTCGCTTTGTTATATATCCGCATTCGTTATTTCAATCTTAAAATGAATTGCAAACTTGCCTTCAAACAGTTACACTATTGCAAATAAAGTTGGCTTTATGCAAATAAAACATATGGCATCCACTAAACAAGCCCGCATGTAGCATATGAACAGTCCGCTAGTTCACACGCCGCTTTCATGTACAAAGACAATCTTGTACTCGTGTGCTTTGCTTAATGTTTTTGTTGCGAGGAAGAAGGTGAGCCTCAGGGCCTCACTTCGTGAGTCAGGCCGCCGCTTCGTGGGTGACGACTAGTCTTGGCGGTCCTACGATGCCTTGTGGGTTGAAGGCACACCGATTGGCTTTGTTTATAGCCATCTTATGGCACTTTTGCTTCGCCGTCGTTTCTTGTTTATTTGTGTATCTTCGCACTGGCTTACTTTGTCTGTAATAACCTCTTCTATTTGTTTATCTTCCGCTTGGTAGTGTTGTGTTTGGACTCTATGTGTGGAATGGAGTTGATGTCTAATTTTGTACCGGTGTGTATACCGCTTTCAGAAGTATACATATCTCGAGGATCGCTTTATTTGATTTGTGATGCTAGGACCAGTGGTTGGTTAAGCATTACAAACCAAATAAATTGGGGTCTCACACTTGGTTTGAGTTTAACTCAAAAGAGTGAGCTAGGTGATTGCGAGTGGAAGAGGAGCCGAGGGGTCTCGGGGTATTAAGAAACTCGTGAGTAACGGGAACAGGGGAGGCCCGCGTGAGCTACTGGCGAGCTCCTCCGTAACTCAGCCCAAAATCTAAGGGAACAGGCAGCGCGAGGCATGGCTTTGAGCCGAAAGCACCGACACGCCGCTGCCGCCCGACAACACGCGAGCGCGCGCGCGATGTGATAAAGCGATACCATACACAGCAGCATGCGGTATGCGCGAGGAAGAAGACAGAGAGGAGGAAGAAGAAGAGGAAGTCCGGTGGCCGTGAGCGTTGGATTTTAAACGGACATTGAGATTAAAAGAGGCAACCGTGACCGATCAAGACATTTATTATGGACGGTTGGATCACGATCCAAAGGCCTAGATTGATGAGCTCTTCGCGATGCCCCGAACGACCCAATCATTTAGGGTCATTAGATCAAGATCTAACGCTTGAAATTGATTTCGATCGTAAAAGGGACCCGGCGCGTTTAGTTGACTCAACCAAATCAATTAACTCGAGCTCGAGTCCGACTCAACCCGAGGAACAGTACAAACCAAATTTGGTTTCCAAATTAGAACAGAGACCTTTGCGGATTTATGAGATGTAGCAAAATAACTCCAACAATTCTGAAATTTTTACAGGAGCTTGCTAACTTATATATTGACCTTGTATAAAATTTTCAGAGGTTTTTATACAATGCATTTTTCTCCAAAAATTCTGCAAGGTTCTGATTTACGGTTTGATTGAAAGTCAAAAGTGTTTGATCGCCTCTAAAAATATTCAAACAATTTCTAAAAATTGTGAAATTTTTCAGAGGGGTCACACATCAATACTAGAACTTAGGAAAAGTATTTCCAGGAGATGATCAAAAGATTTCACAAAATTATTTTTTAGAAGATGAGATTTTGGATCCAAAAGACTTGTGACTTGGTATTCCCATAACTTTTGTAATGAATTGTTTGGTACAACTGAAATACATGATGTAAGAAAAGTTTTAATTTCTACTCATTTTCTTACATTTGAAACATAAGTCTAAAACTTGTGATGTTACAACTCTCCCTCTTACAAGAATCTCGGCCCGAGATTCCGCTTGTCTCTGGAGGAGGAAGACGAAATCTCAAAGCCCTTGTGACTATGTCATAGTCGTGAAGTGAACAAAGAATCATGATCCAAACGATCGCTTCGATACACCATGCAAGCTCGCAGCCTTTGAGACCTAAAGCTCGCCAAGTGACCTGCAATCTTGGTTCGACCTGTAGAACAATATGCCACTTTAGTTGACACGAGAAACTTAACAGTCCAGAGTAGGACAAGGGTTGACAGACCCAGAGATCTTTCTTGATTTTGAGGGTGGTGAGGCAAGATCGTTGTTGGTTGGTGGAGCGACTTGTCCGGTTAATTCCGCCAATAACGGATCTCACCGCCAGCCTACCTATGCGAGTCATCCTCCGCGGCTAGTTTCTTAGAGGAACCAAGGTCATTCTCGCTTGGTGGAGCAATTTGTCCGGTTACTCCACTAACGAATGGGGCCTCGCTTGATAACTAGCTATACTGAGTCATCCTCCGTAGCTTGATTAGAGGCTATGTGTGAGGACCCTGTTTATTCGACTTGTAATGCTTAGCCTTCCATTGACCCTAGCATTACGATTCAAATAAACTAAGCCTCAGATATGTATACTTTAAAATGCAGATATACACCCTTCTACAAAATCATGTATCAATTCCATACAACAAGAGGTTACAATATCAAAACTTCATAATATACAATGTATTGAAATTACAAGATAAATAACAAACTACACAATGAAGCAAAGCCATAAGATGGCTATAAATAAAAGAGCCAATTAGTGTGCCTTTACCCACAAGGCAACCAACCGGCCGCCAAGCTAGTCGCCAAACCCGGCGCATCTCACAAAGGAAAGCCCTTAGGCTCACCTTCTTCCTCTCGCAACCAAAAACATTAAGCGAAGCATCCGAGTACAAAAATTGTTTTTGTACACGCAAGACTGACGTGTAAGGGTAACAGAACTATAATTTAAGTGGAGGGGGCTCTAGACTTACTTTTTAGCAGAAAGCAAGTTTTCTTTTGCAATAATGTAATAGTTTGAAGGCAGTTTTAACAATTCAAATTTTATTTGCAGAAATAACAGCGATACAGTAAGTAGTGACAAAAAGACATCCTGGAGATGACCAACCCATTGGCCATCACAACAATAGTATGAACACCCGTTCATACCAACCCATCAAGTTTTAATTAAAAGGTTGTAGTCTAACTCTTGAAAAGCTTACCCAAGCGTGTCCATAACCTAGGACGAGGCTATTCGAATAGTTTTAACCTCGCAGGTGTACCATCGCATGGACCACACTTGCATCGCCTTTAAGCCAAAGCACACTTCTCGGAAGGTATGGCACGCTAAGTCCTACGAGACGTTTTCCAATATTGTGTATTAACTACGAGCCGCTCGTATGGATAGAAATCCATACGCTTACATGGTAAAGCCGAAAAGACAACTACTCACTCGTGATAAAGCTTTCGACAACTACCATGCTCCCAACACCATCCCTCCCGCGACCTCCTCGCGACCTTGAGCCAATACACGCCAAAGCACCGAGTCAAGAGAGGTCCCATTGTAATACCCCGATAGTGTGAAAAGCATTTGAACTCGAGAGATTATTTATTCTGGAGAGATTAATTAATCGGGAGGAGGGTTCTTTTAGAAAATCGCCAAATCAGGAATTGAGGGGGTTTTTCGCTTAGTGGGCAACCTGGCTTGGGCCTTGGCCCAAGAGGACCAAGGGTGGCCGGCCAAGGGAGAGGGGCTGCCACTTCCACCCCAAACCCTAGCCGCCCCTCCCCATCTCCTCCTCTCCACTCCCACCTCCCCTTTCGGCCACCACCTCCTCCCACCTCCTCCACACCTCCCCTCCACCCCTCATGCACCTCTCCACCTCCTCCACCTCCATTGCCGCTAGCCAAAAGAGAAGAGGAAGCCCTTTGCAGCCGGCCAAGGAGGAAGAAGAAGGGAAAAGAAGAGAAGGGAAGAAGGAAGAGAAGAAAGGGAGAGGGAAGAAGGATCCATGACCGAACTCGTGGGTACGTAAAACCCGACGTGAAATGTTTGCTCTGATTAAATAGATTGGTAGGACCGTAGATGGCCGAATCAGAGGGTCTCCCAACTAAGTTTATTTAGACATTTTAATTACCTTTCCAGAATGTCCAAGATCATCCTATTTGGACTCTGAGCAGTAAAGTTATGAATTTTTGAAGTCTGCTGTCTGCAAGTGATCGATCGCTAGAAATTAGAAAAGTTAGAAATGATAAGAAGTTAGCGATTTCAATTGTAATGTTGTGTATGCTTTTGGTCCAGTATGTTGGTCTTAGATTGGTATATCTTTATGTTCGTGGAGCGTGATCCCGTGGCGCGCCCTCTTTGCGCCCACCGCCTCGCACGATCAAGGCAAGTATTCAAGTTATAGCGTATTTTCTGTTGTATGATATGATTGTTGTGATTGCTTGTTGTAGCCTTGCACGAATGTTAGTGTAATGAGTTTTCCTTATATCTTGATGAATGCAAGCTATGGTTAATGTTTCCTTGAGCGTGGCCAAATCTTACATGTTGTTATGTACATGTTAAATTCTTGGGTATGAAAGACGTGGGCATGGAGCATTTGCATGTTTCAAACGTGTTGGAGACTTGGTCATGTATGCATATTTTTATATATGATAGCGAAGTAAGGTTGCTTACATGATAATGAGAATATGATGTATTCTGTTTATAAATATGTTATCATGATGCATATGCATGTTGAGAGCATACAGTGCCCCGGTCACGTGGTGATCAGCACATTCAGCTTGAGGTCCCCTATGTAGATGACGGGTTTGAGGTCCCTACATTCGTGGAATGTGGGCTATGAACAAAAGAGGTCCCCATCATTAATGTGATGGGCAAAGGTCCCTATACATGGTGTATAGGTTTTGGTCCCTGTGCGTAGAGGCACAGTGCAAGGTATACAATGACTGTTGTATACCCCGGCACACCTGAAATGCGAAAAGAGATAAAGTTAAAAAGGCGCATTGCATTGGTTGCATTCACATGAGCATGAAGGCTATACTTTGGTGCATTGTTTATCTTGGATTATTGATGCTATAATAATAACTTGCTTAGCCTTGTTGGTACTTGTCGAGTCTTTGGGCTCACTCTGCTTTGATGTGTTTTAGGTACAACTGCAAGACCTAAGATGCATGGGAGAGAGTAGATGTTTGGATGCACACACTACCACTCCATCTTAAGAATTACTTATGGATAGTTTGAGTTTCAGATTAACTGTAATAATGAGAATAGCAAATTTTGGTTATGTTTATGAGATTATTCTGCACGCTGAATGAACTCGATTATGAATATGTTAATTGTTGGAACCTCAGATAGTTGTGTGAGGACCCGTTTATTCGGCTTGTACTGCTTAACCACCCACTTGGTCCTAACAAGACAAATCAAATAAACTAAGCTCTAGATAGGTATACTTCCCGGAAATGCAAGATACACACTCGCTACAAAATCATGCATCAATTCCATTCATTCACATAGAACCAAGCACAACAATAACTTAAAGACATACATAATATAAAGAGAGTTAGTATAAAAGAGAGGCCGACCTGCCAAATAACACATAAGCAACTAATTTAAACAATGGAAGCAAAGGGCCATAAGATGGCTATAAACAAAAGTCAATCGGTGTGCCTTTCACCCACAAGGCAACCAACCGGACCGCCAAGCTAATCGCCCCAAACAAGCACGCAACACTACTCACAAAAGTGAGGCCCTTGGGGCTCACCTTCTTCCTCTGCAACAATTAATATTAAGAAGCGGATGAGTACAAAACTAGTTTTGTACTGCAAGACTGACGTGAGATAATGTAACTATAATTAACTACATGCAAGCTTTATTTAAGTGGATGAGGCTCGACTTATTTTTAGCATAAAGCAAGTTTTCATTTGCAATAAGGTAATAGATTCAAAGCAAGTTTGCAATTAACTTTTATTGTTCAAATAAAGAGAGACAATTATAACAATAGATAGATGACAACACTAACCTAGAAGTGACTAACCCATAGTCACTACAACAATAGCATGAAGCACCCTTCATACCACCCATGTCAAGTTTAAGTTTTTAAAAAGTTGTAGTCTAGTTCTTGCATGGAAATAACCAAGCGTGTCCATAACCTAGGACGAGGCTATTCGAATAGTTTTAACCTCGCAGGTGTACCAATGTACCCACACGATAGACCACCTTTCCACCACCACTAGTTAGCACACTTTTTTGGTATGCGAGATGGCTATGTAACACCCCAAGACCCACATTACCTCGAATGCTACTAAACCACTTACTACCAGCCAATAATTTCAAGATAAATTAATTCGCAACATCTCTATAAAAAGCATTGCTTAAGCATAATCATCTAAGGGAATAAAGATAACGGTAACAAGTTCAATAATTAAACAACCTCTAGCAGATTAATCAAAGAATGGTTCACAAGTCCATCCTTATTAAATAACATAATCCTCCACAAATAGTTAAGCATTTGGCTAACATTTCATCGACTTTATTACAACATGAGTTGATGAACCATGTGCATTATTGTGGTGCCGCTCTACCCATCCCATGAATGCTCAACAATCACCTGTAGGGGGGAAAGAAAACAAGGGTGAGATAAAAATCTCAGCAAGCAAACCGCTTAACCTGGCTATTCAGACTACAAACAAACATACAACATCATTAAAGTATCCAAATGTCCACACCCATAATGTGAATCCACATTCATTTACCACCAATTAAACTACAAAGATATTAAGCATCAATATCCAATCCCCATAATGATCACAATTATAGCTCTCAACCATATTTACTACCAAAGATAGTAAAATATTAACAATTGAATCTTGATCAACTGCTCCATGTTAATCACCACTACCACTACCAATGACAATAAAGTATTAGCGTGTTTTACCTCATAACTTTACTATTTCTCGATCCACAACCGCTATCCACAATTACCACAAGAGAGAAGAATCTCATGCCACAACCACAACCTCTACCATACCACAAGGGTGAACCCCATTCCACAACCACAACCACATTACTCATACCACAAGAGACTCTCATGAGTCAATTTCCACATTGCAACCGTGAAGTTGCGCTTGTTTGCAAAAATAACTTCACCTCAATATCTTGCACAAGTATGCAAATGATCTTTCCACAATGTAATGCATATGTATGCTATGCTCCATCGCACCTTTACCCAACAAGGTAAAGGTATGCATCGTACACGCAATGCACGATGTTGTACCGCACTCGGGTCGCGCTATAAGCGCGACATCCACAATGCAAATGTCATGATATGTCATGAATGATATGATATGATAATCATAAACCACAAGAATTTAACCACGGAGATCAACAACGTACTCATCATGAATATTTTCTCATAATCCACATGTGTCTCATTAAGCACAATACCAACGTGTCATAAGACCATTACCACATAACCCACACCCGATTCACCAAGAGCAAAATCAATCGATCTAGATGAAACTCTATCACATAGACCACCACATGATCATCATGAAAATAGCCACAATGAGTTATCAACATGTCCACCTTGAGTTTATTCTCATAGTTCCGCATTTGGCTCATTACGCGAATTACCACAATACTACCCAAACTCATCCAAACATAGCCATTGATTAATATCTTGCCACCACATTTTTACTTGGAAAACATGTAACCATGGCATATCATTTAACATTACGTCAATCATGCATAGTGCAAATAGTAAGAAAAACGGGTTAAACCGTAGCACAACAATGCTACATTTACTTGCCTTCCACGATATACGCGTTAGCTGACAAAATCGATACTCCTAAACCTCGAGGCTTCACCTCCTAAACAGGTAAAATAATTTCAATTAAGACATAATATACTCAGCGCTACTAATCGGCATTCTACAACGCTTACTTGACGACTCAAAACGAAGTTTACAAAGCTGAAACCTAAAAACAACGCTTCCTGCCATATACTGATTCTGACAGCAGCACGGTAAATGACATAACTCATGAACTGGAAGTCAAAATGAGGTAAACCCAATTTCTGTAAATTTAACTGAATAATCTACAATACTCTAGTTGACACGATAAACCAATTCGGCCATAATATTAGGCTAACCATTGTCTGAACTTTCAGTACAGAAACTGCCTACACAATCGAACAGCAAAACTAAAATGACCATAACTTTTAATAGGTAACTCCAAATTGATCGTTCTTTATCAATCTGAAAAGGTTATCGAATTACCTACAATAACCTAGTTGGGTGAACTTTCAGATTCTACCAAATTCCCTTTCATATTTTAAGAAATAACCAGACAGATTATTCTCGTCAGATTTCTGGCAGCAGATAATAAAATGATCATAACTTTGACTCAGACCTCGGAATCGAGTGATCTTCATGGCTACTGAAAGATAACAACATATCCCACATATCTCTAGGAGATGGAATCTTAAAATTCAGCCTCTAAATACACGAAAAAACCCACGCAAGGTACTGGACAGAATTGAATCTTCTGCAGCCCAACAATTAACCAACAATTCTAATCGGTTTCGCATCTACTAAGGATCAAACAGCGGGGAAGGCATCTCGTTACCCCTTGTAGAACCGCTTAGCTTGCTGAACCAATCCCCACGCGAAGTTCTTCTTCTCCTTTCCTCCTTCTTCTCCTTCCTCTCCTTCTTCTCCTTCTTTTCCTTCTTGCGCAAAGGGGCAGCAACTTGGCAAAGGAGAGGCGCAAGGAGCAGCAACCTGGGTTGAGGGGAGGCGCAAGGAGGAGGTGTGGCGGCTGGGGGAAACAGGAGGAGGGGGTCGCCAAGGGTAAGGGGTGGCTAGGGCAAGAAAGGGGTGTGGCCACCTCTTGGGCCCTCTGGCCCAAGGTGGTAAGCCCACTCTCCTCACTGGTTTTTTTTACTTAATTAACAGCTATTTAATTGTTTAATTCAACCTAAAGCTGACTCACAAATTAATAATCTTTCTTTCTTTCTTTCCCGCGATAAATTGATTAACCAAGCACTGGTCACCACTTATAAAAATTAAAACCTACGCCAACCAACGATCCGGGTATTACATTCTTCCCACTTAAGAGGATTCACTCGAATCCAACTCTCTCGCACTACAAAGAAAGGAACAACAAGAAAAAGAGCAACCCAAACTAGAGTACTCACCAGCCACGAAGAGCTCGGGGTACTTTTTTCGCAAAAGATCCTCCAGCCCCACGTAGCCTCTCTCTCCGATCGATTCGCCCAAAGGACCTTCACATACTTGATGGTCTTATTCCTCAAGACCCGCCCGACGTGTCCAAGATACGAATCGGCCGACTCTCCACAAAGGAGATCCTCGCTCCATCGTGACTGCTCAGTCAAACTTGTGTTCTGGATCCCGCAAGAATTTCTCAAGATAGACACATGGAAAACATTGTGCCCATCACTCAAAGAGTTTGGCAACTACAAACGATAAGCCAAACTACCCACCCGAGCAATCACCGAAAAGTACCATGTACCGCTGGCTGCTTCTGGTACCAAACGAACAATACCCTTGGTTGAGACACCCAAAGGAGCACAAGGCTCCCGACCGCAAACCCAATTCTCGCCAACATCCGCATAATTCTTTTGTCGGCCCTAAGCAAACCAACAGTCCCGCCATTTTGGCAAAATTTCCGCAAAACTATTAAGACCACTTTCTCAAACCATCCTCTTTCTTAAAACATTTTTCTCTTATTAAATATACTGGATAACCCAATATACTCCTTTTAAAGAATTTGATCACAAATTCCACTCACATCATTCTACTAGGAGCACAATCAGATCTTTTGCAAACAGTAACTCCAAGAATGTAGAGTAAAGAACTCTCAAGCATCACACTAGCAACCAACTTTCCTTCAAAGGACCACGATCCAAATCAAAGGATTCACCACAAAATATTTCTACTCGCCATGTAGACAATTGGAGAACCATGCCACATAAGCTAAGAGTGAAAAAATCACTCGACAGCATCAAAACAATCAATTTCTTTTCCTAACTGGAAAAGACTACGCCTCAACATACGTCAACTCAAAATGCAAATGGTCTCGCCATAACACACAAAGATAAACAAGAATCAAGAGAGCATCGCACTACTTGACATAACAATAATTTCCTAATTCATTTTTTTTAATAATTTAACTTCCTTGAACCAAGGATTTTTCAAATCATTACCCAACACACCACTCATTTAACTCAAGTTGGCCACCTCCAACAATTAGCTCAATTGAGTACATCATCTACACCATTGTAGATAGACTCTCATCGCCCCGCAAATCATACTCTATCCCAAAACCACGACTCAACAAAAGGCTTCAGAACCCACAACAATTACCATGTTCTTAGAAGAAGAGGTAAGAAGAAATAAATTCCAAAGATACGTAAAAATGGTTATCATCACAATAGCCAAAAGACCAAAAGAATAACAAATAGCAATGAGGTTGGAAAACACAAGATAAGATCATCTGTACTCAAATACATCTAGTACAACTTTTCCTTTCAATAAGAAGCAATTTTCTTTGATTACAACATCCCGCCATTTCCAACAAAGGATGCTTGAAGACCACAACACAAGATTCAAATAAAACCAATAAGATCAATCAACACGCCGCTTTACTCGTGAGCAACATCGACTATGACACAAGTCATAAGGTCCAAAAAGATTCCAACCTTAAATCTCACACCCTTCAATGCAACTAGTATTATGGAATTAACAAATTCCTTTATTTTTAAAACATTCAACACCATAATCACAACTACATGCTATCCATTGTATTCACAATAAGGTAAAATGTTCTTTTTTTAAAAAAATCATCATATCATCCCACTCCTTCATATTTTTCCAAAAGGAACACCATTAATCATTTCATCATGTTCTTATTATCCAAATAAGATTCCAACTACTTAATCTAGTTAAAACTAGTGCATAAGCCATCACATTAAAACAAACTCTTTAACAAGATGATATTAGAACATAACAACCTCACAAAACATGCTAGTATGAATCTCTTATTAGATTCCATACATTTATTCAGCATCGATGCTAAACTCTAGTTTAGCAAAAAGGTAATTACACTCTAGCCATTGTCACAATAATTGATTATTAATTTTTCATCAGATAGCATTAATGATCCTATCTCTAATTTGCAATCACAAAGACAATAAAGAGCACAGATTCAATACTCCACCTTATGTTAAGATATTAAAAATAAAATAACTTTAAACATCAATAATACAAACTTTATGAGACAAGATTTACAAGTCAATACATCACTGTATCCATTTCTTTATACATATTTCAACAATTTAGCATGGTAAAAGTTACATAAATTTAACAAATTTGTACATGCTCATCAAGTATGTAAAGAGAGAGTTACATATAAAAGGTTAATCTTATTAAGGCAATATTCCAACACCTCCTTACTTGACTATCCCGAATGGTCGATTAATTACTTAAGATCAATCAATCCAATACATCCAACAAGTTGGGAAAATTAAACAACTACAATAATCAAAACAATTGTTTTTCATATTCCTTGATAAATGCATGAGTTCTACACATGTATCGCTAAATTTCTTAGCCAAAGATCTTCAAGAAACTACAACAGACAACATCATATTAATCGACTTCACTTCTAAAGATGTTAGTAGAACTTAATGATGTACCACACTAATTTTTCAACTTGATAATTCACAATCTATCAATTATTCACATAATTACCACCTACTACTTAAACACAACAAAACAACATAAAGGATTTTAACACTCCCTTCTAGGGAGAAAATCAAACTTCAAAAGTCGAATAACTCGTAAGAAATGCATAGAGCCAATGCTTCCACAAGTTAATGAACTTCCCACGTAAGCTTTGATTTCTCTCAAAATATCAAACGAAATACAAGAGTCATGTTTTTCCAAAGAAGAAAGATGGAACAACGCGGAAAATACCATTTCTCTCAAAGCACTGCTTCACGGAGCAAATCAAACAACCCATCAATCGAAAGAAATAATACTTGGCTCAAGAACAATTGGAGGCCTAGTGACACCCAACAACCAGAATAAATAAATAACCCGAGAGAAAAATCATTAATCGCAATGAGGCCAAGAATCGCCAACATCAATTCAAGGAGGATAACACTTTTCTAAGAAACTTACCCATGACATCCGCAACTAAGTTACCCGAGGTAATCGCATCAATATCCTGCGTACTCATGAATGGGGTATAAACGGGCAATGCCCAAGGCAACAAACGCAAACCCTACCTCTTATCATTGACTATCCTCACTCATAGCAGATCATAGAAACAACACATAAACATACATGATTATCTCATAGCATGAATAATCAATATAACATGTCAAAGCACGAATGCAATGCTTGACCCATCCCATCCTATTGTGCACCAAAGGTGTCAATTTAATATTTTAATTACCATGCACCTAAAGCCCGCCTCGATACCAAATCGTAACACCCTAAGACCACATTACACCCGAATGCTACTAAACCACTCTACAACTAGCCAATAATTTCAAGATAAATTAATTCGGCAACATCTCTAGACAAAAACATTAAGCTTAAGCATAATCATCTAAGGGAATAAAGATAACTAGAATAAGTTCAATAATTAAACAACCTCTAGCAGATTAATCAAAGAATGGTTCACAAGTCCATCCTTGTTAAATAACATAATCCTCCACAAATAGTTAAGCATTTGGCTAACATTTCATCGACTTTATTACAACATGAGTTGATGAACCATGTGCATTATTGTGGTGCCGCTCTACCCATCCCATGAATGCTCAACAATCACCCGTAGGGGAAAGAAAACAAGGGTGAGATAAAAATCTCAAAGCAAGCAAACTGCTTAACCGGCTATTCAGATTACAAACAAACATACAACATCATTAAAGTATCCAAATGTCCACACCCATAATGTGAATCCACATTCATTTACTACCAATTAAAACTACAAAGATATTAAGCATCAATATCCAATCCCATAATGATCACAATTATAGCCTCAACCATATTTACTACCAAAGATAGTAAAATATTAACAATTGAATCTTGATCAACCGCTCCATGTTAATCACCACTACCACTACCAATGACAATAAAGTATTAGCGTGTTTTACCTCATAACTTTACTTATTTCTCGATCCACAGCTGCTATCCACAATTACCACAAGAGAGAAGAATCTCATGCCACAACCACAACCTCTACCATACCACAAGGGGTGAACCCCATTCCACAACCACAACCACATTACTCATACCACAAGAGACTCTCATGAGTCAATTTCCACATTGCAATCGTGGAATTGCGTTTGTTTGCAAAAATAACTTCACCTCAATATCTTGCACAAGTATGCAAATGATCTTTCCACAATGTAATGCATATGTATGCTATGCTCCACTTGCACCTTTACCCAACAAGGTAAAGGTATGCATCGTCTACGGCAATGCACGATGTTGTACTGCATCTTGATCGCGGCTATAAGCGGCGACATCCACAATGCAAATGTCATGATATGTCATGAATGATATGATATGATAATCATAAACCACAAGAATTTAACCACGGAGATCAACAACGTACTCATCACTTAATATTTTCTCATAATCCACATGTGTCTCATTAAGCACAATACCAACGTGTCATAAGACCATTACCACATAACCCACACCGATTCACCAAGAGCAAAATCAATCGATCTAGATGAAACTCTATCACATAGACCACCACATGATCATCATGAAAATAGCCACAATGAATTATCAACATGTCCACCTTGAGTTTATTCTCATATTCCGTGATTTGGCTCATTACGCGAATTACCACAATACTACCCAAACTCATCCAAACATAGCCATTGATTAATATCTTGCCACCACATTTTTACTTGGAAAACATGTAACCATGGCATATCATTTAACATTACGTCAATCATGCATAGTGCAAATAGTAAGAAAACGGGTTAAACCAGTAGGCACAACCGCTACATTTACTTGCCTTCCACGATGCGTATCGCGTTAGCCGACAAAACGATACTCCTAAACCTGAGGCTTCACCTCCTAAACAGGTAAAATAATTTCAATTAAGACATAATATACTCAGCGCTACTAATCGGCATTCTACAACGCTTACTTGACGACTCAAAACGAGTTTACAAAGCTGAAACGAAAAACAACGTTTCCTGCCATATACTGATTCTGGACAGCAGCACGGTAAATGACATAACTCATGAACTGGAAGTCAAAATGAGGTAAACCCAATTTCTGTAAATTCTTAACTGAATAATCTACAATACTCTAGTTGACATGATAAACCAATTCGGCCATAATATTAGGCTAACCATTGTCTGAACTTTCAGTACAGAAACTGCCTACACAATCGAACAGCAAAACTAAAATGACCATAACTTTTAATAGGTAACTCCAAATTGATCGTTCTTTATCAATCTGAAAAGGTTATCGAATTACCTACAATAACCTAGTTGGGTGAACTTTCAGATTCTACCAAATTCCTTTCATATTTTAAGAAATAACCAGACAGATTATTCTCGTCAGATTTCTGGCAGCAGATAATAAAATGATCATAACTTTTGACTCAGACCTCGAATCGAGTGATCTTCGCGGCTACTGAAAGATAACAACATATCCCACATATCTCTAGGAGATGGAATCTTAAAATTCAGCCTCTAAATACACGAAAAACCCACGCAAGGTACTGGACAGAATTGAATCTTCTGCAGCCCAACAATTAACCAACAATTCTAATCGGTTTCGTGCATCTACTAAGGATCAAACAGCGGGAAGGCATCTCGTTACCTTGTAGAACCGCTAGCTTGCTGAACCAATCCCCACTTGAAGTTCTTCTCTCTCCTTTCCTCCTTCTTCTCCTTCCTCTCCTTCTTCTCCTTCTTCTCTTTTCCTTCTTGCGCAAAGGGGCAGCAACTTGGCAAAGGGAGAGGCGCAAGGAGCAGCAACCTGGGTTGAGGGGAGGCAAAGGAGGGTGTGGCGGCTTGGGGAAACAGGAGGAGGGTGGTCGGCCAAGGGTAAGGGGGTGGCTAGGGCAAGAAAAAGGGTGTGGCCACCTCTTGGGCCCTCTTGGCCCAAGGTGGTAAGCCCACTCTCCTTACTGGTTTTTTTACTTAATTAACAGCTATTTAATTGTTTAATTCAACCTAAAGCTTGACTCACAAATTAATAATCTTTCTTTCTTTCTTTCATGATAAATTGATTAACCGGCGACTCTCCGTCACCACTTATAAAAATTAAAACCTCGCCTGAACCAACGATCCGGGTATTACACTAAGTCTAACAAGGCGCTTTCAATGGACGATGCTAATTAAGAGCCGAACCCACGGAGAAAGACACATTAGACAAACCTAACTTAGGCTGCTAATGCTCCTCCAACACCACAACACACACACACAAGAACACACCCACCAACCAGCTCATAATTAACACCTCCCAAAGTACTTAGTCAAGAGAGGTTCCATATCCCCTCGTGGTGGTTAGCACGCAACAATTGCTTGGATCAATGGCACAAGTAACTCGGTCCTTAGGGACTTAGGCACCATTCCATTCACACCCAACGGATCACCCAACATACCATTGTGCCCAAGCCAAGATATAATTTTTGTTTCAGTTTTTGATTTGCAAATTGGTAAAACACAAGGGTTGGATATAATGGAATAATAATAGCGATGGTGATCAAGATCACCGACTAAGTCGATGATCGCCCAATACTACCGATAACTAGGCATGGCTAAGCAATATTTATTCGAAATCTACTAAGTGACAAGAGCTCATCCAACGAACTCTAATCACCGCAAATAACCTAGGCTTAGGTAGTAGAGGATATTGATTTACCTACGATTATGCAACTAGGGATTAACTAATCAATTTAACAACCAAATAGCAATGCATACATACAGTTTAAACAAAGTATTAGACTTTAAAAGTAATGGGATTGAATGAGAAATGATCAAACTGCTTGCCTTCTTGCTGTTGCTCAAATGGTTGCGGAGGGTCATTCTCGGGGTTACATAAAATATCGAATCCTAAGCGAAAGAGCTGAAAACAACCAATAAGACGAGCAACACTTAAACAAAAGAGCAAGCAAAAATTATCCAAATGCGACAAAATTTATACACAAGGTAGAATACGAATATACCTAGACATAGGAACTGGAAAAACCTAATTTGGATTTGTGGTGCAAAAGATATTCTCTAAAAACCTATTTTTACCATAATTAGCAATCTGTGTAAAAACATTTTCTAGAAAGATTTGAAGCTGAAATTTTTATGGTAGCTATATACTGGTATAGTGATGAGCCATATAAAATTTCAGGTTATTTGGAGTTATATTGAAAGAGTTATGATTTGTCTAAATTGTTTAGGTATTAAACTAAAATATGATCCTTATGATTTCTAAAAACATTAAAATTTGTGAAACCAATTTTCCTAGCAAATACACTATCAGTGGAAGCTAATCCAATTGGATTCATACAAAAATGATCTATAGATTAAAAGTTATGCATTTCTGATTTGCTAAAGTTCAGAAAAACAGATTAAGTTCACTGGTTTACTATTTTTGAAAATGGTTTTCCACGTTTTATCAGGGTCTCTAGTTATTTTTCTATTTAAGTTCAAGTTATAAGGAAGCTAACAAAATTGGAATCATCTAATTTGGGGCTAAGAGGACAAAGATATGAAAATGACAAGACCCTAATGTGATACTGATTTACGGACTTAGCACTCTCGGGACTTTCCACCCAGGCGTGGGCGAGTGAGAGCCGTCGATCTGGATCGGACGGCCCACGCGCACGGGCGCGCCGCACACACGCACAGACTCCACGGAGGCTCGCCGTTGGATCAAGATCCAACAGCCCGGTCGAGATGACAATCGGACCGGCGGATGCTCGCCCATCTGGGCCGTTGATCTCAGACGGACGTCCCGGTTGAACCACGCGCGCTAGAGGAACTAAGCGCGAGTAAGCGGCGGCGTGGAGCGCCGGGCCGTAGATCTCTGGATCGGACGACCACCAATGGGCCACGTCGCCCCGACACGGAGCTCCGTCTCGAACGGAGGAGCTCCGGCCGCGAGTTGCTCGGCGTGTCGCCGCGAGGATCGCCATGGCGACACCGGCAAAGGCCAAAATGGGACCCTAGCACTATTGTGCACCTAAGGGCAGCCAGGGACTTAGGAGGTGGACGGAGGTGGCGGTGCGGCCGCGGCGAGCGGGGTGACCGCCACGAAACACGGCAATGGTGAAATGGCTAAGCCGCGCAGCAAGCGGAGGGTGCACGAGCACTAGGAAGGCGTTAGGGACTTAAGGGAAGGGCTCGGCGCCACGCCGAGGTCACCGGAGGTGAGCCGCGGCAGAGATAGGCGGCGGGGCAGATCTACAAAATTTCACGCCGATCGAGCTACGGCTCGCCCTAGGTGATTTAGCGTTTGCTTGAGCTACCCTAGGGTCTAGGACTCACCGGATGACGGTGAGGACGGGATGCCAAAGATGGGTGGCGGCGAGGGCTGCGGCGTGCGGGAGCTTCAATCGCGGAGGGGTCAACCCGAGCAAGGCCACCACACGGGTCATCGGCCTAGCACCGGCACACACCAAGGGTGCTCCGAGCAAGGAATCAAGGGATGGGGACTTACAGAGGTGGGGCGAAAGGGGGTAGTGCGGCGATTTGGGGAAAATCTGAAATTCCGGCGCTCCCGTTGCGGCGACCTGAAAAGGAGCGGGTTTTAAGCACCACCGGGGTGAGAGGATGCAACAGGAGCAAGGAGGGAGCCAGGGAACCATTGTGGTACCGCCTTCACCGTGAGCTTGAGGCTCTGCAATGGCGTGGCGGCTTTGGAGTTTTGGAGCTCGAACACACCAGAGTACTAGTTCGAGTTGCGCGAGGTGAAAGGGAGGTCGTGGGAGAGCACGGGGCTTAAGTAGCCGAGTGGAGCAAGGAGGCAACGGCGCTTGCCTCGTGCCAACGCCGCCGGACGAGAGGAAGCGGCGGAGAAGCGAGTGAGAAGTGGCCTCACGCAGCGGTAGCACGACGGGCAATAAATGCGTGCAGAGGACCCGTTAGATGACCCAGTGTTCGCGCTTACCAACTCCCGCCATGGCGCCGTTGGCGTGAGCGCCGGCTGCGCCCGTAGCGAGAGGAGAAACGACAGCGCGGCCACCGTCCGATCCATCCGAGGGTCATCATGCGGCCGCGTCGGCGCGAGAGGTGCAAATGTGGACCGGCGATGGAGATCCAACGGTACACAACGCGCGTCGGAGTACGATTAGTTGGCTCGGTGAGTCAAGTGACTCGAGCCCGAGCGACTCGCGCCGAAGACGAACAAAGGTGGCGGTTTGGGTTTTGCTTTAAAATTTGAAACTTTGGGGATTTGATTGAGGTATCAAATCAACTCCAAAATTTATGAAATTTTAACTGAGAGCTTGCTTACCTTGGGTTTACCTTCCATAAAATTTCCAGAGGTTTTTGTGCACTGAAATTTTCTCAAGAAATTCAGAAGGTTATTTCAAGTGGTTTGACCAGGTTTGACTTGCCTCTAAAATATTTCAAATAATTTCCAAAAATTATGAAATAATTCAGAGGTGTTACTAAGCCACCCTAGAACCAAGGAAAATTATTTCAAGGGTTTAACAAAAGATTTGACCAGAAGGTTTTGACTTGAGATAAATGAGGATTTTAATTTTGAATTTCCCAAAATTCTCTTTACAAGAATTTCAGAAAAGTTTCAAGAGTAAAGGATGAAGGAAAAGTTTTAATTTACCCTCATTTTATTACATTTGAAACACAAGCCAAAATGGGGATGTTACAAACCTCCCCCTTACAAAAAATCTCGTCCGAGATTTGGTTCACTCGGAAAAGAAAGGGGGTAGTCTCTTGCGGAGACGATCTTCTGGTTCCCATGTAGCTTCATCCTCGAATGGTTTGACCACTGAACTTTAAGGAACTTAATGGTCTTGTTCCTTGTTCTTCGCTCGGCCTCCTCGAGGATGCGACAGGGTGCTGCGCAATAGGTCAAATCTTCACCAACATCAAGAGTTTCCAACTGAGCTCCTCCGTTGGACACGGAGACACTTCTTGAGCCGGGACACATGGAACATCATGTACCCCATAAGTGCAAAGAGCAACTCCAACTTGTAGGCAACGACTCCTTCTTCTCGATAACACGGTATGGACCGACATCGAGGAGCCAACTTGCCTCGACACCAAAACGTTGGTGACCTTTGGAGGAGAAACCTTGAGATAAACGAAATCATTGGGCTCAAAGCTCAACTCACGGCGGCGACGATCCGCGCAGCTCTTTTGCCGGATTGAGTACGTGCGTAAGCGATCACGAATGAGTCGGACTTGACCCTCGGCCTCATTAATCAGTCCGCCAAAGAAAGGTCTTTCAGGTCTCGGACTGGGTTCAACGGGTCTGCACTTTCTCCCGTATAAGGCCTCAAATGGTGCTATGCCAGACCGGCTTGGAAGCTGTTATTATAAGAAAACTGGCGAATGGCAAGAACTTCTCCCAATGCTTCCCATAGGAAAGGACACAAGCTCGGAGCATATCCTCTAATACTTGGTTGACCTCTCGGTCGGACCATCATTTGGGGGTGATATCTTTGTCTTGAAAGAAAGACGAGTTCCCATAGCTTCTTGCAAGCTATGCCAGAACTGGGAAGTGAAGATGGAACCACGATCAGAAATGATCGTCTTCGGTACCCCATGCAAGCTCACGATCCTGGCGATATAGAGCTCCGCAAGGTGACCGGTACGAATCTTGGTCTTGACTGGAAGAAAGTGTGCCACTTTCGTCAGCCGGTCAATAATAACCCAAATGGCATCATTGCCCCTCGGGGACCTAGGTAGGCCAGTGACAAAATCCATCCCGACCGAATCCCACTTCCACTCCGGAATGGGCAAGGTCAAGCAATCGGTGGGCCCGATGTTCGGCCTTGACACGACGACACACGTCGCGCTCGAGAACGAACCCTGCGATCTCCTCTTCATTGGGTCCACCAAAATCTCTCGGCGAAGATCCCGGTACATCTTCGTGGCCCGGGATGAATGGATAACGAGAGAATCGTGGGCTTCGCGAGGATCGAATCCGCAACTCCATGTCCTTGGAACCACCGTGCGTGCCCGAACCTCACGACACCAAGCTCATCTACGGAGAAGCACTTGACTGTTCCATTCTTGACATTTTCCTTGATGTGGTTCACTCCAACGTCGGATCACGGCGCACTGATCCGATCCACCAAGGTTGGTGTGCAACCAACCCCAAGTTGAGACTGGAACTCCTCGAGAGAAGTGATGCTCTGAAGCAACAATGCATTGCAATGCGCTGCGACTAAGCGCATCTGCAGCGACGTTAGCCTTGCCGGATGGTAGTGAATACCCATGTCGTAGTCCTGATCAACTCCAACCATATCCTTTGCCCGAGGTTCGATCGGTTGGGTGAACAAATACTTCAAGCTTTTGTGGTCCGAATACGCTTCGCAAGCGATTCTGGATTAGGTAATGTCGCCAAATCTTAAGTGCATGGATCACAGCCGCCAACTCCAAGTCATGGGTAGGGTAGTTGAGTTCATGAGGTCTCAATTGCCTTGATGCATAGGCCACTACCTTGCCTTCTTGCATAAGGACACAACCGAGGCCTCGACGAAGCGTCACAAAAGATATGGAAGCTTCGACGGACATCGGGAGAACAAGAACGGGAGCGGTGGTCAATCGCTCTTAAGTTCTTGAAACTTTCTCGCAATCACGGACCACGAGAACTTCTTGTCCTTCTTGAGCAACTCCGTCATTGGCTTCGCTATCTTGGAGAAGTTCTCGATAAAGCGGCGATAATATCCCGCTAAACCAAGAAAACTCGAACCCGGTGACCAAGTGGGTGACTCGAGAAAGCACACGCTCATCTTGCTAGGATCCACGACTCGCCTCCTGCCGAAAGAATATGGCCTAAGAAGGCTACTTCCCTCAACGAATGCGACTTGTTGAACCGCGATACAACTTGTGCTCGCGAAACTTGCCCAACACAAGCCCCAAATGCTCTGGTGTGTTCCTCATCGCTCTTGGAGTAGATAAGGATATCATCGATGAAGACCACAACGAACCTATACAAATACTCCATGAACACGAATTCATGAGGTTCATGAACAAGGCAGAGCATTGGTTAAGCCGAATGACATGACGGTATACTCGTACAAGCCATAACGAGTAGAAAAAGTCGTCTTTGGAATATCCTCAGGTCGAATCCGAACCTGATGATATCCCACTCTCAGATCAATCTTGGAGAAAACTCGAGCTCCAGTTAATTGATCGAAGAGGTCATCGATCACGGGCAAAGGGTACTTGTTCTTTACCGTTACTTCATTAAGTGGAACGGTAATCAACGCTACATCGCGCCGTCTTGTCCTTTTCGGGACAAAGATTGCCGAGCATCCCCAAGGAGATGAGCTAGGGCGGATGAAACCCTTCTCTTGAAGCTCACCCACCGCTTCTTCAACTCCACCAACTCGATTGGGTCCATTCGGTAAGGCCTCTTTGAAATCGGGCGTGCAGGGACCAACTCAATGACAAACTCGAGGTCTCAGGCGGTGGCATCCCCGGAATGTCGTCGGGGAAGACATCAACAAAGTCACATACCACCGGGACTTCACTAATATCTAGAGCTGGCTTCGCCGAGCGCGAAGAGATGCGGACCACTGCGGCCGCCGAAAGCTAACCCGCTCGGAAGGACTGGTGAGGTAGATGAGCCTCCTAGCGCAATCAATTTGTCCCATGTGCTGAGACAACCAATCCATGCCTAGGATTACATCTAAGCTCGCCGATCGAAGGAGGATAAGGTTTGCCAAGAATCCTACCCCTTCTATCTCAACAGGGACACCCCTACTCTCAGACTCAGCTCTCAACTCCGAACCGGGGGAGCGAATGAGCAGCGGGACCAACAATGGAGTAAAAAGAAGACCTCCCACAGCAGCAAAAGACTCAGAAACAAACAAATGAGATGCGCTGAATCAAACAAAGCATGAGGTGGAAAGAGTTAACGAAAGGTACCCAACACGACGCGGTGCCTCCTGTGCCTCCTCCGCGGAGATGAGGTTGGCGCGACCACTACCCACGCCTGGGTAGCGGGGACAACCTTCGATCCCAGGAAGGACCACCTCCTGCCGCGTCCTCCATTAGGACGAGGGGCCGCTCGATCTGTTAGGGCAACTATTGGCATAGTGCCTTCAGTTTGCATGAAAAGCAAGTGACCGGCAGGCGGATTGGGGAGCCACCTGGCCCGGTTCGCGGCGCCGCGTGGCGGGCACGACTGCGAGGGCGAGGAGCTGGTCTTGGCGGCCTCGGTGGTAGTGAAGCCACGAGCGGGCCCCGGGCAGGCGACACGGGGATGGGAGAGGCCGGCTGTGCGGACATCGGCCTCCCACTTGCGCTTTATGCGGGACTCGCCACGCCTTGGCCTTGTGCTCAGCAACAATGGCCTTGTCCACCAAGGCCTCGAAAGTCAACAAAGTCCACAATGGAGAGCTTGTCTTGCGGCTCTCGGACAAGCCCTCCATGAACTTCTCACTGCTGGCCTCATCGGTGGCCACCTCGGATGGAGCATAACGAGCCAAGTGGTTGAACTCGCATGTACTCCATCACCGACTTACGCCTTGCTTGAGTGCGAGAAACTCCTTCTTCTTGACTTCATCAAGCGGCGAGGATGTGAGCTCGACGAACGCCATCCCGAACTCATCCCAAGAGGCGGTGTGGCGGCGGGCTGCATGCCAAGAAGTTCTCCCACCAGGAGAGTGCTGCCCCGCGGTGATGGGAGGCAAAGAGTGCCTTGTCTGGTCCAGATCGAGCAACGTCGAGCTTACGCTCAACTGGCGCCGAGTCATTCGCATCCAATGGGTCCGACACGGAAACGCGTGGGGTGAGTCGCGAAGAAACTCAGCCAAACCCCACGAGATCGATGTCGCCCCTGGATCCCGAGGCACCGGTCGGCGGAGGTGTTGCGCGCAATAACATCCGCGCAGACCCTCCCGTCCCTCTCGAGCAGTTGCGCTCGATCCAAGAAGGACCTCAGCCATGGTCGGAGGAGGCGGAGCTCCTCATCCAAACCAAAGTCAGCGACCACGGCCGCCGCTAGTACCTCCACCATCCCGATTCAAGAAATTTAGGTTAGAAACCAACGCACTAATACTAGAAGTTGATGAAAGTGAAAAGCTAACGATTAGGGAATGAGATATCACCTAACCGAAAGCCAAAACAACAAGTATACAACCTTTAAATGTTTCCAAAGAAGCTCCAAAAGCAGGGAAACACCCAACCAAATCTCAACTTCTCGATGTCATCAACCCGCATTGAATGAACGAGCCATGGTTTGAGAAGAAAAAATTTCAGCACACTACCTCAAGTCTAACATTATTCGAGAGCAAAGTTAAACTAGCAAAATAAGTGTTAGATACTTAGCTAACTAGTATCACTTCTTACCCTTTTATGCCCACAATTTTAGTTGATTAACCTCTCATTTTCTACCCTATTTAGAAACCTTTGAGCTTGCTGTCAGGAACCGAATGATTGCTATCCAGATTTTGCATCCAAGCATCCTAGCAAATCTTCAACCTCGGAAGCTTCAAAACCTTGTAGAGGGCAGCTAACACTTCAATTTGCCAAACTAATTGGTTCCCAAAACCCAATTTAAACGATAATGACTATCTTTTGAGAGAAGGAAAGGAGAACAACTTTTAAAACTCAATTTAGAGCAAGATGAGATAGAAAGCTAAGATAGGTAAGGAATAAAATCTGAGAACTTACTTAAGCTTTCATAAATCATTTGACATTTTGAAATTAAGGTTTTCAAAATATCTAAGGACGACCAAGCTTGGAGTTACTACGGTCGAATGGCTCGATACCAACTTTGTGAGGACCCGGTTTATTCGGCTTGTACTTGCTTAACCACCCACTTGGTCCTAACAGTACAAATCAAATAAACCAAGCCTCGAGATAGGTATACTTCCCAGAAATGCAGTATATACACCTCACTACAAAATCATGCATCAATTCCATTCATTCACATAGAACGAAGCACAACAATAACTTAAAGACATACATAATATAAAGAGAGTTAGTACAAAAGAGGTAGACCGCCAAATAACACATAAGCAACTAATTTAAACAATGGAAGCAAAGGGCCATAAGATGGCTATAAACAAAAGTCGGTCGGTGTGCCTTTCACCCACAAGGCAACCAACCGGACCGCCAAGCTAATCGTCCCAAACAGCGCATAACACGACTCACAAAAGTGAGGCCCTTGGGGCTCACCTTCTTCCTCTGCAACAATTAATATTAAGCAGCGGATGAGTACAAAACTTGTTTTTGTACTGCAATGACCTGACGTGTGAGATAACAGAACTATAATTAACTACATGCAAGCTTTATTTAAGTGGATGAGGCTCTGGACTTATTTTCACATAAAGCAAGTTTTCATTTGCAATAAGGTAATAGATTCAAAGCAAGTTTGCAATTAACTTTTATTGTTCAAATAAAGAGAGACAATTATAACAATAGATAGATGACAACACCAACCTAGAAGTGACTAACCCATAGTCACCACAACAATAGCATGAAGTACTGTGAGGACCCGGTTTATTAGACATGTTGTTTAACCACCCACTTGGTCCTAACAGTACAAATCAAATAAACCAAGCCTCGAGATAGGTATACTTCCTAAATGCAGTATACACCTGCTACAAAATCATGCATCAATTCCATTCCTTCACATAGAGCAAAGCACAACAATAACTTAAGACATACATAATATAAAGAGAGTTAGTACAAAAGAGAGGCCGACCGGCCAAATAATACATAAGCAACTAATTTAAACAGCGGAAGCAAAAGGGCCATAAGATGGCTATAAACAAAAGTCAATCGGTGTGCCTTTCACCCACAAGGCAACCAACCGGACCGCCAAGCTAATCGTCCCAAACCGTGCCGTAACACAGCTCACAAAAGTGAGGCCCTTGGGGCTCACCTTCTTCCTCTGCAACAATTAATATTAAGCAAAGCAGGTGAGTACAAAACTTGTTTTGTACTGCAAGAGTAGACGTGTGAGATAACAGAACTATAATTAACTACATGCAAGCTTTATTTAAGTGGATGAGGCTCTGGACTTATTTTCAGCATAAAGCAAGTTTTCATTTGCAATAGGGTAATAGATTCAAAGCAAGTTTGCAATTAACTTTTATTGTTCAAATAAAAGAGAGACGATTATAACAATAGATAGATGACAACACCAACCTAGAAGCGACTAACCCATAGTCACCACAACAATAGCATGAAGTTCCCCTTCATACCACCCATGTCAAGTTTAAGTTTTTAAAAGGTTGTAGTCTAGTTCTTGTGGGAAATAACCAAGCGTGTCAATAACCTAGGACGAGGCTATTCGAATAGTTTTAACCTGCAGGTGTACCAATGTACCCACACGATAGACCGCCTTTCCACCACCACGGTTAGCACACTTCCTTTGGTATGCAGGCATGGCTAAGTCTAACAAGACGCTTTCCAATGGACGATGCTAATTAAGAGCAGCAACCCACGGAGAAAGACACATTAGACAGCCTAACCGACACGCTAATGCTCCCTCCAACACCACAACACACACACACACACAGAACACACCCACCATCCAGCTCATAATTAACACCTCCCAAAGTACTTAGTCAAGAGAGGTTCCATATCCCCTCGTGTAGTTGCACGCAACAATTGCTTGGATCAATGGCACAAGTAATTCGGTCCTTAGGGACTTAGGCACCATTCCATTCACACCCAACAGATCACCCAACATACCATTGTGCCCAAGCCAAGATATAATTTTTGTTTTCAGCTTTTGATTTGCAAATTGGTAAAACACAAGGGTTGGATATAATGGAATAATAATAGCAGATAGTGTGATCAAGATCACCGACTAAGTCGATGATCCCCAATACTACCGATAACTAGGCATGGCTAAGCAATATTTATTCGAAATCTACTAAGTGACAAGAGCTCATCCAACGAACTCTAATCACAGCCAAATAACCTAGTCTTAGGTAGTAGAGGATATTGATTTACCTCAGATTATGCAACTAGGGATTAACTAATCAATTTAACAACCAAATAGCAATGCATACATACAGTTTAAACAAAGTATTAGACTTTAAAAGTAATGGGATTGAATGGGAAATGATCAAACTGCTTGCCTTCTTGCTGTTGCTCAAATGGTTGCGGAGGGTCGTTCTCGGGTTACGCAAATATCGAATCCTAAGCGAAAGAGCGAAAACAACCAATAAGACGAGCAACACTTAAACAAAAGAGGAAGCAAAAATTATCCAAATGCGACAAAATTTATACACAAGGTAGAATACGAATATACCTAGACATAGGAACTGGAAAAACCTAATTTGGATTTGTGGTGCAAAGATATTCTCTAAAAACCTATTTTCCATTATAATTAGCAATGTAGCAAAACATTTTCTAGAAAGATTTGGAAGCTGAAATTTTTATGGTAGCTACCTACTAGTATAGTGATGAGCCATATAAAATTTCAGGTTATTTGGAGTTATATTGAAAGAGTTATGATTTGTCTAAATTGTTTAGGTATTAAACTAAAATATGATCCTTATGATTTCTAAAAACAGTAAAATTTGTGAAACCAATTTTCCTAGCAAATACACTATCAGTGGAAGCTAATCCAATTGGATTCATACAAAAATGATCTATAGATTAAAAGTTATGCATTTTACAATTTTGCTAAAGTTCTGAAAAACAGTATTAAGTTCATCGGTTTACTATTTTTGAAAATGGTTTTCCAGGTTTTATCATGGTCTCTAGTTATTTTCTATTTAAGTTCAAGTTATAAGGAAGCTAAAAAATTGGAATCATCTAATTTGGGGCTAAGAGGACAAAGATATGAAAATGACAAGACCTAATGTGATACGATTTGACTTAGCACTCTCGGGACTTTCCTAACACCGGAGACGTGGGCGGTGAGCCGCCGATCTGGATCGGACGGGCCACGCGCCGCAGCGCTGCGGCACCACGCCACAAGGACCCACGGAGGCTTCGCCGTTGGATCAAGATCCAACAGCCCAGATCGAGATGACAATCGGACCGAGCGGATGCTCGCCCATCCTGGGCCGTTGATCTCAGATCGGACGTCCCCGGTTGAACCACGCGCGTTACAGGAACTAAGCGCGCAGAAGAGGCGGCGGCGTGGAAGCCGAGGGCGTAGATCTCGGATCGGACGACCACCAATGGGCCACGCCGCCCGGCACGGAGCTCCGTCCGACAACGGAGGAGCTCCCGGCGCGGAGGTTGCTCGGCGTGTCGCCGCGAGGATCGCCATGGCGACGCGGAGAAGGGCCAAATGGGACCCTAGCACTATTGTGCACCTAAGGGCAGCCGGGACTTCGCCGGAGGTGGACGGAGGCGGCGGTGCGACGCGGCGGAGCGGGGGTGACCGCTACGGGAAACACGGCAATGGTGAAATGGCTAAGCCGCGCACACGGGAGGGTGCACGAGCACTATGAAAGCGTTAGGGACTTAAGGAAGGGCTCGGCGCCACCGAGGTCACCGGAGGTGAGCCGTGGCAGAAGATAAGCGGCGGGCAGATCTACAAAATTTTCGCCGATCGAGCTACGCCTCGCCTAGGTGATTTAGCGTTTGCTTGAGCTACCCTAGGGGTCTAGGGACTCACCCGGATGACGATGTGAGGACGGGGATGCCAAAGATGGGCTGGCGACGAGGGCCTGCGGCGGTGCGGGGAGCTTCACTGCGGAGGGGTCAACACGAGCAAGGCCAGCCACACCGGTCATCAAGATAGCACCGGCCACACCAAGGGTGCTCGAGCAAGGAATCAAGGGATGGGGACTTACGGACTGGGGACGAAAGGGGTAGTTGCGGCCGATTTGGGGAAAATCTGAAATTCCGGCGCTCCCGTTGCGGCGACCTGAAAAGGAGCGGGTTTTAAGCACCACCGGGTGAGAGGATGCAATAGGAGCAAGGAGGGAGCCGAGGAACCATCTGTGGTACCGCCTTCGTGTGGTTGAGGCTCGGCAATGGCGGCGAAGGCGGTTTCGGGTTTTGGAGGTCAAACACACACGAGAGTACTAGCTCGAGTTGCGCGAGAGGTGAAAGGGAGGTCGTGGAGCACGGGGCTTAAGTAGCCGGGGAGCAAAGGGAGGCAACGGCGCTTGCCTCGGGTGCCAACCTGCCGCAGACGGAGGAGCGACGAGGCAGTGAGAGTGGCCTCACGGGGCGTAGCCGCGACAGACGGCAAAACGTGCGCAGGACCCGTTGCGAGATGACCCAGCCGCTGCGCAAAACCAACTCCTCGCCATGGCGCCGTTGGCCGGCGGCTGCGCCTACCGCAGCGAGAGAGGAACGACAGACGCGCCACCGTCCGATGTCCATCCGAGGGTCATCATGCGACGCGTGTCGAGAGCGGAGTGCAAATGTGGACCGGCGATGGAGATCCAACGGTCCACAACAGCGTCGCGCTCGCGCTCTGAGCCGAGTACGCTTAGTTGGCTCGGTCGAGTCAAGTGACTCGAGCCAGAGCCTCGACTTCGCGCCAGAAACAGTGCAAGCCGGTTTGGGTTTTGCTTTTAAAGGCTGAAACTTTGGGGATTTGATTGAGGTATGAAATCAACTCCAAAATTTATGAAATTTTAACTGGAGCTTGCTTACCTTGGGGTTTACCTTCCATAAAATTTCCAGAGGTTTTTGTGCACTGAAATTTTCTCAAGAAATTCGGAAGGTTATTTCGATGGTTTGACCAAGGTTTGATTTGCCTCTAAATTATTTCAAATAATTTCCAAAAATTATGAAATAATTCAGAGGTGTTACTAAGCCACCCTAGAACCAAGGAAAATTATTTCCAAGGGTTTAACAAAAGATTTGACCCGAAGGTTTTGACTTGAGATAAATGAGGATTTTGATTTTGAATTTCCCAAAATTCTCTTTACAAGAATTTGGAAAAGTTTCAAGAGTAAAGGATGAAGGAAAAGTTTTAATTTACCCTCATTTTATTACATTTGAAACACAAGCCAAAATGGGGATGTTACAAGTTGACTATACAAAGGAGGTTTTGTCGAGATTTTGTAATTGGTCTTGGTTTAGCCTAGTTTAATTTAATTTTAGTAGCATTCCGTGCTCAATCTTGAGCTAGGGTGTTACAATTGGTATCGTGAGCGGTGTAGGTCCGTGGTGACTAGGTTATAAAAAATTGCTAATGTTAATCAACTTAAAAGTTTGACACCTTGGTGCAGTAGGATGGGGATGGGCCAATCATTGCATTTACGTTCCTTATATCGTTTTGATTATTCTTGATATGAATTGAGTTTGGCTGCTTATTAATTAATTATTATGATTATTATGAGTGGGATTAGTCGTTGTTGAGAGGTTAAGGTCGTGGTTGTGACCCGTGGCTTTACCGAGTTACACCACCGTTCGTAGGTAGGAATAGAGAAGTGCTACCGGATATCTTAGTATAGGTGTCGATGGCGAGAATCTTTAGAAGAGTTGTTCTCTTCCTTGAATTTGAATGTTGGTCAACCCTTATCCGGTTGCGATTGTTGGGTTGCTTTGAAATTATTGGTGTTTCCATTGGCTTAATTTGTCCCTAAATCAATTATTGTTTTCCCAACCGCTGAGTTATTCTCGATTGGTGAACTTTGCTAATTGTCAAGATTGACTTTTGTATGGGAGTTTGTTTTCTTATTGGAAAGCATGACCTATTTATTCGCTTGATGTTTTTGGTTAATGAAAGTTTCCTTTTTGCAAGTCCTTTAGTTCATGAAGGCTTTAACTCAATGTATCTCTCTTGAGTATTTTGAGCGTTGAAGATTAATTGTTGTATTATGAGTTTCAAGTTGAGTCCGTAGTGTGTGCATGCTCGATCTTAACTAAAGTCCTTATCAAAGAAAGTTGAATGAGTGGAGGTTGTCCCTAGTGGTTCTTGATGAGTCGTGACTATGAGTATGACAATATTTAGTTGGAATCAATAGAGTTATTAAGAGGTGTGGTATTTTGATGAATTGGTACGATCGTTTGGATTGTGGAATCGGGTAGATTTATTGGATAGCATGGAGTAATGTATCTCTATGGATTAGCTTACCCATTAGCGATGGTTATGTTAAGAATGTGTTTGAACGATGCTTTAGAGGATATCAAATTGAAATTTTTCAGTAAACTAGTTACTTGATGGTCATACATAATCTGTTAGATTTAAACATGTATATTAGATTAGACGAACGTTGAGGTAGCATGTTGTGAAACCCATTGTCTGACGATGAGATTATTAAATGTTGTCTTTGTGTTTATAGATGGTTATGTGACTACAAAGTAAGTAGGACCCTATTTGTATACATGATACATACAATTGACAATTGTTAATGACATTGGAGCGGGTGTGAGTAACACTAATGGTTGAGTGGGTGATTGAGTATGTGGCCTCGATAGTGTGCTTTACGAAAGTATCATTTGATAGTATGAACTAGTTAAAATAGGTTTGTTTCAACCTTGTGGCTTGTGTTTCTTTGGAGAAATTTATGATGGGATAAGAGGCTATGATGAGTCTCGCTAAGAGTGTATTATTACGTTACTAATGTGATTGTCGATGAAGGGATTATGATGATAATATTGAATGTTTTGTATAAAGGGACCGGATCGCTACTTGATGTTGATTAATTGAATATGTTTCTAGTTCGCATTTGTGATCTTTGGACCTCATGTTGATGTGATAGCCGAATTTGTTTAGAGCAAAGTGACGTGTTGAGAGGTGTTATTAGTTCCTAAGTGGATTAGGTGTTGTGATCTTCAAATACTCTTCGTCGAATTGCCATGGTGATGCGGTAACCAACAAAAGTCGAGTGAAGTAGAAGTGTTTGAGATTGAACTAAAGTTTCATAACTTGCGTTATTGAGGATTGTCTAAAACTTTTGTTCTTGCCCATAAGAGTTCTCCGAATTCTAAAAGCGTTGTTTTATTCTCGTCTCGAGGTTTGATATTCTCTGATTGTGGGGCGTGTGCCCTCAACTTTGATCATATCTTTTGGTTTTGAAACAGTTTCATCCGATTGTTTCTCTTGATCTTGTAACTACCGTAAGTGGTAACGTTTTCCTTTGTGCTGAAATTTATTTCTATTTGCCTCTTCTTCTAAGAAAGGGTTAACCGATTGTATTGTAAAGTCGTAGGTGGTGTTTTGGCATCTAGACAGTGGTGGTCTAGTTGATGGTTTGATGAACCCTTAGGTGTCAAAGTTGTCCGAGAGGCCTGGAGTAATAAATCAATTTATTAGAATAACCCTTGGAGAGGATTTGAGTTAAAAGAATAATTGTCTTTGAGCTAACATATTTCGTTGTCGCAACTAGTAGGACCTATAGCGAGATGTAGTCCAAGATTTGGTGTTCTTTTTGACCGAGCATTAGAATTAGCAAGTATGGAAATCTGGATCAATTTATTAGAGTATCGCAATTTGGTAGTATTATGAGGCTATGAAAGTTATTCTTGATGATGTGGTTTAATGAGAGTGAGATTACAACGTAATCGAATCGCCATGTCAATTAATGGGATCATGGAAAATGTTGAGTACGTCAAGAGTGATTTGGCTTTAAATGAGTAACCTTCTGAGAGTTATAATCTTTGTAAAGATAAACTGGTCAAGAAAAGATTTTCATGATGATGTTAATGAGTGAGTATGTTGGAATTGTGGGATTTTACGGATTTAATCTGAGGATTTCCCTATATTTTTTATGAGAAGTTCGTTGTAGGAGTCTTGGAGTTTAACTTGGGCTTTGCATTTTTATGCTAGGACTTGCGGCACCCAATGATTATGTGTAGAGGAGGTAGATTAAGTGTGGGTTTCAATGTGAGATGATCATTGATAGAGCCCTTTTAGAGAAAGTATATGAATGTGAGAGTGTGAATTCCAAGTTGTTTATTTCTAAAAGATTAAGGAGATGTGATTGCGTGTGTAATCTATTTTGAGATGCATTGAAGTCACATGTCAAATTAATCATGTCGATAGAGGAGTTGTTGAGAGAAAGTTTTGGTGCGCGATAGAGCCTTTATACTGAATTGTGGATGATGTATTTCAACTTGAGTGTAACATTGAGATTGTCAAGTGAAGAGAGATGAGTTAGTGTGTTTTGCGATGAACCAAACTCCAAAGTTGAGAGATTTTATTCTTAAAAGAGATCTTGAGAAATTGATACTTCCTCAAAGGAGTGAATTGTTTCTCGATTCTCGTTTGAGTTTTGTGTTGTTGACCAATGTCTTCGTAAGTTGAGTTTGACTCGATTTTGGTACGTTTGGTTCTTATCGGTTCAGGAAGAATAAAGAAAGTTTTGATTTGGGCATTTAAAATGATTCCTCCTTTGGTTTTCGTGATGTTTATTCGCTTAAGTGCCACTTGGAAGGTGGAAGGGTTTTCGTGATGAAATTCCAATTTTTGGATTTGACTCCTTAGCACCCCTTAACGCTTTAGTTGTGATATGAATTTTTTTAGATGGGTTTTGTTGGTCAAAAGTTTGCTTAAAAGAGTTTTGTCGTTTGATTCCTGTTAAAGGAGGTGGTCCTTGCTTTAGTGAGGAGTTTATTTGAGAAGGTGGAACACGAGTTACGTGTTCTATGTGCATGTCGTGTGGTTTGGTATCCTTGGGAAGGTTAACCCAAGTTACATTGGGTTGTTCTCGCTAGATGGCGTATCACCAGGATCTGCCTCGAGTCCGCGCGTAGTACGTAACGTCTTGTATGTTCTAGTGTTGAGTGAGTACCGGAGATCCGAGTTTGAAGCTTTGGTTGCAGATTGACCATCGAGTGAGATCTTACCTTGAGTCTTGACCGGTGAGTGTACCGGAAGGTTGGGTCGAGTGTTAGATCGACGTTGTATCCGTCTTTGTGTTGTGGTCCTCGGTCAAGAGAGAGACCACTTGGGAAGTTGGAGTTTGCGTGCTAGAGCTTTAACGGTGTTGTTCCCAACGGCAGCGTGGTTACCGTTGTTCGTTCTCAATCGTGGTTGTTCTTTCTCGCTTAGCGTGTTTAGATTCGGGTCGAATCTGCTATGGGGTAGAATGTAATACCCGATAGTGTGAAAAGCATTTGAATCTGGAGAGATTATTTATTGGGAGAGATTAATTAATCGGGAGGAGGGTTCTTTAGAAAATCGCCAAATCAGGAATTGAGGGGTTTCGCATTTAGTGGGCAACTGGCTTGGGCCTTGGCCCAAGAGGGACCAAGGGTGGCCGGCCAAGGGAGAGGGCTGCCACTTCCACCCCCAAACCCTAGCCGCCTCCCCATCTCCTCTCCTCTCCACTCCCCACCTCCCCTTTCGGCCACCACCTCCTCCCACCTCCTCCACACCTCCCGTCCACCCCTTGCGCACCTCTCCACCTCCCTCCACCTCCATTGCTGCTGGCAAAAAGAAGAGGAAGCCCTTTGCACGGCCAAGGAGGAAGAAGAAGGGAAAGAAGAGAAGGGAAGAAGGAAGAGAAGAAAGGTAGAGGGAAGAAGGATCCGCGACCGGGAACTCGTGGTGATCATCATCCGCACAGCGTGCCTTCGTCGTTTCGGCACGGGTAACCCGTGATTCTTTGTTTTGGGGTCGTTTTCTAGTTGTACATTTTCGGATGTCAGTTCGTCGATATTCTGCAGCAGTGAAGTTTGTCGGTTTTGATTAGGTTAGAACCAGAATTGGGTCTGGGTGTCTCCTAGAAAGTTGTGGGTATCGTAGTTATCTTCCATTTCCGACAAGAATCAAGTCATTCGGACTTCGTTAGCCAAAGTTATGAATTTTTTAGTATTTCTGTGTTTCTGGGGAGAAGCAGAATTGCTAGTGTTGGTTAACCTGATAGAAGCGCTTATTTAGAGGGGTTTCCAGAGGGTCTCACCATAACGAAAAATTAGGCTAATCCTATTAGCTTTCTGGAAAACTAAAGATCACTAAATTCGGACAAACGTAGAGAAAGTTATGATAGTTTCTTTGTCGCTGTCCAGAAACCCGACGTGAAATGTTTGCTCTGATTAAATAGATTGGTAGGACTGGTAGATGGCCGAATCAGAGGGTCTCCCCAACTAAGTTTATTTATACATTTTAATTACCTTTCCAGAATGTCCAAGATCATCCTATTTGGACTCCTGAGCAGAAAGTTATGAATTTTGAAGTCTGCTGTCTGCAGATGACCGATCGCTAGAAATTAGAAAAGTTAGAAATGATAAGAAGTTAGCAATTTCGATTGTAATGTTGTGTATGCTTTTGGTCCAGTATGTTGGTCTTAGATTGGGATATCTTTATGTTCAGGTGGGAGCGTGATCCTGTGGCAGCGCCTCTTTGCGCCCACCGCTCTAGCAGTCAAGGCAAGTATTCGGGTTATAGCGTATTTTCGATTGTATGATATGATTGTTGTGATTGCTTGTTGTAGCCTTGCACCGAATGTTAGTGTAATGAGTTTTCCTTATATCTTGATGAATGCAAGCTATGGTTAATGTTTCCCTTGAGCGTGGCCAAATCTTACATGTTGTTATGTACATGTTAAATTCTTGGGTATGAAAGACGTGGGCAAGGAGCATTTGCATGTTTCAAACGTGTTGGAGACTTGGTCATGTATGCATGTTTTGATATATGATAGCGAAGTAAGGTTGCTTACATGATAATGAGAATATGATGTATTCTGTTTATAAATATGTTATCATGATGCATATGCATGTTGAGAGCATACAGTGCCCCTGGTCACGTGGTGATCAAGCACATTGATTGAGGTCCCGATTATGTAGATGACGGGTTGAGGTCCCTACATTCGTGGAATGTGGGCTATGAACAAAAGAGGTCCCCATCATTAATGTGATGGGCAAAGGTCCCTATACATGTGGTGTATAGGCTTTTGGTCCACTGTGCTAGAGGGCACTGTGCAAGGGTATACAATGACGGTTGTATACCCCGCATTCTATGTAAAATGCGAAAAGAGATAAAGTTAAAAAGGCGCATTGCATTGGTTGCATTCACATGAGCATGAAGGCTATACTTTGGTGCATTGTTTATCTTGGATTATTGATGCTATGAATAATAACTTGCTTAGCCTTGTTGGTACTTGCTTGAGTCTTTGGGCTCACTCTTGCTTTGATGTGTTTTAGGTACAACTGCAAGACCGGCATGCATGGGAGGGAGTAGATGTTTGGATGCACACACTACCACTCCATCTTAAGAATTACTTATGGATAGTTTGAGTTTGATTAATCGTAATAATGAGAATAGCAAATTTTGGTTATGTTTATGAGATTATCTCGCACGCTTGAATGAACTGATTATGAATATATTGATAAATACCTTGATTAATTGTTGGAACCTCGGTATAGTTGACTATACAAAGGAGGTTTTGTCGAGATTTTATAATTGGTCTTGGTTTAGCCTAGTTTAATTTAATTTTAGTAGCATTCCGTGCTCAATCTTCGAGAGTGGGTGTTACACCCATACCCTCTAGTGTGGTTAGCACGCAAAATGCCCGGATAAAAATTCACTCACAAGATGTTCGGTCCTTAATTGACTGGCACCATTCCATCACACCCAAAAGCACACCATCTTACCATTGTGCCCAAGTCGAAATCATTTTGTTTTTAGTTTTTAGTTTTCACAAGTAATCATAGCACAGAGGCTGAAATATAAAGTTATAATAATTTTGTGTGATCAAAGTTATCGACTAAGTCGATAACCGCCAATTCTACCGGTATCTAAGCATTGCTAAGCATCATATCGTAAATACAAATAAAAGGCCCTAAATCATTCACCGGACTCTAATTCACCAAATGAGGATAATATTCCTAAGGTAGTGGCGAGGTGAACAATTTTCAGTGGCAACAATGCAATGGGATTAACTACTCTAATCGACAAAATTAATCATTGACACAAAAGCATGCATACGCATTTGAGTAAAACAAAGTATTAGATTTTAAAAGTAATGGGATTGAGTGGATATGATCAAACGCTTGCCTTTGCCTTGTTAGCGATATTCGACTTGCCGCAGAGGATCACTCAGAATCGACGTCATCTAACGATAAAAACTGCCAAAGCGAAAAACAGCAAATAAACACCAAAATGCCAAAAAAAAAAATCTCCAACAATTAAGAAATTAAAACAAAAGGAAGATAATGATTTCAGGTTAATATGGAGACATATACTAATGGATTTGGAGTTGATTTGAATTAGTTATGAATTTTTGAAGTTTAAGACTATGACATTAGGTCCATTTTCGTTTACTAACCACTAAATAGATTATTGACTCAAGACAAATTTTACTCTTTTATGTTACATGCGAAAGGCTAGCAATTATATTTTATAATCCATTTGTATTGGCATTTGAATTAGCTATGTCTAAATGTTGTTAAGATCCTACCTTCCAAACTTGCCACCCTTTTAGTTCTTACTCTCTTGGAATTAATAGCTAAAGGTTTACTATTGGTCTTGATGAGGTTAACAATTCTCGTTTTAAGCTCACAATGCTGTTAAGGACTACTAAGAATTTTAAACCAAATTTAAGCTATGGACTTCACTGTTTTGACAACTACTTTCCTCATTAAATCACTTGTTCATATATGTTTTGATTTCTTCTTCTAACGCTAACCTACCGATCGATTAAGACAAACTCTAGAGGTCACTTAATCCAACAGCTACCAACAAGTGAAGATTTCAGAAGTGTATTGAGGTTGTGGTTCCAAAACGCCCTAAAGCCTTCTCTGATCAAAACTCACCAAAGGATTTGGTTGACCTTTGTTAGCTTTGAAAATTCACATCTATATGTGCTCTTTTCAAATTAGGATGCTGTTAGATGGAGGATTACCAAATGACTAATTGGATCAAGGGAAACTTCTGTCTACAAGGATAAGTCATGTTAGTAGCCTCCAAGCAAAACTGATATTTTTCAGACTATTCATGTGACCTATAATGTTAAAGATTCTATGAACTAAAGTGCTAAAAAAACTTACCTTATGACTTACTAACTCAAGGGAATGACTTAATCGACATTCAAAAATAGCAGTTAGCAACAGATAGAAGGTTTCCCTAGAGGGTTTCGCTGACAACGCACTTTTCTAACTTACTGCCAACTTCTAATGTCTTTTTAATCCAACCCAACCCTTCTTCTGCTCAACCAACGGTGACAACAGAACATTCAATTCATTTCGAATCGAGGTGCTACCACTAAATTATCTTCAATTATCAAACTCCAAAATTGTTAAACCATTCAGAGTGACTTAATTACATTCGCATAGATGATTAGCAGCAAAATGCTTGGCTTAAGAGAGTGGGCCCCACTGTCATAGAGAGTGCGAGGGAGGAACAGGGGAGTCTCAGGCTGAAATGTGGCTGTGGTGGTCGCCGGCGGTGGAGTGCGGCGAGGCGATGGCAAAGGTCAAAATGGGTCGCCTAGAGGCTACGAGGAGCTAGGGGTGGCGACTTGGTGGCACGGCGCGTGTGGTGGCGCGGCGGCGTGGCAGCACGGTGACTGGGAGGTGAAAAGGGGCGGGAGCACGGAGAGGAGAATGCGACCAAAATGATGAGTGCATGAGCACTAGGGGTTAGTGGGTCTCACCGCAGTGATTGCCGAGGACGGAGGGATGCCGAGGTGAGCGGCGACGGTGACTAGGTGCGGCGTGGCGGTTCAACGTGGCGGAGCCACGGGAAACGAGAGCAAGTGAGTGCCAAGAGGAGGTAAAGGGTGACCATCGGATGCTCACAGAGAGAATAATCGAGTGGGGCTCAAGAAGATGCGGTGGCGGTGGGGCGGATTTGACCGAGCCAAGGAAGAAGAAGTGCGCGGCTCCTCCGTATATGAAACTCGAATTGCTTGAGGTTCGTCTATTGGAGCGAAGGGTCACGCATGACGCGTTGGGGCGACGAGGACCACCGGCACGGTCGAGCGACGAGTAGCTCGGCCGGTGCAGAGCGGCACTCGAGCCGCTCGATGTGGAGTTCAGGAAGGAATGAAACCGAGATGGGTGGTGGAGAAATGGAGAAGGGATGCGAGGTATTCAGTGCTTGGCTTAAATATGGAGGAGGCGAGTAGCCGCTAGGAGAGCGCGGGCAAGGCGACAAGCTCCGGGTGCGGCAGCGGAAGACCGAAGCGAGCATGGGCAACGACTTGACGAGTTTTGGCGGCATAGTGCAAATGAGCGACGCCTTGAGTGGTGGCGATTGGTGCGGTGATGCATGCTTGCGGACGTGGCATCGAGTGAAGGATCGCGGCAAGGCTACGATAGCACAAACAAAAATTTACCGCGCAACCAAGGAACCACCGCAAGTAATAGATCACGAGATTACCACTAGACGCGCCGACTTCGTGGCGAGTAGAGTCGATGTAGCGAGTTGATGCGAGTCGTAGTCGCATTTGCCGCGCGTCTTCTCCTCCTACTCCGACGAACGCCGCAAGTTCTCCTCCGGTTCTCGAGGTCGTCGTGAGTCGCGGATCGTCCTAGTGCCGATGCTTCGCAATGCACCTCCAAGGTATCCACACGTGCAGGCGGGGACACCACGCAGAGTGCTAAGCGCCGACGGCGTGGTTGAGGAGAGCGTGGCTATTAGGGTTTCGGATTTTCTTCCAAAAGGATTGATCGATCACCTTACCCCATGCCACCGCCTCTATATATATAGGCATCCATAATGGGTCCCGAACAGAGGCCCAATAGGAACTCGTGGCCTATAAGAATTGGATCACCATCCAAATCAAATCCTAGCCCTTTAAGTGTGTGACCCTATAGGTTCGTGAGTAATCGGTTGTGACTGAATCTCTTTCCCGATCACGAGTCGTCACCCAGTACCTAGCAGCACATAACGATTCCGAACACACAGAGAATATATCTGGACGAACCTTAATGCAATATGATCTACGACCGGTCCTTATCACTTACGACCAGCTCGCCATTTAGTCACGACCGATTTATAATCGATTACAACGTTCATAACTCCTTACGACCGATTAGTATCTAACTACGACCTGTTTGCAACTCCACGACCGATTGGTGATAATGTTCGAGTAGTCTTCGACTAGGTCGTATCTCCATACGATTCGACGATCTCGACCTGCAACGAATGAACAACTCGCTTGTGTATTTTCCGTTTGCCTCACGACATCTGGTTGAACTCCAGGTGAGATAAAATGTCATCCATGGACTGTTCAATACTTTCTCGATCAAGTGTCGAATAACTTCATGTGGTCGACACTTCGACCACTAGTGGCATGGCCATGCACTTTCTTTATTCGACCACAACGAGGGGCCCAGAGACATCTCTCCCGTTATGTTTGGAGGGGCAAATCCCATATCCGACCAGTCACATTCCTCCGCATGTTTCATAGCATACCCGAAAGCTACCTTTATAACTACCCAGTTACGGAGTAGCGTTTGGCAACCCCTGAGAGTGCTATTACACATGTAGGAAACCATGCGATCTCGAGTGCGAGGATTATACATCATCATTGCTTGAGACCAACTAACGACACATAGAATCATAACAATCTCAATAGTGTCTCAAGGTAGGTCTTATCCAACACTATGTTCTCTAACATGTGTCCACATTATTGATTCGATATCTCTATATCCATGACCGGTGAAACACGGTCATCGATCAATACATGTCTTGTCGTAGAGTCCTTTGGTGTTCCACCAGTGATATTTGACCAGGATACTTTTAGAACGACATCATATAAGATAAAGAGTTTCACCAACAAGTCACATACTCATTGATCTATATAAGCGATGATTCATTCAAGGAACAAGATAACATATTATCAAATGTTATGAACATAATGAAATATAATCATCTCTATGATTGCCTCTAGGGCATATTCCCATGATCTCCCACTTGCACTAGAGTAAATCATTTAAGTATCTAATCCGATAGCTCTTGTGTGCGGCTCATGCTTTGGTACGTGTGAGAGGCTTTGTCAGCGGATCGACAACATTTAAATCATTATAAATTTTGCATATCTTAACATCTCCTCTATCCACCAATTCGCGAATTAGATGGTAGCGCTGAGTATATGCTTGGACTTACGATGGGATCTAGGCTCCATAGCTCACGCAAATGGCTCCATTATTGTCACAATAGAGATCCATTGGGCGAGGCACTCGAACCATACCCAATTCGATAATGAAATTCCTTATCCAAACACCTTCCTTCGCGACTTAAGAAGCGCAATGTACTCGGCCTCCATCGTAGAATCGACAACCGTCCCTTGCTTGGAACTTTTCCAACTCACGCTCCTCCATTCAAAATGAATACATAACCAGATTGCGACGATAATCATCTTTGTCGGTTTGGAAGCTTGCATCGGTGTAACCATTTACAACGAGCTCTTCATCACCGCCATAAACTAGGAATGCATCCTTAGTCCTTCTCAAGTACTTAAGAATGTTTTTCACAGCTGTCCAGTGACCTTCACCGGGATCAGCTTGGTATCTACTCGTAACACTTAAAGCATATGATACATCTGGTCGAGTACATATCATGGCATACATGATGGATCCAATGGCTGAAGCATATGGAATACCATTCATACGGTCTCGCTCATCAGTTGTCGAAGGACACTGACTCTTGCTAATACTTATGCCATATGACATAGGCAAGAACCCTTTCTTGGCATCCTGCATGCTGAACCGAATCAACATCTTGTCAACATAAGTACTTTGGCTTAATCCAATTAGCCTTCTCGATCTATCTCTATAGATTTTTATCCCTAAGATATATGCTGCCTCTCCTAGGTCCTTCATAGAAAAACTATTTTTCAATGATACATTAACAGATTTCAGCATTGGAATGTCATTCCCGATCAATAATATGTCATCTACATATAAGATCAGAATAACGAGTGTGCTCCCACTAACCTTAATGTAAACACAAGGTTCTTCTTTGTTCTTGTGAAACCAAACCTTTTGATCTCCTCATCAAAGCGTATATTCCAACTCCGAGATGCTTGCTTCAACCCATAAATGGACTTTTGAAGTTTGCACACTTTACTAGCATTCTTTGGATCGACAAAACCTTCAGGTTGTGTCTTGTACACATCCTCACTTAGGTTTCCATTTAGGAAAGCCGTTTTGACATCCATTTGCCATATCTCATAGTCGAAATATGCAGCAATAGCTAGAATGATCCGTATAGATTTAAGCATCGCTACTAGTGAGAAAGTCTCATCGTAGTCAACCCCTTGAACTTGTCGAAACCCTTTTGCGACCAGTCGAGCTTTATGAATGTGAACATTTCCATCCATATCAATCTTTTTCTTATAGATCCATTTGCACTCAATGGTTTTAACACCATCAAGAGGATCGACCAGGTTCCAAACCTGATTGTCACTCATGGAGTCTATCTCGGATTTCATGGCTCCAAGCCATTTCTCAGAGTCTGGGTCCATCATCGCTTCCTCATAAGATTTAGGCTCATCATTATTCAACAATAATACATCATGCCCATACCTTACGAGGCAATTGGCGTGGCCTTTTAGATCTCACGTGGGGTGATGCCTCATCCACTGAGTTCAACAACAATTTGTTCATCTGTAGAGATTCATAGGAGTTGAAACACTTTGAGATGTTTCTCGAATTTCTTGAGTTGCACCTTTCTCCACTTGAATTCTTTTGAAAGAAACTCTTTCTCCAAAAAGACACCATTTCGGGCAACAAAAACTTTGCCCTCTTCCCTGTTGTAGAAGTAATATCCTTTGGTTTCCCTCGGATATCCTATAAAGAAGCATTTATCAGACTTAGGTGTGAGTTTGTCAGACGTCAAACGTTTAACATAGACATCACATCCCCAAATCCTTAGAAAAGACAAACTAGGACTCTTCCGATCCATATCTCATATGGTGTCTTATCTCACGATTTTGATGGTAATTTATTTAAAGTGAAAGGCGGTTTCAAGAGCGTAACCCCAAAAATACAATGGCGGATCAGATTGGCTCATCATCGCCAGAACCATGTCCAACAAAGTCCGATTGCGCGCTCGGACACCCCATTCCATTGTGGAGTGCCGGTGGTGTAGGCGTGGAACAATTCCACATTGTTTCAAATGATCACCAAATTCATGGCTCAAAATTCACCTCCACGATCGGATCATAAAGATTTGATTGTCTTGCCAAGTTGATTCTGTACCTCACTCTGGAACTCCTTGAACTTTTCAAAGGATTCCGACTTACGCCTCATTAAATAGACATATCCATATCTACTATAGTCATCGGTGAAGGTAATGAAGTCACGAAAACCACCTCTAGGCTATCGTGCTCATTGGTCCACACACATCGGTATGTACGAGTGCCAATCGGTGGACGCCCTCTCAACTCGACCAGGTGAAAGGGTCTTGGTCATTTTCCGAGTAGGCAAGATTCGCACGTTTGAATGATTCCAAATCAAATGAGTTTAGAATTCCATCATCATGGAGCTTCTTCATCGTTTCTCACTTATGTGACCCAAGCGACAATGCCAAATAAAAGTGGAATTCATGTTATTAGGCCTAAGCCTTTCGCATTAATATTATAGGCGGGTGTAACATCAAGATTTAAAATAAACAACCCATTCAAAACAGGTGCATAGCCATAAAACACTTCATTCAAAAATATAGAACAACCATTGTTCTCAATAATGAATCTATAACCCTCGCCATCAAACATGAGGTAGAGATAATGTTTCTACTCATGGTGGAGCGTAATAACAATTATTTAATTCCATAATAAATCTGAAGGCAAAAGTAATGGCAAGGTTCCGACTGACTAATGCAACCAACCCTTGCTTTATTCGAAGCGAAGTTCCATCTGCGCCTCTTGCAACTCTCTAATCCTTGTTAGACTCTGCATCGAATTGCAAATATGAGCAACCGATCCGGTATCAAATACCCATGAGTTAACAGAAGAATCAGCAAGAAAAACATCTATAACATTAATACCTGAAGTGGAAGGTTTAGTCCTACCATTCTTTTTCAGATCAGCCAAGTATTTCTTGCAGTTCCTCTTCCAATGGCCTAGCTCCTTGCAGTAAAAGCATTCATTCTCTTGAGTCGGGCCAGACTTAGTCTTGGGCTTTGGCTTGTGGGTTTGGATCTTATCCGAAGCTTTAGCCTTACCCTTTCCATTGACCTTAGTCTTAGCCTTCTTCTTGAAGCTCGTACTCTTTTGCACCATCATCACATATTTGTTGCTTTTCTTAATCTTGTCTTCGCGGTCTTGAGCATCATATGCGATTCGGTGAGATTCTTGTCTAAACTATTCATATGGAAGTTCAGAATGACGACCCATAGCTTTGAGAGCGAAGCAAGAATCAAATCTGTAGCCAACTCTTGACTAAGTGGAAAACCAAGTTTTCCAAGCTTTGTGTGTAACCAACCATCTTGATCACATGTGGGCTCACGGACTACCCTCGGCTAGCTTACACCCAAACAAGTTCTTTGAGATCTCATATCTCTCGGTTCTTGCTTGTGTCTCAAACATGCCTTTGGCGCCACGATCATATCATAGGCCTCAATGTTCTCAAAGCGCTTACGAGGTGCGAGTTCATAGCGGCAAGCATGAGACAGCTAACATCAAGGGACTCATCACATGCCTTTTTATAGGCGCTTTTAAAAGTAGAGGCATTTTCAGTGAGCACATCGGAATTGGTTCCTCTAGAACATGTTCCTTTTATCTTGCCTAAGAACAATTCTTAGGTTGCGGGATCAATCCATAAAATTTGTTCCATTCGATTTTTCCTTATCAAGTATCGAGCATAAAGCAAAAAGCTGGATGTAGGTCAAGCAGATTGGTGCCATGATCTACAACATAAAATATGCAAAACTAAGACATATGTTCAAAAAGTAACTTGTATAAAACAATTTAATAAAGATACTCCCACTAAATACCATATCCCTCTTATGACATTCTAGTGATTCAAGATCCATAATTAATTAATCTCCTAGTGAGCTTTGGCATCACTGCTAGAAGATTAGTGAATATGGTAAGCAACCCTTGCTAATCATATCTCTATATGACTCTTGTTGTTGGGCAGCATCTCTATGCTCAGGCACTCCAACCCTATGCCCCAAAGTCCATAACCGTTATGATGACCTTGTCAAGTTATACAAATGCTAAGCGTGTAAGTGTGCGACACAAACCCATCTAGTCAAGGAGAGTTAATGGCACTCTGCTTTGGCAAGACCTACCATTAAAATACAAGACTTTGGATGGTGCATCAATTTTAACTCAATATTTAAGTGAGGAATTTTACTTCTACCATGTCAAGAGCATTCAAAGCAATTAAATAACATGCATAGAAATAAAAGCGAGAAGAAAGGTATTCACAGACAATCATATTGTATTGTGATATAGTATGACCCTTCCACAAGGTGATCTCCATCGCCGTGCTTCTGTCATGCCTTGTCTCCAAGTACTCCCACTAAACTATTACCGCTAATAGCACTAGTGATAAAATACAAAGGGTGAAAAGGCATCACAAGTCGACACATGACAGTTATACAAATATAGACAGCCTTGGGCTGCAATAAGCATGACACGCAGTCATGAACATTACACACATACATGCATCTCATACATAACGGGTCATACTATTCACAAAATCCTGCAAAGAACAAGTTAGGCATAGAATCGCATTCTATCTAACGTATGGCATGAATTAGCAAAACCAAAAACCAAGTTCAGGTCTAATCCACAGGGTGGCAACCCGCTCCAAAGAGGCGGAAGCCCTATCTATATTCTAAGGTCTGCTCGCGGTTCCGCTCGTCGGTGGCGGAGCGGGCGTCAGGCGGCAGCCTGCATGCAAAAATTTTGGACAATGTAGATCAATCTCACTGCTCCGTCCATATAAATCGCATTGGATTAATCACATTAACCCTTTCCGATCGAACTCGATTCGATCAAGCAGTTGATCTTCGCGTGCTCCATGGATTTACGATCCTTTGCACGTCCGATGGCGGAAACCCGACCGGTAGAGGCAAGTCGTGATCACGACCATGTATACACTATCACATAACAACGATCATCAATCACCTTACGACCACCGCGCATGGGCGATCATATCGACCATCGCCAAGAACGATCTATCACATAGAGCGACCAGCGAAATAGAAATAGATCACATCTACAACCCCCGCATATCACCATATGCATCTAATCTAAATCTAAAACTAAGCGGGATGGCTCGATACCGCTGAAGGATCGCGGCAAGGCTACGATAGCACAAACAAAAATTTACCGCGCAACCAAGGAACCACGCAAGTAATAGATCACGAGATTACCACTAGGCGCGCCGACTCGTAGCGAAGTAAGTCGATGTAGCGAGTTGATGCGATCGTAGTCGTATTGCTGCGCGTCTTCTCCTCCTACTCGGCGAGGCGCCGCAAGTTCTCCTCCGATTCACGAGGTGCGTCGTGAGTCGCGGATCGTCCTAGTGCCGATGCCCGCCAACAAACACCTCCAAGGTATCCACGTGCGTGGGCGGGGACACCCGCGCAGAGTGCTAGCGCCGACGGCATGGTTGAGAGAGCGTGGCTATTAGGGTTTGGGATTTTTCTTCCAAAAGGATTGATCGATCACCTTACCCCATGCCACCGCCCTCTATATATATAGGCATCCATAATGGGTCGAAACGGGAGGCCCAATAGGAACTTCGTGGCCTATAAGAATTCGGATCACCATCCAAATCAAATCCTAGCCCTTTAAGTGTGTGACCCTATAGGTTCGTGAGTAATCGGTTGTGACTCGAAACTCTTTCCGATCACGAGTCATCATTGATACCTAGCGGCACATAACGATTCCCGAACACACACGAATATATCGGACGAACCATAATGCAATATGATCTCGACGGTCCTTATCACTTACGACCAGCTCGTGTTTAGTCACGACCAGTTTATAATCGATTACAACGATTCGTAACTCCTTACGACCCGATTAGTATCTAACTACGACCTGTTTGCAACTCCTTACGACCGATTGGTGATAATGTTGAGTAGTCTTCGACCAGGTCGTATCTCCATACTGATTCGACCGATCTCGACCTCGGCAACTGAGCGACGCTGCTTGTATTTTCCTCTTTGCCTCCACGACATCCGGTTGAACTCCGGGTGAGATAAAATGTCATCCATGGACATTCAATACTTTCTCGATCAAGTGTCGAATAACTTCATGTGGTCCGACACTTCAACCACTAGTGGCATGGCCATGCACTTTCTTTATTAAACCACAGAGGGCGAGAGACATCTCTCCGTTATGTTAGGAGGGCAAATCCATATCCGACCAGTCACATTCCTCGCATGTTTCATAGCATACCAAAGCTACCTTTATAACTACCGATTCACGGAGTAGCGTTTGGCAACCCCTAAGAGTGCTATTACACATGTAGGAAACCATGCGATCTCAGGTCCGAGGATTATACATCATCATTGCTTGAGACCAACTAACGACACATAGAATCATAACAATCTCAATAGTGTCTCAAGGTGGGTCTTATCCAACACTATGTTCTCTAACATGTGTCCACATTATTGATTCGATATCTCTATATCCATGACCAGGTGAAACACTGTCATCGATCAATACATGTCTTGTCGTAGAGTCACCGGTGTTCCGACCCGGTGATATTTGACCAGGATACTTTTAGAACGACATCATATAAGATAAAGAGTTTCACCAACAAGTCACATACTCATTGATCTATATAAGCGATGATTCATTCAAGGAACAAGATAACATATTATCAAATGTTATGAACATAATGAAATATAATCATCTCTATGATTGCCTCTAAGGCATATTTCCAACATCGAGCCCGTGGCGTTGACGCAGAGAGAGCGGCGCCTTCGAGGCGCGTCTGAGAGGAAGAAGAACACGGTGAGGCGGAGCTTGACCAAGGCAGTGCGGCCGGTCCGGTCGATGGAACAAAGAAAAAGCGACAGATGGGCGGCCGATCGGTGGAAGAGAGAATGAAGTGGTTCGGCGCAGCTGATGTGAGTCGAACCCGTTGGCGAAGTGCGGTCGATTGTCTGCGGTCGAGTTCGGTCGGAGAGCAGTGCTGATTGGGATTTAGGATTTGGATTTAAGGTTTTAGTATTTGACCGAAAACAAGCAAGTTTGACTTAGCCGATTGAATTAGAAATAAAATCCTAAAATCTCTGAAAATTTTTTGTGGACATTCTGAGGTTCACAAGGAACTTAGGAAAAATAATTTTAAACATTTTATATATAAAATTTGTTAGAATTAATTTGTTTTCAAATCGCATTAATGATTTGATTTGAATTTTGTGAAGTCAAAACACTACTAAAAATTTGGTAAAAATAATTAAAATTCAATATAAATAATCTAGTATTTGAAGAAATTATTTTTGAAAATTTCAGCCACACACTTTTCTGGAATTCAAATAGAAATGGAATTTAAGTTTAAAAGTTTGAAATTTCAACACAAACCTTAATACAATCTCCAAAATTTTAAAATTGTGCACAAGATTTTAGGAAACCATGAGCATGATCAAGAGATACAACCAAAAGTTTTTAAATTTTCATACTTTTATACATTTAAAATACAAACCCTAATTTGGGGTTGTTACACTATGGACATTTAGGCCACAGAAATTGAGGCAATACCTAGTAGGTGGCGCCTTGGATGTATAGGGACGGGAGGTGTCACTCAAGTCAAGCGAATGAGGACAATCGGATGAGTAGCATTCTTCTTAGGAAAGCGGGTAGGCTTAGCAAGGCTTGATAAACCGAGGTGGTCTGGGCACCGTATTAGAAGAGCAAAACAAAGACCATCAATAGCAAAAGATGGGGATACAAGGGAATGAGATGCTCCTGAATTGAATAAAATAGTATCGGGCAGAGGTACAAGAAGCGTACCTTAACGGCGTGGGTACCTCTGTGCTTTCAATGAGATGGAGTTGACTTGAGTCTGAACAACCCTCGGAGTCACGATGTTTGCAGTGCATGTGATCGAATCATGGGCGCGAAAAGAAGCAAAGAGGTTCTTTGCCAAGCCTTTTAGGACAATTATTAGCATAATGGCCCCTTGAGTTTGCGAGAAGAAACAAGTGACTTCGGCTAGGGTGCGGGCCGCCTGTCGACTCGCGGTGCACGAGATTGGGGCACGACACAAGCTACGCGAGGTTGCCGCCCCCTTAGACAACTATGCGCATAGTGACCCTTGTTGTTGCAAAAAGAAACAAGTGACATCGGCTATCTATGCGGCGCTGCATGCCCGATCCTTTAGCTTTCTTTCTCGGCCCGGCAACAATGGGATCTTCAACCACAATCTGAAAGTTAGGAAGGTATGTAGTTTGTCCGCGACTCGTGAACAAATCATCCGGGAACTTCTCGTTTGGAGGCATCGGGCGTTGCAAGGCTACGAGATGACCAAGAAGCGATCGCTGTAGTTCTAACGACTTGGCGACACCTGTTCATACCACACACCTTGGGATAGTGATCACTTCCCACACGGAGGAAGCAAGTGACCTGGCGGTCTGACAATTCCCTGCAAGTGGTCTTCATCGCCAATTTGGACAAGTCAAGCACACTCGTTGATGTAGTGTCCTTCTTCACCAGCACACCGGCACCTTGACTTCCCCTAGTTTGCAACCATCCTACACATGGCCTCTCACCACCGCAGAGCGCAGCGGGGTAACCGCTGCCTCTGGGGCAATGGGACAATATTACGCCACACTTGCCGTATGGACGACTTGGTGCGTCTCGCCCGGACATTGAAGCCGTGAGATCTTCATCGGCAACACTGCACGACCCTAGTCCGGCTTGGCTTTGCCTGTTATCCCGACACTAAGGATGGGTTAGCAACGCAACCCAAGACCTGGAAGGAAAAGAGAGAGGAGCCAAGGACTAGGAGTTTGTTCAAAGTTGGGGTGGGGATAGATACCAAGATGGATAAGGACCAAGCCCAAATCAAGACAAAGAATAACAAATAATAAGCTGCATGAAACTAATTTCAAATACCTAAAAACTAGCGAGAAAACCAATGCAAGATCTCAATTTTCAAAATCAACTACTCGTGATGACTGCCGTATGGAAGAACGAGGCAACCACTGGCCAGAAAGGTAAATTTTTAAGATGCAACTCAAATTCTCACATGACCAAAAGGAAGGGTAGAACTACTAATAATGGTGCTAGATACTGTAGCCAACTAATATCACTTCTTACCCTTTTAATCCCATAAATTTTTGTTGAATTTACTTCTCATTTTCAATTATATACTATAGCTAGCTTCTGTCCAAATTTTCTTCATCAAGTGTGCAAACAAACCTTCATCTTCGTGAGCTCCAATCTTTGCCAAAAGACGCCGATACTTCAATTTAAAGATCTCATGGTTTTCCCAAAACCAATTTAATCGATTAAACAACTATCTTTGAAAAGGAGATGAGAGGGAAAACAATTTTTCCAAACTCAATCAAGAATAAGGTGAGATGAGCAAGCTAAGATAGATAAGAAGTTAAACCTGAAATTCTACTTAAATTTTCATAAACTATTTGACACTCTGAAAATAAGTTTTCAAAATATCCTAAGAACGATCAAGCTAGGGTTTTTATGGTCAAGATGGCTCTGATACCAACTTTGTGAGGACCAAATTTATTTAACTTGTAATGCTTAGCCTTCCATTGACCCTAGCATCACAAAACAAATAAACTAAGCCTCGAGATATGTATGCTCCCTGCAAATGCACAGGACACCCACAATACAAAATCATGCATCAATTCCATACATCATGATATAACAATTCTTCATAAAGACATACATAATATAAAGTTATTACAACAAGGGCCGTGGCACAAATGACAACAAGTATCATGTAATAGCTGGAAAGTGCCATAAGATGGCTAAGACAAAAACCAACCTGATAGCTACATACCCATTGTGGCAACCGACGGCCGCCTGCTAGTCGTCCCAATGGTAGCACAACTCACAAAAGGCAAGACCATTGGGGATCAACCTCTTCCTCTCGCAATAATTAAGCAAAGCAAATGAGTACAAAAATGTACTGCACTTAGACTTACTGGTAATGAAAGCCTAGTTACTACTATATGCGCGCTTTAATCAAAGGAGAAGGCTCAAGGTTAATTTTCAGCATAAAGCAAGTTTTATTTGCAATAGATAATATGTTGAAGGCAATTTTGACAATCTGAATTTTATTTGCATAAGCAATAAGCGATACTATAAGTAACAATGTAACAACAACCTAGAGATGACTAACCCAATAGCTATCACAATAATAGCTACGAATTACCCATTCTACCACCCATGTCAAGTTTTAATTAAAAGATTGTAGTCTAACTCTTGAAAAGCTTACCCAAGCGTGTCCATAACCTAGGATGAGGCTATTCGAATAGTTTTAACCTACGCAGGTGTACCAATGTACCCACACTGCATCGCTTCTTTCCTGAAATACGGTTAGTATACTTCCTTTGGTATGTAGGCAGCGGCTAAGTCCCTACTAGACATTTGAATGGAATCGTTAATTAAGAGTCGCACGTATGGGGTTGACCATTAGTAGCCACCGGCGAAATGGGCTACGGGACTATACGCTGTGGTGAAGCCGAGCAAGCCGAGTCATTAGCCATTTAGGGTAAAGCTAGCTTGACATTTGCAAGACTCCGATCGGGTTGGAGGACCTCGAAGGAACCACCTCGGTCACGCCTTTGTGATCCTTTTCTCTATAAACTACAGGCAATACTCATTAATTAATGCCTCCTAAGGTACTAAGTCAAGAGAGGTCCCATTTCCCTCTAGTGTGGTTAGCACGCACCAAAATTGTGAGGACTCGGCTTATTCGACTTGTACTGCTTAACCATCCACTTGGTCCTAATAAGACAAATCAAATAAACCAAGCCTCTAGATATGTATACTTCCTGGAGTTATGCAGTACACACCTGCTACAAAATCATGCATCAATTCCATTCATACACATAGATAGCAAAAGCATGTAATAGCTTAACTTAGGGTTTGTATTTCAAATGTAGAATTTTGAGGAGAAATAAAAACTTTGTTGCCTCTTCAAAATCATTTGAAAGTTTTTACATTTCCCTAGCAATTTCCATTTTCTAGAATTAAATTCTTGTGAATGGAAATTGTTGTGTTCGCACATTCTTAGCCTTCAAGCTTGTGATCATCCCTAGGAATATTTTTCCTGTCATCTTGATCATCCTATCTACCTCCCTGAATTATTTCACAATTTTTAGATTTTGTTTGCTATTTCAAATGGCCAAGTCAACTCTGTTGAAATCTCATCAAACTCTCAGACAGCAGCTTTGTGAATTTCTCTAGAACAATGCAGTGCATAAAAAGTTCTGGAAAAATTATACAAAGTTGTTCTCTGTCTCTAGTAGCTACTATAAAAATTTCTGAAATTTTTGGAGCTCAGGAGCTACCTCTAAAAATTCCCCAAACCTCTCTCTGTCTTTTTAAATCAAATTCTGTGCATCTTGCTCCTCGCCCAGACCCAACTGCGGCTCGAGAGTCCGACCAGCGCCACTTGACTCGATGCGCACAACCAGCTGCTGACCGCGTGGAGTCCAATCGATCGTGGATCAGTCCGATGCAAATCGAACGATCCGTTGCCAGGGCGCAACCAGGACCGTCCAAGACCATACATCCCATCCCGGATCATCCATCTCGCATCCAACGGCCGAGATGATATTGATCCGAGTCTACTCGGGCTCGCGCGCTTGCTACTGGCCATGACTTCAGGGCCATGCCACTTGCCAAAGCATTACCGCCACGCCACCGCAAATTCCAACAAGACCGCGCCACACAAGTAACCGCCGCTTCTATCGTCTTGCCACCTCACCTCACCGGGCTTTTCACATGCCGTCTCACCTCACTCGCCGCCCGCCGCTCTTACAAAACCCTCAAGGTTCCTACCTCGTTTCGCCTCATTGCCGCTTCTCCACCCAGCCTGTGAGCCGTGGTAGTGCCGCCGCGACGCCTCTCGGCTGTTCTGTTCGCCCGGGTGATCTCTGAGCATGGGCAGATCACACGTCGCGGCGTGTTCCCACATCCTCGGGAAGCAAAACCCTCAAAGTGGGTTCTGCTCATCGCTGGAGCCAGCGTGGCCTTTCTTTCTCCAAGTCCGAGCCAAACCGCCTTTCTACTGGCCAAGGTTTTCTCCGGTGAGCTCCACTCAATTCTTAGCTCGGTGAGCACCACCTGACTCCACCTCTCTTCTCCACTCACTCGCCCTCTCGCTCACCCTGTGCCTCGCGCGTTGTCGCCTTGCGCGCATGAAGTGGGCTCTCGTGAGAACCGCTACCCGTCGCCTCGCGTAAATGCGCTTACCTGCACGCCGTGAGTTCTTTGTAACTCATCGATGCCTATGCGCCTTTCATTTCATTGTTTTCCTAGTAAAGGCTATCGCGTTGTCACCTTGCCACCGCCGCCAGCTAAGCTGCCGGCCGCCGCCACCGCGTGTTTCTCCGTGCAACCTCGCGACCACTCTGCTTCGTGGTCCTCAAGTTACCCATTTTGCCGTCGCCTGCATGCGTCACGCACACGCGGCGGCAAGTTCAGTCCAAAGCAACCCGAGCCTCCCGTTTCTTCCGTATCCCCTCTGCATGCGTCATTCGGCGGTGCGCCACTCCTCAAAACCAATTAGTTAGCTGCTAATCATGATTATGATTGTTCTTTAGTTCACTCTCATGCTTGATCAATATTGGTATTAGAGGTTTGAAAGCATTTTAGCCCTAGTTCTCTGTATATTTCCTACATTTGTCGTTTTACATTTGTCGATGTCTGAAAATTGGTTTCATGCTTGCTATTTAGGCTCTGATGAGTTCCTTGGGAAATAGTGTTTGGCATGGAATTATCATCTGTTGAGTTCTCGGATTTTTTAAACCCTTGTTGGCATAAGTGATCTAAAGAAGTCGCTAATGAATCTAGTGGTTTGTCTCTCAGAATTGTCTTTCCCTCACATGCTACGGGTAGTAGGTCTTGTAGTGATAGTATGTCAGAATGTTAACCTTCCTATATGTTGGTGTAATGCTTAGGTGTGTTAGTACCTGAAAATCTATTAAGGCCAACCATAATTAGAATTTTGTTTAGCACCTCATAGTTGGATAATTGACTAGTCGATGTGTCACTAGCTTTTGTGGGTTACGTAATATCGCCTTGTAATGGTTGAGATAGAGAACCTAGTCTGTTGTTGATTTATTAACTTGATGATTAAATAATAGATGTGCACACAATCACCATCAAGGCTTTGCCCAAAGTTTAAAGCGTGTTAGAAGTTTGATTTTGAGGTTAACTCTAGCAAATGAGTGGATGGGTCTCTCGCAAGAATTATTTGTCATTCTTTGTGATAGTCTAGCCTTGGTGTATATGTTGGTGTTTGTATAGATGTTTGAGTTTCGCCGGTGTTATTACGTTTCTTATTCCTGCTTTGTTAATCGTTAGGATTAGATATTTGCGACAACCCCGAGGACGATCCTCCGCACTATATTGAGCAACAAAGAACCGAACCGCGATTTGACTACATGATTAATCCCATTTTAAAGTTTAATATTTTGTTTCATTGTATGTATGCATACGCTTAATTTGTGTTAAATAGTTAGTTAAATCCAGAGCCGCATATCCGTAGACAAAATATGGATCTCTACCACCCGAGCTCTAGTTATTTGCTGTTGTGAGAGATCAGCCGGATGATCTCTTGTCACTTAGTAGATTCGGGTCAACTTGCTTAGACATGCTTATTATCTAGGTGGAAGCAGTGTTATCGATTTTAGTCAGTAACCTTGATCACACAAAATTTACTATAACTTTATGTTTTAGCATTTATGCCATGTTTATCCGCAAACTAAAAATGAAAACAAAAATGGTTTAGACTTGGGTACAATGGTAAAAACTGATCAGATCTGCTGGGTGTGATCTGAAAGGTGCCTTGAGCCAATTAAGGACCGAGATTACGGCGCACACCGTCATCGGAGCATTTGGCGTACTAACTACACTAGAGTATATGGGACCTCTCTTGACCTGAGTACTTTAGCGTATATGTCTCCGGTCGCAGGAGGTCGCGAGGAGGGATGGAGGTGGGAGCATGGTAGTTGTCCAAAGCTTTATCCTGAAGGGGTAGTTGTCTTTGGCTACCATATGGCGTATGGTGTTTCTACCCATAGCGGCTCGGGTTGATACACAATATTGGAAAGAGTCTCGTAGGACTTACATTTGTAAAGCATACCTTGGAGTGTGCTTTGGCTTAAGCGATGCAGAGTGTGGGTATTGGTACACCACTGCGAGGTTAAAACTATTGAATAGCCTCGTCTGGGTTATGGACACGCTCGGATCGCCAGTAAAACTAGACTACAACATTTAAATTAAAACTTGATGGGTGAGTGCGAATGGGATTCATGCTGTTATTAGAGGTGACTATTGGGATAGTCACTTCTAGGTTGTTATCTTTAGCTATTGTTATTAATATCATTATTGTTATTTCAATCTTAAAATGAATTGCAAACTTGACTTCAAATGTATTACCTTATTGCAAATGAAAATTGGCTTTATGCAAATAAAACATATGGCCTCCACTAAACAAGCTTTGCATGTAGCATATGAGCAGTGCGCTGGTTCACACGTCGTCTTGCGGTACAAAGACAATCTTTGTACTCGGGTGCTTAATGTTTTGTTGCGAGGAAGAAGGTGAGCCTCGGGGTCCTCACATGGTGTCTTGTCGAAGTGGGTGGCGACTAAAGCGGGCCCGGTCGGATGCCTTGTGGGTTGAAAGGCTTGATTGGCTTTGTTTATACCATCTTATGGCACTTTCCTGTCTTTTTTTGTTATTTTGTATCTTGTGGGTCGGCCATTATCATAATATTGTTACTATTTATTTATCTTAGTTTGGAAGTGTGGTGTTTGGACTCTATGTGTGGAATGGGTTGATGTCTAATTTTTGCAAAGGGTGTATCGCTGCAGGAAGTATACATATCTGAGATCTTTATTTGATTTGTGATGCTAGGCCGGGTGGTTGGTTAAGCATTACAAACCAAATAAGCCCGGGTCCCTAAAATTGGTATGAGCCATTGACCAAACAACAAGCATAGTCGTCTTTAGGATATTTTGAAAAAGCTTAATTTCAAAGTATAAAAGGGTTTATGAAAACCTAAAGATTCTCAGTTTTACTCCACCTATCTTAGCCTTCTACTCTCATCTTACTCTAATTTGAGTTTAAAACTTGGTTTCTCTCTTTTTCCTTTAAAGATAGTTACTCTGGTAGAATAGTCTTTGGGAGAACCATAGAAATTAAGTCTAAGTAAAATTTGTGGGACATAAGGGTAAGATATGTATGAGTTCTATTGTCGATTTTCTTGGTGAACTTTATCCCCTTGTGTTTGTTTAAATGCTTTCATGAATTTTGGGCTTTCTTGCTCTTAAATTTGTTGCTAACTTGTCTTAGTAAAGCAGGATGGCGGGAGAGCAGCGTGGTAGTCGTGCCTGGTCATGATGATTCCCTCCTCAGACCATGGTGAGTGCTTTCGCTCGGTCGGGAAACGCATGGGACACGCATCTTGGAGGTTATTGGGAATACCTCCACTCCATAGTGTTGCGGCCACGGGCTCCGCGGGGACTTGCGAGTTCCTCAGTACCGGCCGCCAGGCTTTCTCCGCTCTGAGACCTCTCGTGCGGACGATTGGGCTGCGTGGTTGGTAGCTCAACATAGCTGATGCCGAGCGCGGACAAGCGCTCTTCGCGTCCACGCGAGGCGCGGCACTCTCATGGTGGGAGAACTATCTGCCATGCACCGGCGCCATGTGGTCAGTCGGCGTAGGAGGTTCGGTCGCTTTCGTGGGCCACATCCCCGAGACGGCGATGAAGGCCCCGAAAAAGGAGTTCCTCGCGCTCAAGCAAGGCGCAAGTGCGCAATGGTACCAGCTTCTGAGTTCAATCATCTTGCTCGTTATGCTGGGTGAGGTGGCCTCGAGATGAGGCTAGCGAGGAGAAGTTTATGGATGGCTTGTCAGAAGGCTGCGAGACAAGCTATCCATTGTGGAACTTCTCGAACTTTGGCCCAGCAGTAGATAAGGCCATTTGTTGGCGAACATAAAGCGGAAATTTGGTGATCATAGCGCAAATGGGAGGCGCATCGATGCTGCACTCACGGCCTCGTTGAGTCCTCGAGGTGGGCGGCACGATGGCCCGTTCTTTTGCTCCACCGCGCGAGACCATACTGCACGGCTCCTGCCCCCATGGTAGGTGTTTCAGCCACGTCGCTGCGATCGGCAACGGCGGTCTTACGCAATCCGGCGAGGTGACTTGTTTTACTGCCTGGCAAGAGGCCATTATGCGAATACTGCCCTCATAGTGTTGCGGCCCTAAATCCTAATGGAGGAGCGGGCGAGCGATCACCAGCGATTGAGAAGACCAGTGCGAGCGGCGGTCGGTGAACCACCTTTCAGCGAGAGGCTCGGGCGCGGATGTAGTGATTGGTACACTTCTTGTTAATTCTGTCCTGTTTGCGGTATTGATTACGAGCATGCATTCTTTATTTCAAGATCATTTCTTCTTGTTTGTGGTCTTGTTGTGTTCCTTTGGGAGTTCCTTTGCTCATCAGCTCTCAAGGTGGAAATGAGAGTGATTCTGATGTCGAGATGTTTTCTATCATAGTTGAAGGAGTGGGATTTTGGCAAATCTCATTACGCTCGGTTCAGTAAGTGCGGATGTGATCCTTGGCATGGATTGGTTGTCCCAACACTTGGGGCCGTCGATTGTGCTAGGAAGATTGTCTATCTTACCAGCCTTGGGTGAGCAAGTCGGGTTTATACCACGACCGGGCCCGTGTCTATGTGCATTAAACAAGCCCGACCTTGCAAATTCAAGATGTTCCCATAGTATCGACTTTGTGGATGTCTTTCACGAAGATTTGCAGGATGCCTCGGTTCGAGATACAGGTTTGCCATCGATTCTTTGAAATAGCTCGTTTGACGCGTATCGGATGCCTCAATGAGCTAGAAAAATTGAAGAAGCGGCTTGCGAGCTCCAAGCAAAGGTTTTCATCCGTCAGTTCATCTCCTTGATTGTCAGGTGATCTTTGTGAAGAAGAAGGACAAGACTTTGCGCATGTGTGTTGATTACCGTCCTCTCAATGAGGTGTGGTGAAGAACAAATATCCTCTGCCCGCATTGATGATCTTTCGACCCGGTTATGCGGAGCTCAAGTGTTCTCAAGATTGATACGAGATCGGGCTATCATCAGAAGTCGGATGAGGATGATGAGATATTCAGAAAGGCCTTCACTACTCGTTATGGTGCATGCAGTACACGAGTCATGTCTTTTGGTTTGACCAATGCTCGGCGTTGTTCATGAACCTTATGAATTCGTATTCATGGAGTATTTGGACAAATTTGTGGTGGTTTTTATTGATGACATTCTTATCTATTCAAGGCTAGGCTGAGAGGAGCATGTGAGCATCACGGAGTGTTTTGGGGCAAGTTGCGGAACATCGGCTATATAAAGTTCGACAAATGTGAGTTCGGTTGAAGTGGCATTCTTGGGCCATGTTCTTTAATGGGCATACGTGGATCGACAAAATCGGCGATGTTCTATCTTGAGGCGACCGTCGATCAGCGATGTGCGAGATTTTCTTGGTTTAGCGGGCTCTATGCGCTTTTATCGAAAACTTCTCCAAAATCTAAAAGGATGTTTGGTTGCAAGAAGGACAAGAAGTTTGTATGGTCCTCCTTTGTGATGAGCTTTCGGAGCTCAGCGATTGACTTGACTCGGTCCTCACTCTTCACGATATCACAAGAGCGATATTTATTGCGTGCCTCTCGTCGGGAGACTTAGGTGTGTTCTTATGCGAGGAAGGCAAGGCGTTGCCTATGCATCGGCGATTGAGACCTCCACGAGCTCAACTATCTCCCCATGATTTAGAGCTATAACTGGTGGTTCATGCACTCAAGATTTGGCGGCATTATTTGATCGGTAACGTTGTGAGGTGTATTAAGCCACAAGAGTTTGAAATACTTATTCACTCAATGATCTGAACCTCGGGCGAGAGGATGGCTAGAATTAATCAAAGATTATGACATAGGTATTGAGTATCATCTGGCAAAGCCAATGTAGTTCTTGATGCGCTTAGTCGAAAGGTGTTAATACTTTGATGATCAAGGCGACAACCTGCGCTTCTTCACGAATTCAGCGTCTCAACTTGGTTTGGTTGAGCATGGTTCCCGCTCTGCCTTGGTTGTGTAATAACCAGCCTTGGATCGAGATCAAAAACCTGACAATCGAGATGATGGCGTCAAAATCAGCGAACATCGAGCATGGATTCGAAGTGTTTCTGAGAGATGAACGCGGTGTTGTATGGTTTGGGCGGCGTCGTGGTCCCAAAGATCCCGAGTTCGCGATTTGATCGCCGAAGCCCATGATTAGCCTTTGTCCATCCATCAAGGCTACCAAGATGTACCAAGATACCGTCGAGAGATACGGTGGACTGCAAAAGCGAGATTGCGAGTTAAGTGGCGGATGTGGCGTATGTTGTCGCGTCAAGGCGAAGCATCGGCGTCGGCGGGTCTTCTTCAGCCCTTACCTATTCCGAATGGAAGTGGGATTACGCCAAGCATGGATTTTATCAGTTGAGTGCCGTTACTAACCGGGGAAGGATGCGTATAGGTTATAATTGATCGATTAATGAAGGTGGCCCATTTCCTTCGGTGCGATCGAATTGATGTGAATCGACTGGCGGATCTTTACATATCCGCATTGTGATGCATGGTGTGCCACGAGCGATAGTGTCCGGTCGTGGCTCTCTTTCACTTCGATTTGTACGACTGCGGGAAGCCATAGGTACCGTCTTTCGCCTTCGCCTATCATCCTCGGGATGGTGATCGACGAATCAATCAAGTTCTAGAAGATATGCTCGTGCTTGTGTTCTCTCTCTCGGAAAGAATGGGAGAAGTGCCTAAGCTTGTAAATTCTCCTACAACATGACTTCAGCCGGTCTCGGTATGGCACCGTTTGAGGCCTTGTATGGGCGTGACTGAGCACCATTGGCCTGGTCGGCGGTGGCGGTTCTTTGGCGGATTGTCAAATGGTGAAAGTCAGTCACGATCGATTCGTGAGCACTTTATGCTTCAGTCGGCGAAAGAGCTATCGCGGTCGGCGTCGCCGTGGTGAGTTCGACCGCGACTTTGTGTATCTCAAAGTCTCACCTCGAAAGGTCATCGTCGTTTGGCGTCGAGCCAGTGGCTCCCGGTATGTGGACCCTACCATCATCGATAGAGTGGGTATTTGCATACAAGTTAAATTACCGGCTACACGAAGGGTGCATGATGTTTCCGTAGTGTACAATTGAAGAAGTGCCTCAGTGTTCGGTTGAGAACACCATTGGAAAATATCGATGTGCGAAGATCACGTCTTATTGGCGCCAGTTGTCCTCGAAGAAGTGAGCGAAACAAGAACGTGTGATCAAGTTCCTTAAAGTTCGGTGGTCAAACCACTCAGAGGATGAAGCCACGTGGGAGCGGAAGATCGTCTCGGCAGTTACCCATCCTTCTTCTAGTAATCGAGAATCTGGTAGATTCTGTGAGAGGATTTGTGACCCTAACTTAGGGTTTGTATTCAAATGTAAATTTTGAGGAGAAATAAAAACTTTTGTTGCCTCTTCAAAATCATTTGAAAGTTTCTACATTTTCTAGCAATTTCCATTTTCTAGAATTAAATTCTTGTGAATGAAATTGTTGTCAACTACATTCTTAGCCTTCAAGCTTGTGATCATCTAGGAATATTTTCCTGTCATCTTGATCATCCTATCTACCTCCTGAATTATTTCACAATTTTTAGATTTTGTTTGCTATTTCAAATGGCCAAGTCAACTCTGTTTGAAATCTGGTCAAACTCCTGTACAACAACAATTTTCTCTAGAACAATGCAGTGCATAAAGTTCTGGAAAAATTATACAAAGTTGTTCTCTGTCTCTAGTAGCTACCATAAAAATTTCGAAATTTTTGGAGCTCGGAGCTACCTCTAAAATTCCCCAACCTTCTCTGTCTTTTAAATCAAATTCTAAAATCTTGTTCCTCGGGCCGACCCAACCTCGGCTCGAGAGTCGTGCTGTCACTTGACTCGGTCGCGTCAGCTACTTTGTGCGTGAGTCCAATCGATCGTGACCGTCGATGCAAATCGAGCGATCCCGTTGCGTCTTGTAACCGACTGTCGAATGCATACATCCATCAGGCCGTCCATCTCGGATCCAGCGGTCGGACGTGATGATCGAGTCTGCTCGGGCTCGCGCCGTTTCTTGTTTGCGCTGACTTGGGCCATGCACAGCCGGCCATTTCCGCCCGTCGCCGCCGGCTCCATTTACGCTTCATCCAGCAGCTGCTCGCCAAACCGCGCCCTACATGCGTCTTTGCCACCTCACCTCCAGGTCTTTTCACATGCCGTCTCACCTCGCGCCTCGCTTTGCTCCTACAAAACCCTCGAAGCTTTCCCTACCTGTTTCGTCTCATGCCGTTTCTTCTCCCCCGAGGCTCCGGAAGCGTGGCGGCTGCGCATCTCGGCGTTCCTGCGCTCGGTGATCTCCGACGGACGCGTCACGGCGTGTTCCACATCACGAAGTAAACCCCTGAAATTTGGGTTTACCGTAACGTGGGCTGGCGTGCCTTTCTTCTCAAATCGGCGGCCAGCCTTTTCCACGCGCGTCTTCTCGGTGAGCTCCGGCTCAATTCTTCTCAGTGAGCACCACAGACTCCACCTTTCTTCTCCCTCTCTCCTTTCGTCCTCGTTCACCCGAGCTCTGCGGGTTATCTTCGCCTGCATGGTAGACTCGTCGGAGCCACTCAGGGTGCCTCTCGTCGTAAAGCATGGTGAGTTCTGGTAACTCATGATGCCCATCTTGCGCGCTAAATTTCATTGTTTTCCTCTCTAGTGCGATCGCGCCTTGTCACTAACAGCGGCCGAGCTCAGTCGCGTGAATGCGCCAGTGCTTCTCAGCGAACCGCGACCCTATTAAACCGGTGGTCCTCAAGCGACCCATTTGCGTCATGTGAGTCACCTTCCTACTTGGCGGCAGTTCGAGTCAAAGCGGACCAGAGCCTCACTGTTCTGTTATTCCCTCTCATCTGTCAAACGATCGGTGGGCTCCTTCAAAACCAATTAGTTAGTGCTAATCGCAGATTATGATTGTTCTTTAGTTCACTCTCATGCAGTCAATATTGGTATTAGAGGTTTGAAAGCATTTTAGTTCTAGTTCTGCGTATATTTCCACTTTGTCGTTTTATTTGTCGATGTCAGAAAATTGGTTTCATACTTGCTATTTAGGCCTTGATGAGTTCCTTAGGAAATAGTGTTTGGTATGGGGTATGTCGGTTCATGATTAGGATTTTTTAAACCCTTGTTGGCATAAGTGATCTAAAGAAGTGATAATGAATCTAGTGGTTTGTCTACTGTAAGTGTCTTTCCTCTGTTGCAGTGTAGTAAGGTCTTGTAGTGATAGCATCTTGTGTTAACCTTCCTATATGTTGGTGTAATGCTTAGGTGTGTTAGTACGAGAAATTTTAATGAGCCAACCATAATTAAATTTTGTTTAGCACCTCATAGTTGGATAATTGACTAGTCGTTGTTAGTCGATAGCTTTTGTAGGTTGTAATGTCGATTGTAATGGTTGAGTTAGAACACATTTGTTGATTTATTAACTTGATGATTAAATAATAGATGTGCACAATCACCATCAAGCACATCCCAAAGTTTAAGCGTGTTAGAAGTTTGATTTTGAGGTTAACCTAGCAAATGAGTGGATGGAGTCTCTGCGCAATTATTGTCATTCTTTGTGATAGTCTAGCCTTGGTGTATATGTTGGTGTTTGTATAGATGTTTGAGTTTTGCGGTGTTATTACGTTCTTATTATTTGTTTGTTAATCGTTAGGATTCGATATTTGCGGCAACCACGGGCGATCCTCCGCATATGTTGAACAGCGACAACCGAACAAGCGGTTTGATCATGATTAATCGATATTTTAGTTTAATATTTTGTTTTGATTTGTATGTATGCATCGCTTAATTTGTGTTAAAATGGTTAGTTAAATCGTGTTGCATATCTGTAGACAAAATATGGATCTCTACTGAGCCTAAGTTATTTCTTTGTGATTAGAGATCGTGGATGATCTTGTCATAGTAGATTGGTCAACTTGTTGAGACATGCTTAGCTATCGGTGGCGGCGGTTATCGACTTTAATCGGTAACCTTCACCTAAAATTACTATAACTTTATGTTTTAGCATTTACTTTATGTTTATCGCAAAACTAAATAAACAAAAAATGGTTTAGACTTGGGCACAATGGTAAGGCGGTGTGATCACGTTGGTGTGTGGGAAAGGTGCAGTCAGTGGGCCGAGTTACTTAGCCAAATCTTGAGGCATTTCGCGTTGCTAACCACACTAGAGTATATGGGACCTCTCTTGACCTGGTACTTTGGCGTGTATTGGCTCAGGGTGCGAGGAGGTGCGGGAGGATGGAGGTGGGGCATGGTAGTTGTCAGCTTTATCACGAGTGGGTAGTTGTCTTTCGGCTTTACCATGGCGTTATGGTGTTTCTACCCATCTGGCTCGAGGTTGATACAATATTGGAAAGCAGTCTCGTAGGACTTATTTCATGTGGCATGCACCGGAAGTGCTTTGGCAAAGATGCAAGTGTGGGTACATTGGTACACCTGCGGGGTTAAAACTATTAAGATAGCCTGCGTCTAGGTTATGGACACGCTGGGATCGCCCCGGAACTGACTACAACATTTAAATTAAAACTTGATGGGTGAGTACGAATGCGGGATTCGTGCTGTTGATGAGGTGACTATTGGGATAGTCACTTCTAGTTGTTTATCTTTACGCTATTATTATATATCCTTATTGTTATTTTCAATCTAAAAATGAATTGCAAACTTGCCTAAGCTGTATTACCTTATTGCAAATGAAAATTGGCTTTATGCAAATAAAACATGGCCTCCACTAAGCACAAGCTGTAGCATATGAGCAGTGCCTAGTTTCACACGTCGGTCTTGCGGTACAAAGACAATCTTTGTACTCGGGTGCTTTGTTAATGTTTTGTTGCGAGAAGAGTGAGCCTCGGGGTCCTCACTTACGATGGTGTCTTTGTAAACTTAGTGGTGGCTTAGGCAATGGTCGGTCGAGGATGCCTTAATGGGTTGAAAGACCTTGATTGGCTTTGTTTATAGCCATCTTATGGCACTTTGCTTCATTGTCTTTTGTTGTTATTTGTGTATCTTGTGTGATCGGCCATTATGCCATAATATTGTTACTATTTGTTATCTTCCGTTTGGAAGTGTGTGTTTTTGGACTCTATGTGTGGAATGGGTTGATGTCTAATTTTATGCAATAAGGTGTGTATCTTGCTTTACAGGAAGTATACATATCTAGAATCGATTTATTTGATTTGTGATGCTGAGGACCGGTGGTTGGTTAAGCATTACAAACCAAATAAGAAGTCCTAAAGCAACAAGTGAAAGACATAGATAATATAAGAAGTTATCACAAAGAGAAACGGCCAGGCCAAAGTCATACAAATGAGTAAATACCGCAGCGAGCAAAATGGCCATAAGATGGCGATAAACAAAAGCCAATCGGTGTCTGCCTTTACACAACAACCGGACAGCCAAGCTAATGAGTCCGAAGCAGTGCGGCAGAACTCACAAAGTGAGGCCCATGGCTCACCTTCTTCCCTCTGCAACAATTAATATTGAGCAAGCGGATGAAATACAAACTTTGTTTGTACTTTCGCGACTTAAACTAAATATGAGAACTATAATTAACTACATGCAAGCTTTATTTAAGTGGATGAGGCTCTGGACTTATTTTGGCATAAAGCAGTTTTCATTTGCAATAAGGTAATAAATTCAAAGCAAGTTTGCAGTGCTTTATGGTTCAAATAAAGAGAGATAATAACAATAGTGGTAGATAAACACCAACCTCAAGAAGTGACTAACCCCAGTCACCACAACAATAACATGAAGTACCTTCATACCACCCATGTCAAGTTTAAGTTTTAAAGGTTGTAGTCTAGTTCTTTTACCTTCTACCAAGCATGTCCATAACCTAGGGCGAGGCTGAATAGTTTTAACCTGCGGTGTGCCAATGTACCACCGCGATAGACGCCCCTTTGCACCGCCACGGTTAGCACACTTCCTTTGGTATCACGAGGCATGGCTAAGTCCTAACAAGGCGCTTTCCAATGGAAGATGCTAATGGAAACCGCCAGCCAGGGGACACATTGGGCGACGGCCTAAGCAGGTGCGCTGTGCTCCTCCAAAACACACTGCAAAACGCACAACCGTAGCTCATAGTAACACCTCCCAAAGTACTTAGTCAAGAGAGGTTCCATATTCCTCGTGTGGTTGTACGCCATAGCGCTTGGCTTAGTGACACAAGTAACTTGGTCATAGGGACTTAGGCACATTCAATCACCCCGAGTCACCATCATACCATTGTGCCCAAGCCAAGATATAATTTTTGTTTCAGTTTTTGATTTGCAAATTGGTAAAACACAAGGTTGGACATAATGGAATAATAATGGCATTTGTGTGATCAAGGTTCTGAGCATAAGTCGATAGCAGCTAATTCTACGGTATCTAAGCATTGCTAAGCATCATATCGTAAAGACAAATAAAGGCCTAAATCATTCACGGGCTCTAATTACGGTGAGAATAATATTCCTAAGGTAGGGCGGGGGTGAACAATTTCGGGAGCAACAATGCAATGGGATTAACTACCTCTAGTCGACAAAATTAATCATTGACACAAAGCATGCATGCGTCTGAGTAAAACAAAGTATTAGATTTTAAAGTAATGGGATTGAGTGGATATGATCAACCTTTGCTGTTCATTTGCTCAAAAGTTCTTGAGGATCGCTCTAGGGCTCAGCCCACTCTTAGTCACCTAATCGCATAAGCAAATAACCTAACAAATAAGGCAATAAGCCCTAATCACAAATATTGAGCAAAAGTATCCAATGACTAAATTTATACACAAGGTAAAATAGGAATAAACCTGAACATAGAAACTGGAAAAACCTAATTTGGATTTGTGGGAATAAGATATCCCCTAAAAACCTATTTTGGCCATGTCAGTACTGTAGCAAAATATTTTCTAGAAGATTTTAAAGCTGAAACTTTTATGGTAGTTAGCCACTGGTATAAGGATAAGCCATACAAAATTTCAGGTCATTTGGAGTTATATTGAAGAGTTATGATTTGTCTAAATTGTTTAGGGTATTAAGCTAAAATATGATCCTTACGATTTTAAAAACAGTAAAATTTGTGAAACCAATTTTCTGGCAAATACTGCTAACAGTGAAGCTAATCAACCAGTTCATACAAAGGATCAATAGATTAAAAGTTATGCATTTTACAAGTTTGCTAAAAGTTCTGAAAAACAGTATTAAGTTCACTTGTTTACTATTTTTGAAAATGGTTTCAGGTTTGATCATGGTCTACAATTATTTTCCATTTAAGCTCACGTTATAATGAATCTAACAAAGTGGAATCATCTAATTTGGACTTACACTGAAAAAGATATGAAAAAGAAAACACCTACTCACTTCAGTTTTGGGACTTAACCATTTGAAACTCTGTTAGTTTTAGAAAATGCAATCATATTGATTTTCAGATTTGATTACTTCCATTAAGTAGTTGTCTGAGACTACTAGAATTACTAACACCTTTAACTACTGGTTTAGACATGACATTGGCCTCACTGAAACTATGATGATCATTATATTGTGGTCTCACGATCACACTTTCTCCTCAAGGCTTTTGAATATTGAAACATCAATGACATTAGCCTATAACAAGATTAATTGTATTCATTATCTTAATGGTTTTCGAAGCAGGTTACTACTACCGTTAATTGTCCACTAACTAATTATATCAAGAGTCTAGCTACTAGAATTAGTTATGTTGTGCTTTATTGACAACTCTTCCATTTGTCGATTCTTGTTCCTATATCACAGAACTTGAGAACAACCAGAATTAAGGTGCTAATCAATCCATTTTCTTATTGGAAAACACTTAATGAGTGCCAATAAGGTTTGAGTAATCAATTTAGTCATTCAAAAGACTCAAATGCATTTCACCTTATACACGACCTTTAGTTCGACAACAGATAAAATTTTGAAATGAAACTATTGTCTAAACTTCTTCAAGACCCACTTCAAATTTGTTAAACCATCTAGAGTGGCCTAAATACATTGGCATGGCTGATTAGCGAGCAAATGGTGTGGCAGAAAGTGGGCGGGCAGAGAGAGTGAGAAAGTAGAGGCGAGAGCAGAGAGAGGCGGCGGAGGAGGGAGGGCTTGGAGCGCTGCTGGCGGAAATGAGTCTTGGCGAAGCGCGGGGTTCGGTGAGCGAAAATGGGTTGCCCGCAGGCGTGGACTCGATGGAGTGGGCGGTGCGGCCGGAGGAGGCGACTGCGGCGGCACGGCGGCGGTGGTGGCGGCCGGGCGGTGAAAGGCGGCGATGGTAGTGCGGTTGGGGGTGAAGTTAGCGCAGCGCATGAGCATGGGGAGTCCCAGGAAGCTTACCATGCGCTGCAGGGCGAAAGAGGGGCGAAGGAGGGCGGCGGAGGCGAATGGCGGCGCCGAAGAGTTCCGCAGCGGCAGCACACAGAGAAGACAAGAGCGGAGTGAGCTGCTCGGGGATGGTAGAAAGAGGCGAGTGGTGCTCGGGATGGAGAATCGAAGAGGCGCGGAGAAGATGTGGCGGCGGTGGGCTTGGCGGCCGTGGTTGGGAAGAAAGGGGCGGTGCTCGGTGGCGGCTTTCCAATTGTGAGGTTTTTCTCTCTCGGTGTCTGGCGGCGCGTGTGCCCAGATCGGGAACCGGAGATGCGGGCAGCGGGAGAGCTTAGGCGGCGGCGACCGGCGGGAGGAGCCGGCTGGCTTGCTCGCGGAGAAGAAAGCGCGGTTGCGGGAAACAGGAGCTCAGGGGCCTCTTATAGGCGGTCAGGGAAGCGGGTTGAGGTGGTTGGCGGTGGCGAGGTGGCGGCGCGGTGGCGTCTTCGCCAGACGCGGGAACGAGGCGAAATCCCGGCCGTTCATTTAAATGGACGGTCGGTGGCCGGGTTCTGGTTCGGGTGCCCGGGTGGCGTCTGTGATTTTATTGGCGACGTCGAGGGATCGGATGGTCCTGGCGACGAGAACAATCGGGCGATCCGAATGCTCCAACAATCTGGGCGCATACTGAATGGACTGACTCGCGATCACCATGTGGTCGCGGTCGCGGTCGCGGCTTGACGGTTGGATTCGGCAGCGTCGATTCGGTCGAGGTTAGTCCCGTCGGTTGAATAGTGAATAGGAGGTTTTGGCGGGTTTTAATTCAAGCTCCAACTTTGGCGAGCTTCAAAATATAGAAATAAAATTTATAAATCTGAAATTTTCAGGGGTTCCTGGGATGACCTAGTGACCAAATAAAATTTTAAACCTTATTGTTCATGAGTCATTTGCTTATTTTAAATTCAAACTTACAATAGGTTATGGAAGCAAATTTGAATTTTATGTGGATTGAGTTTAGCTCCAAAAATTTTGGAAAAATTATATTTATTCCTGATAATTATTATAAGATTTAAATAAATTATTTCCCAGAGTTTCATGAGTAAATTCTTCCCAAAAATTATTTAAAGGGTGCTCTTTATGTGACTTAGGGTTTAAAATGACTGAATCTTGGAAGGATTTTTAGAGTGTAGCTAGCTCCAAAATTTATGAAATTTTAAATGGAGGTTGATGACTCTATGATAAACCTTACATAAAATTTCTCAGGACTTTTATGCACTACATGTTTCTCTAAAAATTCCAGTTGTTTTGATTTGGGTTTGACCAATTGAAAAATGGTTTGATTTACTCCAAAATGTTGCAACAACTACAAAATTGTGAAACTTTTGAGGAGGGTCACACGTCAACCCAGAACTTAGGAAAAATATTTCAGGGATGATCACAAGATTTGACAGAAAGTTTTGAAGAATGGGTTTAGGTCAAAGGACTTGTAACTTTGTATTTCCATAATTTAACATGAGAAATTGTTTTAGAACATACAAAATACATGGCGTGAGAAAAAGTTTTAATTTTCCTCATTTTCTTACATTGGAAACACAGATTGAAAATTGGGATGTTACAAACCTCCCCCCCATAATCTCGTCGAGATTTGGATGATTGGGGACGAAAGAGTGGTTTGCATGCGGATGATCTTCTCGTTCCCAAGTATCTCACTCTGAGCAGTTGACCACTGAACTTTCACGAATTAGTAGTCGTGTAATACCTCGAATATCAAATAGAAACATATTATTTGGAAGAGAAATTTATTCAAATTTGAATGCATTAAAGTTTAGAGGAAAATTGAGAAAATTCAGGATTTGAGAGAGGATTGGACCTTGGCTTTTTAGCCCCAGGTGTCCTAGCCAAGTGGGCGACCTTGTGGTGGAGTCAAGAGAGGTCTCCTTCCCCAAAACCCTACCCTCACTCAGTGCAGTGCACGCTTGCACTGCAATTTGATCATAGCAGCCCCCTCCGTCTTTGCTCTACAAGATGAGGAAGAGCTCCGAGTGCCGCTGGCCATGGTGGAAGGAGAGAGAAGAAGGAGAAAGGAAAGAGGAGAGATCATCTTCTCCAGGCTCTCCCACCTACGTCCTGGTTGCTACAAAGGGTAACAGTGCCGATCCTCATCGTTTGATTGAAATGGTAGATGTGTGTTTTGGTTCAATTTTGATTATAACCGATTTGCTGCGGGTAAAATTCGATTCTGTCAGATGTTGCGTGGACTTTTTCGTGATGTTAGAGGCCGAATCTGGTTTCCCATCTCCTAGAGTGCGGTATTGTTCTTAGCTTTGGTGGCCGCCAAGATCACCTAATTCCGACTTTCGAGTCAAAGTTATGATAGATTTAATATCTGCTGTCCAGAATCTGTTGAGAATTGCAGTCTCTGTTTAGTTGATATATGGCCTAGTTAGAGGTGATTCAGAGGTCTTGCCATAACAAATTTTGAAGGTGATATAACTAGCTTTCAGGATTGATAAAGAACACCTCATTTGGTTTATAGATCAAAAGTTATGCACTTTTTCTTTGTGACTGTCCAGTTGTAGATCAGTCTGTCCAGATTGTATGTCGGTTTCTATCTTTAGTTTTGACCGTGTGCCACTTTTTTGTTAAAGGCAAAATTTGAATGTCGTGCCAACTAGTTTATTGTAGGTAATTTCTAACATTTTCAGATTGTTAAAACGCTCAATTGGAGTTGTAGATTAAAAGTTATGGTTGTTTTAGTATTGTATGTCCTGTTTGTTCCAGACAGAAGCTGTGCTGCTGTTTGTTTCTCTTTTATTAGAAGTTTATTGGCCAGTGGGAAATCTCATCCTTCAGATATTATAGAATATGTTCGTTAAGATGGTAGGATCTGGACTCATCTCATTTAGTCCCACGTCATTAACTCTGTCATTTTAGTGCTGCTGTCCCGACCGTTTTGGGTTGCGGCTTTGTTTGGTTAGGTTTTATGGCGATTCCTTGGGAGTTCAAGAAGTATTATGACTATTAATGGGTTTGGATTCTATGTTGTTCTTATTTCGGTTATTTAATTGTTTGAGCCCACGAGCTCTGAGGTTTGGGAGCGCCATCGTTGCCTACTAACTTATGTCTCATATGTGAAGAAATACTGTTGCCTTTTAGTCTTTGTGATTGTGAATGTTTTTCATGAATATAGTGTGTGACATATTGTGTTGCAGAATCTGGAATGGTTATGTTCTTTCATTATGTGGGTATATCTTGAAGAGATGGTATTATCATTGTTCATGTTCATATCATGCATCTTTTATTCATGTTATGTCCCGGAGTGGATTGTAAGTCCCACATTCCAATGTGGGCAAATTTGGACATTGTCATGTCGGCGTCACGGGAGTGGATTGAAAGACCCATCAATTCCGGTGGGCGCGTAGACCCATCAATTCCAGTATGGCGACACTTTGGACACCTATGAAACGTTCTTCATATGGACTTGGATCCGCACTTTTGTTAAAGTGCGGGCTTAATCTGAGCTGCGGGTGTGTCACTCACTATCAGGTATATGCATGTGTGAGTCCATATGATTACATACATTCATTTCATGTTTTCATAAGTGTTCCACTCGATGCAAGTTATGCATTCTTAAATAGTGATGTCTGTTTGTATATGTGTTCTTTTTCTTTCAATTGTGCTGTTGAGTCATGGACTCACTCTTTAGTTGTTTGTTTATTTTAGGTAACCTGATGTTGGCTCACTTGGAGGAGTAGGTGCCACGCTTTACTCGTTCACATCATCTATTCATGTTCAAGATTAAATTTAGTTCTATCTGCATTTGTTAATGATGGCTGTAATAATTAAATTATAATTGGTGAAGGATACCTTCTCCACACATGGATATTGATTTATTCTGCGTGTGAACCTTCTTATTGATGATCGATGTTAAATAACTTAGAAGGTGAAGAATAATACCTTCACCATGTCTGTTTGAATTTAATCTTGTCTTTAGTTGAAATACAGTTCAAATTCTTACGCATTATGGATGTATGTTAGATGTTTGGTGACATCTTGGCAGGTGCTGAGGGGGTGTTACGATTGAGTATCAGGCGGGCTAGGTCCGTAAGTAATTGAATATTAAATTGACACAGTGCACGATATAGGTGGGGTTGGGAAATCCATTGTTTTAAAGTATTTCTATTGTTATGTTTTCATTAGTTGAGCAATTGTTGAATTGCTTTTGTATTATCTTTCTTGTTCATTGTCTATGATATGTTATGATATTCCATATCTATGAATCTATTCTGATGGTCCATGATATGATCATCTATAATCATAATTGATTATATTGTTTAAGCGTGTCGATGATGGAGGTTAAGAAGGGAGGCGTGGTTGTGTACAGACTTTGTCGGTGCTGGTATTTGTGGTAGAATGAGAGTATATCTACCCGAATACCATAGTGGAGTGTTGAGGTGAGATTCTTTAGAAAATATTATTCTCTTCCTTGTGGTTACTATGTGCGATTAAAGTAATAGTTCGTTTGATGAAGTTTTCTTAAGTTAGTGTTTACATTTCTTACGATGAGTTCTCATTGGACTCTTTTAGTTCCATAAATCGAAACTACTTGTTCTCACATTCTTTGGTCTAAAGTTGTTCTTGGGATCGTTGAATATAAATAAAAAAACTTTCTCTTTGGAGTTCTGCCCTTCTTGTTGGAGAATGTGAATCATTTATTATTTGAGTGATGCATGTCTAAAGTTTTGCATTGCAAATTCTTTAACATGTGAAAGCTTTGACTTTATGTATTTCTTTTGGATTAGTTCAGGTGTTGGAATGTAATGCCTCTTTTACGAAAGATTAGGTTAAAATCTTTAAGTGATGTCTTGACATGTAGTCGAGGTGTTAATTAAATGAATTAATTATGGTATGAGTTATCAGTTTGGGTTGTGGCTTTGTGCAAGCAGTCTATTCTTAACTAGTATCAGTGGAGTGAATGCTTAAAGTGAAATATCGTTGTATTTGGTACAAGATGAGTTTTAGATAGAGGTTGTTCATATTTGTTCAAAAGCTATTGTTGTTAAATTGTGGAAAAAATGTGGATGTATCGGGTTGATCTTTCTGATCGGATGTCTGATAAATTTGTTAGATAAGTTTGAAATCTGGTCCTCTTTAGGTTATTCTAACCGCTAGTGATGGTTAAATTAAGGATGTGTTCGAATGTTGTCTTGATAAATATTAATCTTGAATTTGTCTTCTATTTGGATCTTGGGCTTTCTTGCTCTTAAATTTGTTGCTAACTTGTCTTAGTAAAGCAGGATGGCGGGAGAGCAGCGTGGTAGTCGTGCCTGGTCATGATGATTCCCTCCTCAGACCATGGTGAGTGCTTTCGCTCGGTCGGGAAACGCATGGGACACGCATCTTGGAGGTTATTGGGAATACCTCCACTCCATAGTGTTGCGGCCACGGGCTCCGCGGGGACTTGCGAGTTCCTCAGTACCGGCCGCCAGGCTTTCTCCGCTCTGAGACCTCTCGTGCGGACGATTGGGCTGCGTGGTTGGTAGCTCAACATAGCTGATGCCGAGCGCGGACAAGCGCTCTTCGCGTCCACGCGAGGCGCGGCACTCTCATGGTGGGAGAACTATCTGCCATGCACCGGCGCCATGTGGTCAGTCGGCGTAGGAGGTTCGGTCGCTTTCGTGGGCCACATCCCCGAGACGGCGATGAAGGCCCCGAAAAAGGAGTTCCTCGCGCTCAAGCAAGGCGCAAGTGCGCAATGGTACCAGCTTCTGAGTTCAATCATCTTGCTCGTTATGCTGGGTGAGGTGGCCTCGAGATGAGGCTAGCGAGGAGAAGTTTATGGATGGCTTGTCAGAAGGCTGCGAGACAAGCTATCCATTGTGGAACTTCTCGAACTTTGGCCCAGCAGTAGATAAGGCCATTTGTTGGCGAACATAAAGCGGAAATTTGGTGATCATAGCGCAAATGGGAGGCGCATCGATGCTGCACTCACGGCCTCGTTGAGTCCTCGAGGTGGGCGGCACGATGGCCCGTTCTTTTGCTCCACCGCGCGAGACCATACTGCACGGCTCCTGCCCCCATGGTAGGTGTTTCAGCCACGTCGCTGCGATCGGCAACGGCGGTCTTACGCAATCCGGCGAGGTGACTTGTTTTACTGCCTGGCAAGAGGCCATTATGCGAATACTGCCCTCATAGTGTTGCGGCCCTAAATCCTAATGGAGGAGCGGGCGAGCGATCACCAGCGATTGAGAAGACCAGTGCGAGCGGCGGTCGGTGAACCACCTTTCAGCGAGAGGCTCGGGCGCGGATGTAGTGATTGGTACACTTCTTGTTAATTCTGTCCTGTTTGCGGTATTGATTACGAGCATGCATTCTTTATTTCAAGATCATTTCTTCTTGTTTGTGGTCTTGTTGTGTTCCTTTGGGAGTTCCTTTGCTCATCAGCTCTCAAGGTGGAAATGAGAGTGATTCTGATGTCGAGATGTTTTCTATCATAGTTGAAGGAGTGGGATTTTGGCAAATCTCATTACGCTCGGTTCAGTAAGTGCGGATGTGATCCTTGGCATGGATTGGTTGTCCCAACACTTGGGGCCGTCGATTGTGCTAGGAAGATTGTCTATCTTACCAGCCTTGGGTGAGCAAGTCGGGTTTATACCACGACCGGGCCCGTGTCTATGTGCATTAAACAAGCCCGACCTTGCAAATTCAAGATGTTCCCATAGTATCGACTTTGTGGATGTCTTTCACGAAGATTTGCAGGATGCCTCGGTTCGAGATACAGGTTTGCCATCGATTCTTTGAAATAGCTCGTTTGACGCGTATCGGATGCCTCAATGAGCTAGAAAAATTGAAGAAGCGGCTTGCGAGCTCCAAGCAAAGGTTTTCATCCGTCAGTTCATCTCCTTGATTGTCAGGTGATCTTTGTGAAGAAGAAGGACAAGACTTTGCGCATGTGTGTTGATTACCGTCCTCTCAATGAGGTGTGGTGAAGAACAAATATCCTCTGCCCGCATTGATGATCTTTCGACCCGGTTATGCGGAGCTCAAGTGTTCTCAAGATTGATACGAGATCGGGCTATCATCAGAAGTCGGATGAGGATGATGAGATATTCAGAAAGGCCTTCACTACTCGTTATGGTGCATGCAGTACACGAGTCATGTCTTTTGGTTTGACCAATGCTCGGCGTTGTTCATGAACCTTATGAATTCGTATTCATGGAGTATTTGGACAAATTTGTGGTGGTTTTTATTGATGACATTCTTATCTATTCAAGGCTAGGCTGAGAGGAGCATGTGAGCATCGGTAGAGGAGTTGTTGAGAGAAAGTTTCAGCAGTAGTCGATAGAGCCTCTATACCGAGGTGTGGATGATGTATTTCGACTTGAGCATAGCGTTGAGAATGCCAAGTTAAGAGAGATGAGTTAGGGTGTTATGCGATGAATTGGAATTCCAAAGTTTGAGAGAAGTTTTATTCTCGAAAGAGAAACCGAGAAATTGATGCTTCCTAAAGTAGAGACACGTTTTCTTGATTCTTGTTTGAGCTATGTGTTTTGACAGATGTCTTTCGCAAGTTGAGCTCGACATTTATGTTGATATGTGTGATTCTTTCCAGTCAGACGGAATAAATGATTTTTTGGGCATTCAAGTGATTTCTCCTTTGGATTTCGTGGCGTTTATTCGCAAAACCGCCACTTGAACGTGGAAAGGTTTTTCGTGATGAAATTCGATTTCGTGTTTGACTCTTTAGTATCGAAATGGTAACGCATAGATGCGATGTGAATCTTTCTTTTCAGATGGGTTTTGTCGTAAAAGAGTTTGCTTAAAGAGAGCTCATTGTGTGTTTCGTTAAAGGAGGTGATCCTTATTTTAGTGAAGAGTTCAATTGAGAGGTGGAACAAGAGTTCGTGTTCTATGTGCATGTTGTGTGGTTCAAGATCAATTGGAAGGTTAGCCAAGGTACTTTGGGTTGTTTTCGTTAGCTACGGAATTCGGAAGTTGGCGTATCGCAAGGACCGTCTCGGGTCCATATGTGGTGTACTACATTTAGCATGTTTGGTGCCGAGTGAGTACCGTGAGAACTAGAGTTTGAATATTCGTTAACGCCATTGATCATCGAGTAGGATCTTACCTTTGAATCTCTTCCGATGAGTGTACTTGGCAATGTCGGATTGAGTGTTAGGTCGATGTAGTTTACGTCAATGTCTTGTGGTCTTGTCGACCGAGAGATAGGTCATTTGGGACTGGAGTCTCGCATGCGTGAGTTTTATCCGCACATGTTTGCTCGGGCATATGTTAATAGATGTTTCTTTTCGTGGCAATTATTCTTTCGTTTATTTCGACGGTTAGAATTCGAGGTCGATTTCATTGAGGGTAGAATGTAATACCTCGAATATCAAATAGAGAGAACATATTATTCGGAAGAGAAATTTATTCAAATTTGAATGCATTAAAGTTTAGAGGAAAATTGAAAGAAAATTCAGGATTTGAGAGAGGATTGGACCTTCGCTTTTAGCCCAAGGTGTCCTAGCCAAGTGGGCCGGCCTTGTAGTGGAGTCAAGAAGGGGTCTCCTTCCCCAAAACCCTACCTCTGCTACAGTACCGCGCCGCACTGTAGCACGCGGTACTGTAGCAGCCCCCTCCGTGCTGCTCTACCAAGATGAGGAAGAAGCTCCAGGTGCCGCCGGCCATGGTGGAAGGAGAAGAAGGAGAAGGAGAAAGGAAGAGGAAGATCATGTTCTCCAAGGTTCTCCCACCCACGTCCTGGTTGCTACAAGGGTAACGAGTGCCGATCCTCATCGTTTGATTAGTGGTAGATGTGTTTTGGTTCAATTTTGATTATATCGATTTGCTGCGGTAGAAATTCGATTCTGTCCAGATTGTTGCGTGGACTTTTTCGTGATGTTAGAGGCCGAATCTGAGTTTCCCATCTCCTAGAGATATGTAGGTCTTGTTCTTAGCTTTCGGTGTCCGCCAAGATCACCTAATTCCGACTTTCGAGTCAAAAGTTATGATAGATTTAATATCTGCTGTCCAGAATCCTGACGAGAATTAGCAGTCTCTGTTTAGGTTGATATATGGCCTAGTTAGAGGGTGATTCAGAGGTCTTGCCCATAACAAATTTTGAAGGTGATATAACTAGCTTTCAGGATTGATAAAGAACACCTCATTTGGATTTATAGATCAAAAGTTATGCACTTTTCTTTGTGACTGTCCAGATTGTAGATCAGTCTGTCCAGATTGTATGTCAGTTTCTATCTTTAGTTTTGACCCGTGTGCCACTTTTTGTTAAAGGCAAAATTTGAATGTCGTACAACTAGTTTATTGTAGGTAATTTCATAACATTTTCAGATTGTTAAAGAACGCTCCATTTGAGTTGTAGATTAAAAGTTATGGTTGTTTTAGTATTGCTGTCCTGTTTGTTCAGACAGAAGCTGTGCTGCTGTTTTGTTTTCTTTATTAGAGAAGTTTATTGGCCGAATTGGGAAATCTCATCAACTTGAATGTTATAGATATGTTCGTTAAGATGAGGTAGGATCTGGACTCATCTCATTTCGAGTCCCACGTCATTAACTACTGTCATTTTCGTGCTGCTGTCCCGACACGTTTTGGGTTGCAGCCTGTTTTTCAGATTAGGTTTTATGGCGATTCCTTGGGAGTTCAAGGGGGTATTGTAGACTATTAATTCGGGTTGGATTCTATGTTGTTCTTATTTCGTTATTTAATTGTTTAGGCCACGAGGCTACGGGTTTGGGAGCGCCATCGTTGCTCGCTAACGCGCCGCAACGCGAAGGCAAGTACTTTGTTGCTTTTGAGTGCTTTGTGATTGTGAATGTTTTCATGAATATAGTGTGACATATTGTGTTACCCGAGATGCGGAATTGGTTATGTTCTTTCATTATGTGGAGTATATCTTGAGAGATGGTATTATCATTGTTCATGTTCATATCATGCATCTTTTTATTCATGTTATGTCCACGGGAGTGGATTGTAAGTCCCACCATTCCAATGTGGGCAAATTTGGACATTGTCATGTCCCGTCCACGGAGTGGATTGAAAGACCCATCAATTCCAGTATGGGCACGTAAGACCCATCAATTCCGGTATGGGCAGCTTTGGACACCTATATGAAACGTTCTTCATATAGGACTTGGATCCCGCACTTTTGTTAAGGTGCGGGCTTAAGTGAACACCGCGGGTGTGTCACTCACTATACCCAGATATGCATGTGTGCAGTCCATCCTTGATTACATTCATTCATTTCATGTTTTCATAAGTGTTCACTCGATGCAAGGTTCGCATTCTTAAATGGTGATGTCCTGTTTGTATATGTGTTCTTTTCTTTCACTCTACTTGCCGAGTCATGGACTCACTCTTGCGTTGTTTGTTTATTTTAGGTAACCCCGATGTTGGCTCACTTGGGAGGGAGTAGACACGCACTACTCGCTCACATCATCCTATTCATGTTCAAGATTAAATTTAGTTCTATCTTACATTCGTTAATGATGAACTGTAATAATTAAATTATAATTGGTGAAGGAAGGATACCTTCTCCACATGGATGTTGATTTATTATTGCGTGTGAACCTTCTTTATTGATGATCAGTATTAAATAACTTAGAAGGTGAAGGAATGATACCTTCACCATGTCCTGTTTAATTTAATGCTGTCTTTAGTTGAAATACTTAGTTCAAATTCTTCTGCACTATGGATGTATGTTAGATGTTTTAGGTGACATCTTGGCTTCCGATTAGCCAGGGTGTTACAGTACGATTCGTTGCTCTTCGTTCGGCGTCTGCAAAGACACCACCTTTCTTTATGATTCTTTATCTATTTTAGAATATTTTTGTTGTACTTGGATCTATTGTTTTATTGCATCGTTTCTCGTTAGGTCACGATTCTGACCCAACATACGAGCCTGGAGATGCAAAGATTAGCGAATCGACCAGCACGAATCTGGGTTTAGACGGGCAGAAAACGTGCCACTTTAGTCGACCCGGGGAAAACTTAGCAAAGTGAGCCAAGTTCAGATATAACAAGGATTGACAGACTGGGAGATCTTTCTGGAGGATCTGGGTGGTGGTACATAATAGTTGTTAGTTGGTGGAATGATTTGTCTGGTCAATTCCGGAGTAATTTGTCTGGTTAACTCCGGAGCGAACTTGTCTGATTAATTCCACTAACAACGGAATCTCAGCCTGCTAACTAGCTGTACGGAGTCATCCCTCCGCAGCTAGCTATCTTAGAGGGACTATGGTCATCCTTAGTTGGTGAAGCAAATTGTCTGGTTACTTCACTAACGAACGAGACCATAGTCGGTCAACTAGCTATACGGAGTCATCCCTCCGCAACCAGCTTCTTAGATGGACTATGGCCATTTAGGCCACAGAAGTAAACTTAACTTGTGATGACAACGATCCGCATAGCCCTTCATGCGGTTGAGTGCGCGAAATCGATCTCGACTTAAGCGAAGTTGGTTGTTCCGATCTTGACATTTTGCTTGATTTGGTTCACTCAAAGATCCATCACGAGCAAACTTGATCTAATCCACTAAGGTGGTTGCACAACCAAAGTAGCAATAGACCCGTGCTCAACCACACCAGAGTTGAGACAATAAAAGTCTTCAAGGAGGGTAGGTGCAGTTCTGGAGCAACAATGCATTGCAAAACACCTTTTTGACTAATTGTATCTGCGACAACACTAGCCTTACCGGATGGTAATGAATTCCCATGCCAAAGTCTTTGACCATCAAGATGGAATCAACAAGGGGTCTGAACGGCTTAAATTAAACCAAGGAGGTCTCATATGGTATACAGAGGTCCAAACACTGGTTTTTGCGAGGTTGCAGGACTGGTACCATCACACCTCCATTAGCACCGTGTTACATGGCGGTAGGGGTTCCCGAACCTATGTTCTTAAGAGTTTGTTTCTCTCATGAAGCGGGGTGACCATGAGTTGAACGGAGGTAATACCGCATAGCGGTAATACCTAGTTGACGCGGTATGGATATTCCAGAGAAAAGGGGTACCGAAAGAGAGTCCTTAGAGAAGACAAAACCGAAAAGGGAGGCCTGGGTAGTTTTAGAACCCACTCAACACAACGAACTTCCAAATTTGATCTGTTGAAATTTGTTTTAGTCATTTAGGACTCTTTCGGAAACTTAGGTTAAGTCTTGAACTCTCATCAAAACCAAATGGTTCTATTTTATTTTAAATGCCTTGAAAAGGTTTAGAGAACAAGGGTGTTACTAATAACTTTGGTTAGCAACACCGCCCAAAACTTGAAGTTGATGAAAGCGAAAAGTTAACAACTAGGGGAAATGAGGTATCACCCTAGACAAAAAACAAAAACAGCAAGTAAACAACTTTAAATGCTTCCAAAAGGCTCCAAATCAGCAAAGGAAACATTAAACCAAGCTCAACTTCTCACTGCCATTAACCCGTATTGAATGAACGAGCAATGGTTTGAGAAGATAGAATTTCAGCACGCTACCTCAAGTCTAACACGACTAAAGAGCAAGGTTAAGGCGGCAAAAATATCATTAGGTATTTAGCAAACTAATATCACACCTTACCCTTTTATTCCCACAAGTTTTAGTTGATTATCCTCTCATTTTCTACCCTATTTCGAAACCTTTGAGCTTGCTGTCCGGAAATTGAATGATCGCTGTCCAGATTTCGCATCCAAGCCTCCTAATTGAAATCTTCAACTTCGGAAGCTTCAAAACCTTGTAGAGGGCAGCTAACACTTCAATTTGCCAAACTCATTGGTTCCCAAAACCCAATTAATCGATACAACTATCTTTTGAGAGAAGGAAGGGAGAACAACTTTTAAAACTCAAATTAGAGTAAGATGAGATAGAAAGCTAAGATAGGTAAGGAATAAAATCTGAGAATTTACTTAAGCTTTCATAACTCATTTGATACTTTGAAAATAAGGTTTCCAAAATATCCTAAGGACGACTAAGCTTGAGTTACTATTTGTGGAATGGCTCGATACCAACTTTGTGAGGACCCGGTTTATTCGGCTTGTACTGTTTAACCATCCACTTGGTCCTAATAAAGACAAATCAAATAAACCAAGCCTCGAGATATGTATACTTCCTAATTGCAGTATACACACCCGTTACAAAATCATGCATCAATTCCATTCATACACATAGAGCCAAGCAAAAGCAACAGCTGAAAGACATAGATAATATAAAGAGAGTTATTACAAAAGAGGGGCCGATCGGCCAAAAGTCATACAAATGAGTAAATACACAATGAAGCAAAATGGCCATAAGATGGCGATAAACAAAAGCCAATCGGTGTGCCTTTACCCACAGGCAACCAACCGGACCGCCAAGCTAATCGTCCCAGGCAGCGCGCAAAAGACAACTCACAAAAAGTGAGGCCCTTGGGGCTCACCTTCTTCCTCTGCAACAATTAATATTAGGCAAAGCAGATGACTACAAAACTTGTTTTTGTACTCGCAAGATCGACGTGTGAGATAAAGAACTATAATTAACTACATGCAAGCTTTATTTAAGTGGATGAGGCTCGACTTATTTTCGAGATAAAGCAAGTTTTCATTTGCAATAGGGTAATAGATTCAAAGCAAGTTTGCAATTAACTTTTATGGTTCAAATAAAGAGAGACAATAATAACAATAGGTAGATGACAACACCAACCTAGAAGTGACTAACCCATAGTCACCACAACAATAGCATGAAGTACCCCTTCATACCACCCATGTCAAGTTTAAGTTTTTAAAAGGTTGTAGTCTAGTTCTTGCACGACCTTACCAAGCATGTCCATAACCTAGGGCGAGGCTATTCGAATAGTTTTAACCTGCGCAGGTGTACCAATGTACCCACACGATAGACCGCCTTTCCACCAGCCACGGTTAGCACACTTCCTTTGGTATGGAGGCATGGCTAAGTCTAACAAGGCGCTTTCCAATGGGCGATGCTAATTAAGAGGCGCAACCCACGGAGAAGGACACATTAGACAGTACCCTAACCGGTGCGCTAATGCTCCTCTCAAAACACACACGCAAGAACACACCCACCAACCAGCTCATAATTAACACCTCCCAAAGTACTTAGTCAAGAGAGGTTCCATATCCCCTCGTGGTTAGCACGCAATAAGCGCTGGCTTAGTGACACAAGTAACTCGGTTCTTAGGGACTTAGGCACCATTCCAATCACACCCAACAGATCACACCATCATACCATTGTGCCCAAGCCAAGATATAATTTTTGTTTTCAGTTTTTGATTTGCAAATTGGTAAAACACAAGGGTTGGACATAATGGAATAATAATGGCATTTGTGTGATCAAGGTTACCGACATAAGTCGATAACCGCCCAATTCTACCGGTATCTAAGCATTGCTAAGCATCATATCGTAAAGACAAATAAAAGGCCCTAAATCATTCACCGGGCTCTAATTCACCAGTGAGAATAATATTCCTAAGGTAGGGGCAGGGGTGAACAATTTCAGGGCAACAATGCAATGGGATTAACTACCTCTAGTCGACAAAATTAATCATTGACACAAAAGCATGCATACGTACGAGTAAAACAAAGTATTAGATTTTAAAAGTAATGGGATTGAGTGGATATGATCAAACTGCTTGCCTGCTTGCTGTTGCTCAAAAAGTTGCTGAGGATCGCTCTCAGGCTCAACCCACTCTTCGTCACCTAAGCGCATAAGCAAATAACATGACGAAAAGCAAATAAGGCAATAAACCCTAATCACAAATATTGAGCAAAAAGTATCCAATGACACAAAATTTATACACCAGGTAAAATAGGAATAAACCTAGATATAGAAACTGGAAAAACCTAATTTGGATTTGTGGGGCAAAAGATATCCCCTAAAAACCTATTTTCGGCCATAATCAGGTACTGTAGCAAAAATATTTTCTAGAAAGATTTTGAAGCTGAAACTTTTATGGTAGTTAGCCACTGGTATGGGGATAAGCCATACAAAATTTCAGGTCATTTGGAGTTATATTGAAAGAGTTATGATTTGTCTAAATTGTTTAGGGTATTAAGCTAAAATATGATCCTTACGATTTTTAAAAACAGTAAAATTTGTGAAACCAATTTTCCTGGCAAATACACTAGCAGTGGAAGCTAATCCAATCGGATTCATACAAAAAGGATCTATAGATTAAAAGTTATGCATTTTACAAGTTTGCTAAAAGTTCTGAAAAACAGTATTAAGTTCACTTGTTTACTGTTTTTGAAAATGGTTTTCCAGGTTTGATCATGGTCTACAATTATTTTTCCATTTAAGCTCAAGTTATAATGAATCTAACAAAATTGGAATCATCTAATTTGTACTTACACTGAAAAAGATATGAAAAAGAGAAAACACCTACTCACTTCAGTTTTGGGACTTAACCATTTCTGAAACTCTGTTGGTTTTTCTGAAAATGCAATCCCTTATTGATTTTCAGATTTGATTACTTCCATTAAGTAGTTGTCTACAGACTACTAGAATTACTAACACCTTTAACTTACTGGTTTAGACATGACATTGGCCTACTGAAACTATGATGATCATTATATTGTGGTCTCTGATCACACTTTCTCCTACAAGGCTTTTTCTGAATACTGAAACATCAATGACATTAGCCTATAGACAAGATTAATTGTATTCATTATCTTAATGGTTTTTCAGCTTAGGTTACTACTACTCGTTAATTGTCCAACTAACTAATTATATCAAGAAGTCTAGCTACTAGAATTAGTTATGTTATTAGCCTGTTGACAACTCTTCCATTTGTCGTTCTTGTTCCTATATCTACGAACAACGAACAACTTCGGAATTAAGGTGCTAATCAATCCATTTTCTTATTGGAAAACACTTAATTGAGTGCCAATACGGTTTGAGTAATCAATTTAGTCATTCAAAAGACTCAAATGCATTTCACCTTATACCGACCTTTAGTTCATCGACAACACAGATAAAATTTTCTGAAATGAAACTATTGTCTAAACTTCTTCCAAGACCCCACTTCAAATTTGTTAAACCATCTAGAGTGGCCTAAATACATTGGCATAGCTGATTAGCAGCAAATGGTGTGGCTCAAGAGAGTGGGCCCCACTGGAGAGAGAGAGAGAGAGAGAGCAGAGACAGAGAGAGGGGCGGCGGAGGAGGGCTTGGAGGCGCTCTGGCGGAAATGGCGCCGCGAAGGAGCGCGCGGGGTTCGGTGAGGCGAATGGGTTGCCACCGAGGCGTGGACTCGATGGGTGGCGGTGGCGCAGCCGGAGGAGCAGCACGGCAGCACGGCGACGGTGAGTGGCGGCCGGTGCGGAGGTGAAAGGAGGGCGGCGATCGTGGGTGCGGTTGGGGTGAAGTTAGCACGCGCATGAGCATGGGGGAGGTCCAGGAAGCTTACCATGCCGCGCCGAGGGCGAAGAGGGCCGAAGGAGGCCGGCGACGGAGACGACGGCGCGCCGAGGAGTTCCACGCGCGCAGCAACTGGAGAAGACAAGAGCGCGAGTGAGCTATCGGGGATGGTAGAAGGAGGCGAGGTGGTGCTCAGGATGGAGGGAATCAAGAGGAGGCGCGGAGAAGATGTGGCGCGTGGAGCTTGAAGCGGCCGTGGTTGGGGAAGAAGGGGGCGCGGTGCTCGTGACGGCTTTTCCCAATTGTGAGGGGTTTTTCTCCTCGGTGTCACGGCGCGTGGTGACACGGTCGGGAGGACCGGGATAAGCGGGGCCGGAGAGCTTGGGGCGGCGGCCATGGCGGGAGAGGAGCTTGGCTCGGCTTGCTCGCGGGGAGGAAGAGAAGGGCCGCGGTTGCGAAAGGGGAGGCGGGAGCCCGGGGCCTCTTATAGGCGGTCAAGGGGGAGAGCCGTTGGGGGGGTGGTTGGCGGTGGCAGAGGGCAGGTGAGCGGCGCGGTGGCGTCTGTGGCGGCGGCGCGGGAGGAAGAAAGCCAGGGAAAGGGGCGATGCAATCCGGCCGTTCATTTAAACGGACGGTCCACGGAGGCGACCGGTTGGGTCGGGTGCGGGTGGCGTGCGCGATTTGCAGTCGTTCGATCGGGATCGGATGGTCCACGGCGACAGGGCAATCGGGTAGTCCGAATGCTCCAACAATCTGGGCCGCATACTTTGAATCGGACGGCTCGCGATGCTTGGTGCGGTGCGGTGCGGCAGGCGGTTGGGTTCGACCGCGTCGGTTCGGTCGGGGTTGAGTCGGGTCGGTTGAATAGTGAATAGGAGGTTTTGACTGAGTTTTAATTCAAAGCTCCAACTTTGACCGAGCTTCAAAATATAGAAATAAAATTTATAAAAATCGGAAATTTTTCAGGGGGGTTCCTGGGATGACCTAGTGACCAAATAAATTTTTTAAACCTTATTGTTCATGAGTCATTTGCTTATTTTAAATTCAAACTTACAATAGGTTATGGAAGCAAATTTGAATTTTATGTGGATTGAGTTTAGCTCCAAAAATTTTGGAAAAATTATATTTATTCCTGATAATTATTATAAGATTTAAATAAATTATTTCCCAGAGTTTCACTTGAAGTAAATTCTTCCCAAAAATTATTTTAAGGGTATGCTCTTTATGTTTGACTTAGGGTTTTAAAATGACCTGAATCTTGGAAGGATTTTTAGAGATAACAACTAGCTCCAAAATTTATGAAATTTTAAATGGAGGTTGATGACTCTATGATAAACCTTACATAAAATTTCCAGAGACTTTTATGCACTACATGTTTCTCTAAAAATTCCAGATTGTTTGAATTTAAGGTTTGACCAATTGAAAAATTGGTTTGACTTGCCTCCAAAAATATTCCAACAACTTCTAAAAATTGTGAAACTTTTCAGAGGGGTCACACATCAACCCAAGAACTTAGGAAAAATATTTCCAGAGGATGATCACAAGATTTGACAAGAAAGTTTTGAAGGGTAAGGTTTAGGTCAAAAGGACTTGTAACTTTGTATTTCCATAATTTCTGTACAGAAATTGTTTAGAACATACAAGAAATACATGACGTGAGAAAATTTTTTAATTTTCCCTCATTTTCTTACATTGGAAACATAGATTGAAAATTGGGATGTTACAAAAATGCTCGGATAACAGGTACTCACCATTCCAGTCACACCCACGAATCACACCTTCTTACCATTGTGCCCAAGTCGAAATCATTTTGTTTTTATTTGTAGTTTTCACAAATAAACATAGCACAGAGGCTGAAATCATAAGGTTATAATAAGTTTGTGTGATCAAGGTTATCGACTAAGTCAATAATCGCCCAATTCTACCGGTAACCAAGCATTGCTAAGCATCATATCGCAAAGACAATAAAATACTATAAATCATCCACCGGGCACCAATTCACCAGTGAGGATAATAACCTAGGGTAGTGGCGCGGATGAATGATTTTAGGCAACAATGCTGAGAGGACTAACTACCTCTTAATCGACACAAAGAAATTAACTTTGACACGAAGAAGCATGCATACTTAGGTTTTGCAAACAAGATATTAGGCTTTAAAAGTAATAGGAGCAATATGATCAAATGATGTTACACTGCTTGCCTTGTTGTAGATCACTTTGTTGCTGCAGAGGATTCACTCACGTAAACAATAATTCCTTCGGAACCTAATGCGAAAAGGCGATAATCAAATCAGAACAAGAACTCCAAATAAAACTCAACAGCAAAATTTCTCCAAATACCATGAAATTCATACAGCAACAAGATTATGATTTTAGACAATTTTAGAAATAAGAATTTCTTCATTTAGACTTAGTATGCAAAAGTTATGGCTAAAACAATTTTTCTCAGCCTAACTAATTCGAGATTAATTCCTATCTGTTACTGTTCATGGCATAAATTTCTAAAATAATATAGAGTCTGAAATTTTTATGATAGGCAGGTTAAGACATTCTAAGAATAGCAAAATTGAGTTTGCACAATTTGGAGTTAAAATGAATTAGGTATGATTTTTCTAAGTTGTAAAACTAGTGTAACATTAATATCGAGTGGCAAAGATCACATTAAAACCTATTCTATCTTGATGTGCAAAAGACTAGAGGATTTTAACAAAGTTTAGTTTGCTCAGTTTGGAACTACAGGAAAAGGTTATGCATTTCATAAATTTTATGAGTTTCTAAACAACGATTTATATTGAAACAAGTTAATCTGATTTATTCCATTTTACGCCACGAAAAGTGCCTAAGTTCATTGTCATATTGAAGTTCATTTCTTGGCGAGCTATCAGAACTTGACTCATTCAAAAGGAGCTATAATGATAAAGATATGCATTTTTGAAATTTGGATCGGCAAAATACTTAGGAAAAAGCGAGCTCTCGGAGGTCTAATTGAACCGCGGAAAAGGAGAGTTCGTGGCGTCGATCCTTCATCGACGACCACGGACCTCGAAGCACAGCGCACCACACGGCGCGCAAAGGGAGGTCTGGGCCGTTGAGATCAGATCCAACGGTCCAGACGAGGGGTAGCACAGCACACGTGAAAATCCCGCGTCGAGGTGCTCAATGCGCATAGGGGAGGTCGGGACCATTAGATCAAGATCGCGGTCCCGATCTCGAAGAGGTCCTAAGGCTAGATCTCTGAGCTAGGCGGTTGAGATTTTGGGGGAGGTCTTGGACGGTTAAGATTTTCCGAGGAGGTCTTAACAGCCAAGATTTCCACCGATGGATCTAAAGCGCTGAGGAGGTCTAGGCCGTTAGATGGAGATCCAACGGTCCAGAGCTACGGGGAGGTCCTCAAGTTAAAGATCTAATCGGAGGAGGTCAGGACGGTGAGATCTGAAGGAGGGAGGTCTTTGACGGCTAAGATCTACTGAGGAGGTCTAGCCCGTTAGATCTAAATCTAACCATCCGGGGCTGCGGAGGGAGGTCTTAGACGGTCAAGATCTCGGGGAGGTCTTGAGCGATCCGATTCAATCGAGAGAGGTCCGATGCAACGAGGTTTTAACGGGAGGAGTGCGGGCGGTTTAGATGGATCTGGGGAGGTCCTGAACGGTCCAGATCGAGGCGGAGGGAGGTCCTGAGCGGTAACAATTTTGGCGGGGTGGTCCTAAACGATCGAGATTACTCGAGGGAGGTCCTAGTGCTAGAGGTCTAAGCGGAGGGAGGTCTTTAAGGGTGGGATCTAAGTGGGAGGTCACGAGGTTCTCTTTACAAGGACCGGGGTGGTCTTTGTAAAATAACCATGGTGGTCCTTTGCTGAAAACACGAGGTGGTCTCAACGGTGAGATAAGGTCTAGGGAGGTCTCAACGACTAGGATTAAAACTAGGGGAGGTCCTGCACTTAGGTTTTTACGAAAAGAACTCTATGGTTAGATCTACCCTCAAGGAGGTCCTCAACGGCTAAGATTACAAGAGGAGGTCCTAAGATTAGCGGTGATAGAAGCGATCTACCGCCCATATCTAATCTCGGGTGATCCTATCTGGTGAAATTAACCGAGGGGAGGTCCGGGACCACACTGTTCGAGAAAGGATCTAAGGCTTAGACCTAACCGGGGAGGTCATAGATGGCGAGATTAACCCGAGGAGGTGCGGTGACTTGACAAACTCCCGACAAAGTCTGAGCACCGAGTTGAGCTCGCGGCATGTCGTGACGACCAAGACCACGGCGGCGCCAACTAACTGCATACGAAAATGCTCCTAATACTATTGCGCACATATTGGAACCACTCTAAACGGCGGGGCAAGCTCATGAACGCCGGCCGGAGAGGCGGAGGAGTGCTTCGGGAAAATTCAAAACGCGTGGGGGCGCCACGAGCTAACCTAGCTAGTGATTAAGCCCTACGGGGCTAAAAGGAACTTACCAGGGCGTAGGAGAGGTCTAGGGGAGGTCGGAGAAGTTCTGGCGGCGGAGACCGACGCCGGCGCTGAGGAAGACAACGACGACAAGATGCCCTGGGCAACCAGAGGCAAAAAGAATGGTTATAATAGGCTTGAGATGGCCCATAGGTGATCCAGGACCCAAGAATTGGACGGAGAACACTCACCGGAGATGGGAACGAAGGGGAGCACTTTCGGCCGCGAAGATCCAAAAACTTCAAATTGAGTTGTTCCTGAGAAAGCAACCCAAATTGAGTTAGGGAGAGGACTTGCGACGACAAGAGGTCCACAAATAAAGTGAGAATTGGGCTAAAGAACCACTGAAACACCCAAGTCACCAATGGATCTCCCAGGGAAACAATGGCGGAGAGGAGTGCTCACGGTGGTTTGAGTTTAACTCAAAAGGAGTGAGCTAGGGTGATCGCGAGTGGAAGAGGAGCCAGAGGGGGTCCTCGGGGGTATTAAGAAACTCATGAGTAACGGGAACAAGGGAGGGGCCCGCGGTGAGCTACGGTGAGCACCTCCGTAACTAGCAGCGCGGGGCACGGCTTTGAGCCGAAAGCACTGACACGCCGCGGCTGCTCCGACAACACGCGAGGGCGCGGGCGCGGGATGTGACAGCGCCATACCGCATGATGGCGCGCGCGCGCGAGGAAGAAGACAGAGAGGAGGAAGAAGAAAAGGAAATGCAGGGTGGCGTGGCGTTTGATTTTAAATGGACGGCTGAGATTAAAAGAGGCAATCGGGTGACCCGATCAGCACATTTACTATGGACGGTTGGATCACGATCCAAAGGCCTAGATTGATGAGCTCTTCGCGATGCCCCGAACGACCCAATCATTTAGGGCTGTTAGATCAAGATCTAACGGTTGAAATTGATTTCGACTGTAAAAAGGGACCCGGCGCGGTTTAGTTGACTCAACCAAATCAATTAACTCGAGCTCGAGTCTGACTCGAACCCGAGGAACAGTACAAACCAAATTTGGTTTCCAAATTAGAACAGAGACCTTTGCGGATTTATTAGATGTAGCAAAATAACTCCAACAATTCTGAAATTTTTACAGGAGCTTGCTAACTTATATATTGACCTTGTATAAAATTTTTCAGAGGTTTTTATACAATGCATTTTTCTCCAAAAATTCTGCAAGGTTCTGATTTAGGGTTTGACTGAAAGTCAAGCAGTTTGATGCCCTCTAAAAATATTCAAACAATTTCTAAAAATTGTGAAATTTTTGAAGGTCACACATCAATCCTAGAACTTAGGAATAGTATTTCCAGGAGATGATCAAAAGATTTGACAAAATTGTTTTTTGGAAGATGAGATTTTGGATCCAAAAAGACTTGTGACTTGGTATTCCCATAACTTTTGTACGAGAATTGTTTGGTACAACTGGAAATACATGATGTAAGAAAAAGTTTTAATTTCTACTCATTTTCTTACATTTGAAACACAAGTCTAAAACTTGGGATGTTACAACGTCGATGCGATCCCGGGGGTACCTTTTATAGGGGCCAGGAGGGGCTAGGGCGGCGTGTGGCGGCGAAACCCTAAAAGAGTCCGAGATGGCCTTGCGAAAAACGGAGATTGAAACGGAATCAGGATAAGATTTTAATCCCAAAAGATGCGGAGAAGATAGAGATTGAGTTTGGTAAAGAAATCTAGAAGGTTTTGGTTAGGAAAGTCCCATTGTCGAACGGCTTCTAGAAGGCGGCAATGGCGGACGGAGGCGGGCGCGTTGCGGGGACGAAGACCTGACGTGTGGGGCCCACACGCGTCGAAGCTGCGCACGGGCACGATTGGGCAAGGAGTTAACCGTCGGATCGATTGAGCGACTCACAAACAAGGGGACGTTCGGGTCCCCGAACGATCACGCCACATCTGGCCATTAAATCATGATCGAACGGCTCAAAACGCTGGGACGTTCGGGCCGCTGGAATGGCACAATGCCATCGGACCGTTCAAAGATGATCGGACGGTGGAGGTTCAACGCGCTCGCGCGAGGAGAGAGGAAGGGGCTGACACGCGGGGACCACCTGTCAGTGAGAGGCGGGCTCGCGCGCGCGGATGTGGGCTGAACAGAGTTGGCCAGAGGAGGGTTTGGGCTAGGTTTCGACCCAAGAGCTTTTCTGAGATTTTAATTAGCTTTTCTATTTTATAAAATACCAGAATTTCAAATAAGCAATAGAAAATAGCAAATGAACTCAGAAAAATTCTAGAAAAATCTAGAAAATATATCTGAGCACATAGAACCCAAATAACATAGTTTTGACTATTGTTCATGTTGAGATTATTCACATTAAAGGTTTTTTATTGTAAAGTCCAATATTAAGCTTTTGAATTAAATTCAAATAAAACCAAATGGTGACTTTTCTTCCTACTAACTATTAAAAAGATTTTTAAAGCTCAGAAAATTGGGATGTTACATTTTATCTCAGAAAATTGGGATGTTACATTTTATAAGCGTCTCTACGGTTCTTGACACGGTCCGTGAGGAGGTGCTCCAAGGACGCTTTATAAAAACGGCTCTACGGTCCTCTAGAGATGAAATAAAACGTCCTAGCCTATAGATTGGATGTCTCTACATAGATGTTGTGTTGTAGTGTATTGATTCGATATCCCTACATCAATGATCGGTGAAACACGGTCATAAATCAATACATGTGTTGGTTAATATGCACTAGTGTTCTGACCAATGACATCCGACCAAGGATACATTTAGAACAACATCATCAAAAGTTAAAAAAGTTTCACCATTGAGTCACATACTTGTTGATCTATAATTGATGATTCATTCAAAGAACTCAATATCATTTATTCAATAACTTATAAACATAGACGTGATACAATCATCTCTATAATTTCCTCTAGGGCATATCACCAACACACAGTACCAAAACATTGAACAAATCATCATCGTACCTATATGCAAAATCGACACCTTTAACCTAACTTTATCGGACGCACTACCCGCTGTTCCAGTATTAAAATGACCCTAACTCGCTTCTCTGAACTCCAAACATAGTGAAATATATATTTTCTTAAAACCCCACAAAATTATCTACGGCATTCTAGTTATGCAAAACCTTTGGATTTGCCGTTTAGTTTCCCGTTTCCAACCCCGAAGATTAAACCATAATCTGCCAGAACAATCTACTAAACATTTTTTATCTATTTTTCTATAACTTGAAAAGTAGTAAAAAATGGTGGTTATTTAATCTATCAATAAATATCTAGCTTAGTCAAGTTATGATAATAATTAAATTATTCCATCTACTATATGTAATTAGTCCGACTACGTGACAACTGCTATTTAAGAGTGATTTCTGGATAGTAGCGTTCCCAAGGACATAACGTTTAACTCACAACTCCAAATTTAGTTATCTAGACCTTCCTAGAAAGCTAGTGGAATTACCCATAACTTTTCTAACTAGCTGAAACCCTGAATCTGAATGTAAATACCTTTAATTGCCCTTGCAAAGTTCTATAGTGTAGTTCGACGAACTAGGGTTTCCCAACAACTATACTTCTCATGGCCAAAACAATCTACAATCTGAATAAAGACTATAATAGGATCAAACTAAAGACTACCAGATCATTACACTGAAGAAAACAACGGTGACCGCGATCGGATCACGAAACCCTAATTGTAATGACCCATTTAAGAAACAAGATAATTGCATTTTATGAGCAATAATGGAATACATTCATAGCATTCTTATTCATATTTAGCAATTTGGATTTGTTGTTACAAATTAAAACTTTCCTTTTCTAGCCAAAATCCAAAACCTATTCAAAGTTTCAAAGAAAATACAAGTAATGCTTGTATTGTGGCCGGAAGTATTTTTATTACAACCTAAATCAATTATCTTGCCCAGAAATAATTTTTGTTGAATTTTTAGAAATTATTTTGATTTGAGGAGAAATATTTGTCTTTAAATAAACCTATTCGGGCTAAGGTAATTATTTATGTATTTTACAAAGTGAAACGATGGTTTTGAAATTTATTTGGGAAATATATCATCCCAAGCTTCTTGGAAAAGTTTCATGATTTTAGAAATCTATTTACTATTTTTAAAGCCAGTCAAACTCTTGAGTATTTGAATAGGGCTTGGTCAACTAATCCGGTCTAAACCCAAACCCTAGCATCAGAGCGACTTCGAACCCATGAGTTTGGGTCCAACGATTCATCTTGGTCCGGCTCGGTCCGCTCAGCGCGAGCCCGAACTATTCGCGTCTTGTGAGCCGTTGATCTCTATCGAGCGGGCATGGTTGCGATCGCGGCGTGAGCTGTCCACGTATGCGCCCTAATCCCCACCGTTGGCTCTAAATCAGACGGTCAAAGGAGGTGTATGCATTCGGACGACTACGGATCCCCTCTTGATCCCCACCGTCCCTCCTCAATCCAACCGCGTCGTCCTTTTCATTTTTGAAAGTAAAGGCGCGCTTTCCTTTTAACCGTCGGATTCAAATCCTAAGGCACCCCTTTTTACCGCGTTAATCGTAGGGTCCATATCGTGTATGCATTCGGACCATCCGGTTCCTCCGTTGATCCTGACCGTAGAAAGTCCATCTAACGGTGCCGCATCATCTCATCTAAAGGGTGACGTGTATCCTTTTTGATTGACCGTTGGATTTCAATCCAACACCCCTCTTTGAATGTGGACCCCCGAAATCCCGTAGAGCTCTTTTAAATCTCCACCGTTCGTTTCAGATTACACGGCCCATATTAAACGATACCGATTAAAACCTTTTAACCTTTCTATTTATCGCAACCGCCCATTTCTAATCGGACGGTTGTTGTTCTTTCGCGATTTAGGAGGCGCGCACGACTGCGGCTGCCAGCGGGACCCACATGTCAGAGAGTTCTTATCTTCTTCCTTGCCTCTGTGCGCCGCCGCCATTTCTATAAACAGAGGAGAGGAATTATCCAAAGATTATGCAACTAATTTTTGGATATTTAGCCCTAAATGGACACCTCATCAACTCTAGACCCTTCTCCGTTGCCCTGTAGCTCAACCTCTATATATAACCCTAGCTTTTGATGAGTTGCCATTGTTGACCACTGGAGCTTATCATCTTCCATTCTTTGTCGGTGGAGTTCCTTGCTTCTCAATTTGTTCATCCATTCTAAACGCTGGTTCCATCTTGTAATAAAGATTTGACATCTTTCGTAGGTTAAACCAGAGCTTATTTCTCTATTGATCCAACTCGGTTTAGGAACCTTGATGCTTTCCTTAGCTGGTGAGTTAAAGCGTGAGTTTTGCTATCTTAAGCATCTTAGGGACCTTAGCAACTCACATGAATCATTCACGTGAATGTCAATAGCTCCAACTTGCTTTAAACCGAAAAGTTAGTTTTATAACTTTTCGGTTTTCATATCATTTTCAAGGTTCAAGGGTTTCTCTGTCAACTTATCGTTCTATTTAGGTCTCAACCAAACCCTAGTAGCATAAACCTTTGCTCTTTTAATTCTTGTTGTCATCTATTTAAACTTGTAGTAAAATGTTACAGATGTCAATTTGTTGTCGGCTCAACAGACAACTTTTGAAATCTTAGTAGTTTTGTAACTTTGGCCGAATAGGGTTAGATTAGGGTTTGCCTAGGGTATTATCTACTCTAAAAATCAGACTAAGTTTCAATTTAACATCTTTTACTTAGTCTATTCATAACTAACCCGAAAACTGCTCATCTCCTGTTTTCAGTTCTTTTCAAAATCAAAGCGCAACTTTGATCTAAACTCTAGTTTACTGTTATAAAAAAAGCGTATATGATAATATGGGTTATTATCACTATTAGGGTAGTTATGACTTAAGCATGCTGTTAATCATGCATTTCTTTATTGATCATACATTTTCTTTTATTCTATACTAGTTGTCAGCTTTGGTATTTATTGGAGTTTATTGTCTCTTATAGAATCTGGTTCTTCGATGCTTTTGACACTATTTGAACAACTTTGAGCTGCACAAGAAGTTTATTATTATCAAGGCAAGCATCCTCTTTGCACCATGTTGATCCCAAATTTTCTACAATAGCTTTAAATACAATGACATCTCATTTGCATGCTATTTTCTAGAAATACAAATATGGGTATATTAGTTAGTTATGACTTGAGTAACATTGTGCATTACCTTAATTATGACCATACACTCAACCTAGAGTAGTCTTGTATACTATAATACATATTTTCAGAATTTGCTTAGACATGCGGTCTAGATAAGATTTAGTGTTTGACAAGATTAACTTGTCAAACAGGGAGCAACAAATAAATTTCATTACTTCAATTCTTTGTCCAGTTTCTTTAAATCGAATTGCATTTTAAATTTAAATTGATCTGGACAAGAGGATGCTAGTGATGGTGCTTTTGTGCACGAGATTGGGAATTGTGGTGGACTTATGCGACCAATTAAGGGTGAACTCGACTATTCAATTCAAGTCCCCACGTACTTCCACGTGCGATGTGTATGGGTATTTGTTTGGTTAAGTAAAGGGTTAAGACTCTGGGTTGGAAACAGGGAGTAAGGATATGTGTATTGATCTTGTATGGCATAGATGCTTTGGTCTATAGACTGCGTTTTATGCCATGTGAGCTTGTATGTCAATATCAGATGTTCTTAGAAGGGTGAGGGTGTATATGTGCTCCGTCGCATGTACGTACCTTAAAGATGCCGATTGCAATCTACTATAGGTAGCGAACCCACGCATTACTTCTTATGGTTGGATCGGCATTCCTGACGCAACATGTGTGCCCCGGTTAGACAGATGCTATCAGACATTGTTTAAGCGAGATCAGTTCATACATGGGTATCCAACTCAATAGTGTTAGCTTGTTGAAAATACCAAATCTTAGTTTCTCGGTCGGCATACCAAAGGAAGTATGTCATCATTTGGAGCGTCCAAGGCAACGGTGACTAAGTCGTGTGGGTAAAGATGTACAACCCTACAGGTATCAAACTGTTCGAATAGCGTGTCCACGGTCATGGGCGATAACTTGAGTTGATGTCACTGTATAGAAGTTTTGTTTTCAAATCTTGTTTGGGTTTTGTTTGACATGAGAGGATTCATGCTGCATCTTTATTTACAATTACTTCATTTACTTACTGTTTTAGTCCAACTTTGATTTATTAAATTACTTTATCAAAACCTAGTTATTGTAGGTTAAGAAGTACTGCTTTATGCAAAATTTAACCATTATACCTTCCTGTTGCAACCTTATGCATGTATAAATTCTACTCCTTTGCATAGGTTCTAATAAACACTTTCTTTTATTAGTTTGTGTAAGTCTTGCTGAGTACCTTCCGTACTCAAGGTGCTATAACCTATTGTCGCAGGTGAGGATGGTTATTTGTATGAAGTGCCCGTTAGCGCCGAACAGGGTGACGCTAACGAGTAAAGCTACTTCTTTCCTCCACGCAATCGCCTGCGGGTGGATGGGGCCATTGGTGGATTTTTGCCGTTTTATTTTGCTTCCGCTGTTAGTCTCTTGCAGTGACCAAGTCCTTTGGATATTGTAATACTAAACCGAATTTTGTAAACTTATGTTTGATTATGTAAATGTATGACTTGTATGTGTATGATGCAATGTTGTTGAAGGATATATGTGCAATGGTCGATCACAGGAACCATTGTGAGACATATATTCGGAAACTGAGTATTGGATCTGTTATTTATTAAACTTATACTTCTAGCATGATCCTTAATGAAGGAGCAGCACTGTTCCTTGATTAAGAATTGTGCTACAGTATAATTTTAATTAATCACTTTTCCATTACACGAGGTCTCCACAGCATTGGTATCAGAGCCTACGTTGCCTGTAGGTTAGGAGTAGCATGGCCAAAGTAATTAGAGAGTCTTCTAAGAAAATTATTTTCAATCAGTAATATAATTTCGAAAGTTTAAATATGACATCTTTTATTTCTTATCCTCCTTAATATCAATTCTTGTCCCAACTTTCTGTTGGCTTTTCCAAAGTGAATTGTTTCCTTATCTTGTCTTTTGTCTATAGATGAGCGGGTGGTATTTGGTCAAGAAACCCAGTGAAGATGTGGATGGATTCGGCTTTCTTGCGAGACATGATGTGGCGAGCCAACTTCACCTACCAGTAGATCGCCATCTATCGCCGAGATCGAGGACCAGGGATGGAGGAGTATCGCGCCATCCTCAACGTTATTGCTCGACAGGTAGCGGGCAGTATCCCTGTGAGGACCCCGGTTTATTCGGCTTGTACTATTTAACCATCCACTTGGTCCTAACAGTACAAATCAAATAAACCAAGCCTCGAGATATGTATACTTCCCGAGTGCAGTATACACACCGTTACAAAATCATGCATCAATTCCATTCATACACATAGAGCGAAGCAAAAGCAACAATGAAAGACATAGATAATATAAAGAGAGTTATTACAAAGAGAGGCCGCTGGCCAAAGTCATACAAATAAGTAAATACACAGCGGAAGCAAAATGGCCATAAGATGGCGATAAACAAAAGCCAATCGGTGTGCCTTTACCACAAGGCAACCAACCAGGACCGCCAAGCTAATCTTCCCAAGCAGCGCGCAACACGACTCACAAAAGTGAGGCCCTTGGGGCTCACCTTCTTCCTCTGCAACAATTAATATTAAGCAAAGCGGATGAGTACAAAACTTGTTTTTGTACTCATAAAACTGACGTGTGAGATAACAGAACTATAATTAACTACATGCAAGCTTTATTTAAGTGGATGAGGCTCTAGACTTATTTTCAGCATAAAGCAAGTTTTCATTTGCAATAAGGTAATAGATTCAAAGCAAGTTTGCAATTAACTTTTATTGTCCAAATAAAGAGAGACAAATATAACAATAAATAGATGACAACACCAACCTAGAAGTGACTAACCCATAGTCACCACAACAATAGTATGAAGTACCCCTTCATACCACCCGTGTCAAGTTTAAGTTTTTAAAAGGTTGTAGTCTAGTTCTTGTGGGAAATAACCAAGCGTGTCCATAACCTAGGGCGAGGCTATTCGAATAGTTTTAACCTGCGGGGTGTACCAATGTACCCACACGATAGACCGCCTTTCCACCACCACGGTTAGCACACTTCCTTTGGTATGCGAGGCATGGCTAAGTCTAACAAGGCGCTTTCCAATGGGCGATGCTAATTAAGAGCCGCAACCCACGGAGAAAGACACATTAGACAGCCTAACAGGCTGCTAATGCTCCCTCCAACACCACAACACACACACACAAGAACACACCCACGACCAGCTCATAATTAACACCCTCCAAAGTACTTAGTCAAGAGAGGTTCCATATCCCCTCGTGTGGTTAGTACGCAATAATTGCTTGGATCAATGGCACAAGTAACTCGGTTCTTAGGGACTTAGGCACCATTCCATTCACACCCAACAGATCACCCAACATACCATTGTGCCCAAGCCAAGATATAATTTTTGTTTTCCGTTTTTGATTTGCAAAATGGTAAAACACAAGGGTTGGACATAATGGAATAATAATAGTATTTGTGTGATCAAGATCACCGACTGTAACACCCCAGTCTCTCATGAGCCTGGAATGCTACTAAACAAACTCTAATAACTCTAAAGAAGACAATTCTAATAAATTTCGGCAGAACCTTCCTTGTAAAGGTAATTACATGAAGATTCCAACACACAGAATAATCAAATATTAATTAAACTTCCATTCCAAGTCATCAAAGGATAATCAGAAACATGCTAAGAATCCATCATAACTAGAGAGGTATAAAATTCCACTACTCCTCATTATTACATTTAATCCATAGCATAAAACAAATCATAATATTCTAAGATCAATCACTCTCTGAAGATCATTCATCTTTATTTAGTTCATGTGGTATGTGTGTGACTAGCGTCTACTTTCCCCATGCATGTCATTCTTGGCTCGGTACCTAAACAACAATAAAAGCAGAGTGAGTCCATAGACTCAGCAAGTACATTAAGAAACCATAGCAATAACACACATATAAAGGAGATTAACATTACAACATCTTGTATGCAAATGCAATGCTCAAGGACTTTTATCTTTAACTTTCTATGTGCATTACACTGTAACAGAGTATCGACCGCCGCCCGCATGCCCATGCTGTCTGCGCGCGCGCACTGAGGACCAATTGCCCGTTACTCCGCAGTAACGGGGACCTCAAGCCCACACTCCACGAGTGAGGATCTCGGGCCCGTCATAATTATGGACGGAATCTCAAGGAAAACACACTTGGTCACCACATGACCAAGCCTCAATATGACTTCTCTATGCAAATGCTTATCATGTAATCATCATCAAATTACCAAAGACAACATCATTTAATCATAGTAAAGCATGAACATCATTTGAGCAATAACCATACTTAAGCATTCATTAAGCATACCATCTTGCTATGCATCCATATAGCAAATAACGACAAATAACACACAATTTAGCCAATCATTCAAACAACAATGCACTTGCCTCAACCGTGCGAAGGTGGATGTCGGGAATGAGGTACTGCTCCCGGAGCCAAACCCACACCTGGACAACAATTGAGACAAGCTAAGGCTACCATACGGGTCTAATAACAAAATCATAAATACAACATGAGTACATCGTCCACTAAACGCAATCCCCAACGTTAAAGCTGGCTGTCAGATTTCTTTTCCAGAGAACAGCCCCCTTCGAAAAATCATAACTAAATGTACAGAAATCCAAATGGAGTGATCTTGGACAATCTGAAAAGGTTATTGATTTTCCCTTCTAAACCTAGTTGGTGAGGTTCTCTGATTCGGCCATTTACTAGCCCTACCAATCTAAACAACAGAGTATCAATTTTTGCGTCGGGTCTCTGGACAGCAACAATGAAACTATCATAACCTTCTCTACGTTCGTCCGAATTTCATGATCTTTAGTTTTCCTGAAAGCTGGAAGGATTATCTATAACTTTTGTTATACTGGGGTTCTCAGATTTCCACTTTAACTATCACTTTTAATTGGTTTTCTACAATCTGCCTAAATACTGACAGAGCAGTGGAACAGCAGTCTTAGAAAAATCATAACTCTCTAACCGTTAATCGGATTTGAGTGAACTTGGCGGCCACCGAAAGCTAAGACAATAACCCAACTTTTCCTAGGAGACCATAAACCCAGATTCTGCCTCTAACAGCGCGAGAACCCTCGTCCAAAATTCTGGACAGATTGCAATCTACTAAAAAGACAGGATCCGATATACCAAACATCAACCAAAACACCTAATACGGTTTGAGCAGCGAGGTATACCCAAGGTTACCCTTGGCGATGCTGCGAATCACGAACCCGGATGGCGATCCCTCCCTTTTCCTCTTCTCCTTCTCTTCTCCTCCTTTCTTCCTCTATGGCCGGCTGCAAGGTGGTCTTCTTCTCCACTAGGCCGGCAGCAATGGAGGGGCTCTTGGAGGGGAGGTTGGGGGCGCAAGGGGAGAGGAGCCAGGAGGTGGGCAGCCAAGGGAGGTGGTGCGCAGGGGAGGGACGAGGAGATGGGGCGCGGCCAAAGGGGTGGGAGCTCGGCTAGGGTTTGGGGAAAGTGGTGCCTCCCCCTTGGCCGGCCACCTAAGGCTGATGGGCGGAGCCAGGCCAGGTTGGCGTAAGCAGCGCTTTCACCCTGTGCTAGCTGCGAAAATAAACTATTTCATTTTGATCCTTTTACTAATCTTGAAGTCTCTCCGAAACTCTTTCTCGAACCTCTCGAACTTTTGGGACATTACACTCTACCCCCTTACAGAATTCGTCTCGAATTCTAACCCACTTCGCCAAGGGCGATCTGAAAAGACTTAAAGCGCAACACGCTTTGTGAGAATAATTCGGATATTGCTCGCGCATCTGCCTCCAACTCCTAGGTGGCTTCTTTCTCGATTTCTGTGACCAAAGAACTTTAACATATTTCAGCGTTTTGTTTCTCAAAACCTTCTCGATTTCTCCAAGATCCATGCTGGCTTTGACTCAAGGTCAAATCTTGCTCTATGAGTAGAGGCTCTAGCGGTACATGATGCTCCGGATCTCGCAAGTACTTCCTCGGCATGGATACATGAAAAACATTGTGCACTCCACGCATAGACTCGCGGGTCTAAGCGATAAGCCAACTTCCGATTCGAGCCAAGATCGTGAATGGTCCTATGTACCTTGGGCTAAGCTTCCCTCTGTGCAGAACCTCACCACACCTTTAGTGGGGACACTTTCAAACACTGATCCCCACTTCAAATTCCAAGTCTCTTCTTCTCACGTCTGCATAACTTTTCATGCTCTGCTGAGCTGCTAATAGGTTCTGTCTCACTAGAGCCACTCGCTCTGATCTTTTGTACCCAATCCGGACCCAAAGCGCCTTCTCACCCCGGCTTCCAGCAAAGTGGTGACTGCACTACGCCCATACAAAACCTCGAGCGGAGCGGCTTTTATGCTTGAATGATAGCTGTTGTTATAAGCAAATTCTGCTAAAGGCAATTGATCCTCCCAGCTACCCTTCAAGACAAAACACAAGTCCGCAACATGTCCTCCGAGTGCGGATGGTGCGTTCCGTCTGCGTGCATGCGTGGATGGAATCTTTGTACTCGAGGCAATTTGTGTGCCCAAGGCACTCTGTAAACTTTCCCAAAATTTGGAGACAAACTTGGCATCTCTGCCGGAAATGATGGTCTTTGGTACTCCATGCAATCTTACAATTTCCGTACATAGATGGGAGCTAAATCACTTCTTGAGTTAGTAGTGCGAATTGGTATAAAGTGTGCGATTTCTTGAGACGATCCACTACCACCCACACTGCATCCTTACCCTTGGTGACCGGGTGCGCAACTACAAAATCCATAGAAATATCGTCCCACGGCCATTGCGGAATCTCTAAAGGTTGCAACAACCTGCGGGGCGTTTGTGTTCGCCTTCACTGTTGACAAACACCACACGAGGCCACATAATTAGCTATGTCCACCTTCATCCTTTTCCACGAAATTCGCTTTAGATCACGATACATCTTCGTTTCACCCGGATGAGCGATTATGCGAGTGCGATGTGCCTCTTTCGAATATCATCCTTGACCTTCGCTGCACGTAGTACGCAAAGGCGGCCCTTAAACCGCAACGCACCACACTCATCAAACTGAAATCTCCGTCCTTGCCCAAATCCGGCCGCTTTGAACCCTTTGCAATAATTGATCTTCTGTTGTGCTTCTACACCCGCTCTGGAATGGCGACTCAAGATCAGTGTGTTTCAACACGTGCGATCCCGCATAGCAAAATGATATACCCATACGGTCAAAGTCGGCAATGAGATAATCCAATGCGTGGCGTCGCCTTGCGACTAAGAGCATCGACCACCACATTTGCCTTCCCGGATGGTATTGAATAGATAGATCATAATCCTTAATTAGCTCCACCACTGCTGCGCGCCTTAAATTTAGATCTTTTTGGTGAAAATATACTTAAGACTCTTGTGATCTGTATAAACATCACAACCCTCACATCGAGATAGTGTCTCCAAAGTTTGAGATAGTGTCTCCAAATCATGAGTTGGGTAATTGCATTCATGCTTCTTGGTGCCTTGGCGCATAAGCTATCACCTTCCGTTCTGCATAAGGACACAACCCAACCCAATCCGAGGCGCATCGAGTACATTGTAAATCGCTTCCCGGCTCGGGAAGTGTAAGGACGAGCGGTCACCGGCTTTTCCTAAGGGTTTGGAAACTACGCTCACGGTCATCATCCCACCGAACTTCACATCCTTATGTGTGAGTGCGGATAAAGGTTTAGCAATAATGGAGAAATCACGCACAAAAGCGCGCGATAGTATCCCGCCATGCGAGAAAGCTTCTTCCTTCTTTGACATTGGTTGGCGTCTTCCATTCTACTGTAGAAATCTTACTTGGATCAATCTGTGATTCCCTTATCATTGATAACATGCCCAAATCCCACTTGACGTCCAAAACTCGCACTTTTTGATTTGGCATAAAACTTATGCTCCTTAGTGTTTCCAACACAAGCCTCAGTGTCGCTCATGTTCGACAGTCTTTGAATATATCAAGATATCATCTATAAAGACTACCACAAAATCATCCAAGTATTCATGCAACATCCTGTTCATAGTCTCCTTGAAAGCGGCGAGGCGTTCGTTAGTCCAAAAGACATAACTTTAAATTCAAAATGCCCATACCTTGTAGAGAATGCCGTCTTTTCAATATCCTCCTTTGGACGAGGATTTGATTATAGCTTTGATTGAAGGTCAATCTTTGAGAATACCTTGGCCCCTCTCAAGCTGATCAAATAGATCTTCTATACGAGCGAGGATACTTATTCTTGATGGTTAGCTGCTTAAGAGCACGATAATCAATACACATGCGCCAACTACCATCTTTCTTCTTGGTAAAAGAACAGGGCTCCCCATGGAGACTGCTTGGGACGAATGAGATCCTTTGCTTTTAAATCATCCAAGCGCTTCTTTAGTTCCTCTGGAACGGACGGACCCAACCGTGAGGGTCATAGAGGCAGTCGAGCGCTGGTACCAAATCAGTCTGAACTCTACGGGGCGAGGTGGTGGCATCCTGGTAGTTCTCACTGGAAAAACATCCAGGAACTCCCGAACGACCAAAATTTCTTCTGCTGCTACAGATGAACTCGGCTTCTCCACTAGAGACAAAAGAAACCCATTCTTCGCCGTACGGCCACCGGGAAAAAGACTAGCCATCACAAAAAGTGAGTGAGATGGAGCGCTACATTGGAACACTATCTCCTGCCCAGACGGAGCTTGCAGGGTTATTGTCTTCAAAAGCAGAAATGACAAAGACGGTAATTATGCAACCAGTCCATTCCCAAGATAACATCAAACGGCTCCATCTTCATAACCATGAAATTAGCAATGAATTCTTCTCCATCTAACGAAATCACACAACCCGGACAAACTGTAGAGCTAGAGAGAATTCCCCCAGGAGAATTAACTAGAACTGACTGAGCTATTGGCTGCAACCTCAAATTCGCCTTACTAACAAAATCTAGTGATACAAAAGAAAAGGTAGCCCCCGAATCAAATAGAACAAGTGCCTCTCTGAATCCACCAGGCGTACTGTCACCACATCGGGACGACTCACCGGCTCTGCCGTCGGCATAGCGTAGGAGGCTGGCTGCTTTGGGCGGTGGGGCTCCAACACCACTGTGCGGTGGTGCGGGGCTGCTGGAGAGTCTTGAAGGCGCCACTACTGGAAATGGGGCCACAGGAGGGGGCGGCCAAAAATACCCTGGCGGTGGAGCTCCTCCAGGAGCAGGGAAGTAAGGCTGTGGCGGTGCCCAAGTAGGAGTAGGAGTAGCCGCTAACATCTGAACCGACCCTCGAGAAGAAGGCTGTGGCGCGACAACAGTGCAGGTTCCCACTTGATGATCTTGGCGGGATTCGCGACAAACCAATGCCTTATGGCCCTCCCGACCACAATGGCGGCAAGACCAGACAGTTGCACTCTAAAGCTCTATGCTCATTGCCGCACTTGAAGCACTTCATGCCACCTTACAGGACCGGACGTAACCTAGGTGCAGCTGCAGACGCTCGCGAGGTGGAAGAAGACTGTGCCCCTGTGAACTTGGTCTTGAATGATTTCTGCGGACCTTTGAACCTCTTGGAAGTGGGCCTCTGGAAGGTCCCACCCCCACTGCCAAAACCCCTCTTCTGGCTGCCACCTGCCCCCTCAGATACCACAGCGCCTTCCCCTCCTGGCAGCTCCTCACCAAGCTGCATCTCCAGTTCCATGCCCCTGGCTTGTTTGACCAGAGCTGAAATCCATAACTCAATGCTCCCAATACTGCGAAACTCTTGCACGAGCCCCGGCGAAACCTCTTAGCTTTTTCCTCATCATTTGTGGCCAATTTGGAACAAAGCGACCAGTTGTTAAAACCCGCTTCATACTCATCCTTTGTCATCTTCCCACAGCGAAGTTACGCAAAGAGACTTCCATTCGCTCCACATATGAAGTGGATAAAACCTCTTCTGAAGTGCTCAACAAAATACTCCCGGTGGCGGTCCATGAGCTTGCGTCCACGCCATCGGGACTCCTTCCCACGGATATCCTTTGCCCCTTCAATTGGAAGGCCACGGCGAGCCCTCATTTCGATGTCATCCCCGAGCTCGAAGTGCCTCTCCATGTGTCGCGACCAATTAGGCTGCGTCGGCGAGCGTGCGACCGTCGAAGGTGTCCGGCCTCAAAGCGTTCCATTGATGTAATCCCATGGCATACGCGCGGAGTGCCGCTGCGGGGGGCCACCAGGGAGGCGACAACGGCGCGGTGGTGGGGCTGGTTCTCTGTGCTGGCTGAAGCAACCTCTTCCTCGACTCGCAGGCTAGCTTCTCCCACCACGAATTCGAACCGGCGGGCGATGCAGCCTCGCCCGCTCCTGCGGCCTCGACCACGACCTCGGCCTCCACCCTTGCCATATCTAATCATCACGCAAAACAATAAAACAATAAGCAATTTCATCATCTCGACCACAAGAGTAGTCTAACTAGCGGCTATCACACAAGAGAAATCAAAATCTCAAAAGCAGCATAATGCAATGCATTAACCCATTCCCACCTACTGTGCATAGTGTGTCAAATTTAACCTTTCATATTCCACGGACCTACAGCCCGCTCTGATACCAACTGTAACACCCCAGTCTCTCATGAGCCTGGAATGCTACTAAACAAACTCTAATAACTCTAAAGAAGACAATTCTAATAAATTTCGGCAGAACATTCCTTGTAAAGGTAATTACATGAAGATTCCAACACACAGAATAATCAAATATTAATTAAACTTCCATTCCAAGTCATCAAAGGATAATCAGAAACATGCTAAGAATCCATCATAACTAGAGAGGTATAAAATTCCACTACTCCTCATTATTACATTTAATCCATAGCATGAAACAAATCATAATATTCTAAGATCAATCACTCTCTGAAGATCATTCATCTTTATTTAGTTCATGTGGTATGTGTGTGACTAGCAGTCTACTTTCCCCCATGCATGTCATTCTTGGCTCGGGTACCTAAACAACAATAAAAGCAAGAGTGAGTCCATAGACTCAGCAAGTACATTAAGAAACCATAGCAATAACACACATATAAAGGAGATTAACATTACAACATCTTGTATGCAAATGCAATGCTCAAGGACTTTTATCTTTAACTTCGTGTGCATTACACATGTCTGAGTATCGACGCCGCCGCATGCCCATGCACTGTGCGCGCGCGCGGGGACCAATTGCCCGTTACTCCGAAGTGCGGGACCTCAACCCACACTCCACGAGTGAGGATCTCGATCCCGTCATAATTATGGCGGGAATCTCAGGAAAACACACTTGGTCACCACATGACCAAGCCTCAATATGACTTCTCTATGCAAATGCTTATCATGTAATCATCATCAAATTACCAAAAGACAACATCATTTAATCATAGTAAAGCATGAACATCATTTGAGCAATAACCATACTTAAGCATTCATTAAGCATACCATCTTGCTATGCATCCATATAGCAAATAACACACAATTTAGCCAATCATTCAAACAACAATGCACTTGCCTCAACCGTGCGAAGGTGGATGTCGGGAATGAGGTACTGCTCCCGGAGCCAAACTCACACCTGGACAACAATTGAGACAAGCTAAGGCTACCATACGGGTCTAATAACAAAATCATAAACACAACATGAGTACATCGTCCACTAAACGCAATCCCCAACGTTAAAGCTGGCTGTCAGATTTCTTTTCCAGAGAACAGCCCCCTTCGAAAAATCATAACTAAATGTACAGAAATCCAAATGGAGTGATCTTGGACAATCTGAAAAGGTTATTGATTTTCCCTTCTAAACCTAGTTGGTGAGGTTCTCTGATTCGGCCATTTACTAGCCCTACCAATCTAAACAACAGAGTATCAATTTTCGCGTCGGGTCTCTGGACAGCAACAATGAAACTATCATAACCTTCTCTACGTTCGTCCGAATTTCATGATCTTTAGTTTTCCTGAAAGCTGGAAGGATTATCTACAACTTTCGTTATACTGGGGTTCTCAGATTTCCAATTTAACTATCACTTTTAATTGGTTTTCTACAATCTGCCTAAATACTGACAGAGCAGTGGAACAGCAGTCTTAGAAAAATCATAACTCTCTAACCGTTAATCGGATTTGAGTGAACTTGGCGGCCACCGAAAGCTAAGACAATAAACCAACTTTTCCTAGGAGACCATAAACCCAGATTCTGCCTCTAACAGCGCGAGAACCCTCGTCCAAAATTCTGGACAGATTGCAATCTACTAAAAGACAGGATCCGATATACCAAACATCAACCATAACACCTAATACGGTTTGAGCAGCGAGGTATACCCAAGGTTACCCTTGGCGGCGCTGCGAATGCGAACCCGGATGGCGATCCTCCCTTTTCCTCTTCTCCCTTCTCTTCTCCCTCCTTTCTTCCTCTATGGCCGGCTGCAAGGTGGTCTTCTTCTCCACTAGGCCGGCAACAATGGAGGGGCCCTTGGAGGAGAGGTTGGGGGCGCAAGGGGGAGAGGAGCCAGGAGGTGGGCAGCCAAGGGAGGTGGTGCGCAAGGGGGGAGGGACAGGAGATGGGGGCGGCGGCCAAAGGGGGTGGGGGAGCTCGGCTAGGGTTTGGGGGGGGGGGAAAGTGGTGCCTCCCCCCCCTTGGCCGGCCACCTAAGGCCTGATGGGCCGGAGCCCAGACCCCTGTGCTAGCTGCGAAAATAAACTATTTCATTTTGATCCTTTTACTAATACTGAGAAGTCTCTCCCGAAACTCTTTCTCGAACCTCTCGAACTTTTGGGACATTACACCGACTAAGTCGATGATCGCCCAATACTACCGATACTAGGCATGGCTAAGCAATATTTATTCGAAAATCTACTAAGTGACAAGAGCTCATCCAACGAACTCTAATCACAGCAAATAACCTAGGCTCAGGTAGTAGAGGATAATTATTTACCTACAGATTATGCAACTAGAGGATTAACTAATCAATTTAACAACAAATTAGCAATGCATACATAGAAGTTAAACAAAATATTAGACTTTAAAAGTAATGGGATCAATTGGGAAATGATCAAACTGCTTGTTGTGGCTCAAATTGTTGCGGAGGGTCGTTCTCGGGGTCACCGCAAATATCGAATCCTAAGCGAAAGAGCGAAAACAACCAATAAGGCGAGCAACACTTCAATGAAAGAGCAAGCAACAATTATCCAATTGCGACAAAATTTACACACAAGGTAGAATACGAATATACCTAGACATAGGAATTGGAAAAACCTATTTTGGATTTGTGGTGCAAAAGATATTCTCTAAAAACCTATTTTCGGCCATAATTAGCACTGTAGCAAAAATATTTTCTAGAAAGATTTTGGATCTGAAATTTTTAGGGTGGCTACCTACTGGTGTGGTGATAACCCATATAAAATTTCAGGTCATTTGGAGTTATATTGAAAGAGTTATGATTTGTCTAAATTGTTTAGGGTAGTAAACTAAATTATGATCCTTATGATTTCTAAAAACAGTAAAATTTGTGAAACCAATTTTCCTAGCAATTACACTATTAGTGGAAGCTAATCCAATTGGATTCATACAAAAATGATCTATAGATTAAAAGTTATGCATTTTACAAGTTTGCTAAAGTTCTGAAAAACAGTATTAAGTTCACTTGTTTACTATTTTTGAAAATGGTTTTCCAGGTTTTATCATGGTCTCCAGTTATTTTTCTATTTAAGTTCAAGTTATAAGGAAGCTAACAAAATTGGAATCATCTAATTTGGAGCTAAGATGACAAAGATATGAAAATGACAAGACCCTAATGTGATACTGATTTCTGGACTTAGCACTCTCGGGACTTTCCTAACACCCGGAGGCGTGGGCGAGTGAGCCGTCGATCTCAGATCGGGCGTCCCGGTTGAACCGAGCGACACGAGGCGAGCGCGCGAAGAGAGGCGGCGGCGTGGAGGCGAGGGCGTAGATCTCTAGATCGAGCGACCGATAATGAGACACGTCGCCCCGACACGGAGCTCCGCCGACAACAGAGGAGTTTCGGCGCGAGCTTGCTCGGCTTGTCGCCGGCGAGAATCGCCATGGCGGCGCCGGCCAAGGCAAAGCGGGATCCTAGCACTATTGCGCTTTGATGGCACGGCGGCGAGGCCAATGGTGACGGACGCGCGCGCGTGGCAGCGGAGGAGTGCTACGGCCAGCAACGATGTCATGGCTAAGCTACGCGCAAATGGGCGGGTGCAAAAGCTATGGCGGGTCCTATGGACTTAACGCGACCAACCGAGTCAAAGCGTAGCGGCGGCGAGCCGAGGCTAACGGCGGCGGCGCGACCTAAGCAGGAACTATGGCTACGGTGCGGCAAAAGCTAAGCGGGAAAAGCTTAAGCTCACGAGGTTCGCGAAGGCGATGGCGGGGTTGGGGTGGGCGAAGGATGATCGAGCGAGCCAAGCGGCGAAGTCGGTAGCGTGCGAAGAGCTTCACCGTGGAAGGGTCAGCGGGGCCAAACTAGCAACACCGGGTGGTACCATAAGCCGCAATTCCACGAGAAACTCCGGGGCGGGGATTGGGAAATGGGGTCTTCACCGACCGGAGAAGAAAAGGGAACCTGGCGACGCGAGCTCAAAACTCAATCCCATTGCCTCTTTAGAAACCCAAAATAGAGTGAGGTTAAGCACCACGAGGTAAAGGAAGGAGCGGGAGGAAGAATCGGGCGAGGAGCCAGCTGGAGCACCGTCGGCAGGAGCTCAAGCTCGGCAATGGCGGAAATGGGCGCTGGGGTGGTATGGGCTCGCTCAAGCTCGAGGGTGCAAGAGAGCTGCGGGAGAGGAAAGGAAGCCAACGGAGGTGACCGGGGGCTTAAGTAGGCTGAGGAGCACGAGAGCACCGTTGCTCGCCTCGGGTTCTGCTGCGCTCACGATCGCCGTGGCGATGGGGCGATTGAGGCGGCGACTAAGCGGGCGGTGGAGTGGCGGGCATTTAATGCGCTGCAGACACCCATTGCGAGTCGCCGGATGGGACAAGTGTGAGGACCCGGTTTATTCGAAACATCTTGTTTAACCATCCACTTGGTCCTAGCGGTACAAATCAAATAAACCAAGCCTCGAGATATGTATACTTCCAGAAATGCAGTATACACACCCGTTACAAAATCATGCATCAATTCCATTCATACACATAGGCGAAGCAAAAGCAATAAGATGGCGATAAACAAAAGCCAATCGGTGTGCCTTTACCACAAGGCAACCAACCGGACCGCCAAGCTAATCGTCCCGAACGAGCGCGCAACACAACTCACAAAAGTGAGGCCCTTGGGCTCACCTTCTTCCTCTGCAACAATTAATATTAAGCAAAGCGGATGAGTACAAAACTTGTTTTGTACTACATAAAGCTGACGTGTGAGATAACAGAACTATAATTAACTACATGCAAGCTTTATTTAAGTGGATGAGGCTTTGGACATATTTTCAGCATAAAGCAAGTTTTCATTTGCAAAGGTAATAGATTCAAGCGAGTTTGCAATTAACTTTTATTGTTCAAATAAAGAGACAATTATAACAATAGATGAGAACAACGCCAACCTAGAAGTGACTAACCCATAGTCACCACAACAATAGCATGAAGTACCCTTCACACCACCCATGTCAAGTTTAAGTTTTTAAAAGGTTGTAGTCTAGTTCTTGTGGGAAATAACCAAGCGTGTCCATAACCTAGGGCGAGGCTATTCGAATAGTTTTAACCTGCGAGGGTGTACCAATGTACCCACCACGATGAGCCGCCTTTCCACCACCACAGTTAGCACACTTCCTTTGGTATGCGAGCATGGCTAAGTCTAACAAGGCGCTTTCAATGGGCGATGCTAATTAAGAGCCGCAGCCCACGGAGAAAGACACATTAGGCAGCCCTAACCGGCTGCTAATGCTCCCCTCAACACCACACACACAAGAACACACCCACCAACCAGCTCATAATTAACTCCTCCCAAAGTACTTAGTCAGAGAGGTTCCATATCCCCTCGTGTGGTTATGCGTAATAATTGCTTGGATACATGGCACAAGTAACTTTCGGTCCTTAGGGACTTAGGCACCATTCGATCACACCCAACAGATCACCCAACATACCATTGTGCCCAAGCCAAGATATAATTTTGTTTTGAGTTTTGATTTGCAAATGGTAAAACACAAGGTTGGACATAATGGAATAATAATAGCAATTGTGTGATCAAGATCACCGACTAAATCGATGATAAGCCCAAAACTACCAATACTAGGCATGGCTAAGCAATGTTTATCCGAAATCTACTAAGTGACAAGAGCTCATCCAGTGAACTCGAATCATGACAAATAACCTAGGCTCGGGTAGTAGAGGATAATTATTTACCTCTGATTATGCAACTAGAGGTCTAACTAATCAATTTAACAACAAAATAGCAATGCATACATAGAAGTTAAACAAAATATTAGACTTTAAAAGTAATGGGATTGGATGGAAAATGATCAAACTGCTTGCACCTTGCAGTTGCTCAATTTGTTGCGGAGGGTCGTTCTCGGGGTTACCGCAAATATCGAATCCTAAGCGAAGAGCGAAAACAACCAATAAGACGCAGTAACACTTAAACAAAAGAGCAAGCAAAATTTATCCAAACGCGATGAAATTTATACACAAGGTAGAATATGGACATACCTAGACATAGGAACTGGAAAAACTTAATTTGGATTTGTGGTGCAAAAGATATTCCCTAAAAACCTATTTTTGGCCATAATTAGCACTGTAGCAAAAATATTTTCTAGAAAGATTTTGAAGCTGAAATTTTTATGGTAGCTACCTATTGGTATGGTGATAACCCATATAAAATTTCAGGTCATTTGGAGTTATATTGAAGGAGTTATGGTTTTTCTAAATTGTTTAGGGTATTAAACTAAAATATGATCCTTATGATTTTTAAAAACAGTAAAATTTGTGAAACCAATTTTCCTAGTAAATACACTAGCAGTGGAAGCTAATCCAATTGGATTCATACAAAAATGAGCTATAGACTAAAAGTTATGCATTTTACAAGTTTGCTAAAAGTTCTGAAAACAGTATCAATTTCACTTGTTTATTATTTTTGAAAATGGTTTTCCAGATTTGATCATGGCCTACAATTATTTTTCTATTTAAGTGCAAGTTATAAGGAAGCTAACAAAACTGGAATCATCTAATTTGGATCTAAGATGACAAAGATATGAAAATGGCGAGACCTAATGTGACGATTTACGGAATTAGCACTTTGGGACTTCACTAACACCTAGCGGCGTGGGCGAACGAGCGTTGATCTCAGATCGAGGCGTTCCCGGTTGAACCACGCCAAAACATCCCTCAGCGTGCGAGCGAGAGGGCGGCGTGGAGGCTCGGTCGTTGATCTCGGATCCAGCGGCGAAGACGACCACGTCGCTCCGCGGCGTTGTCGTTCGACAACGAACGGCGGCGCCGCTCGCTCTGGCGGCGGCGGCGAGTGGGCTACGGCGGCGCGGTGAGTGGCCAAATGGGCGCAATGCCCTGCGCTGCGCGCACCAAAAACATCGCGGAGGCGACCTACGCCGCCGCGACAAAGAGGCGGGCGATCCTCGATAAAGCGACAACCGCGGGCGCTAGGGGCTCGCCCCACTATCCTGTGCGCTAGCTCTTGGAGGTGCGAGGACTCACCGGAAGGTCGCGGTGAAGATAAGTGGTGGAGGGTCTTTGGCGGCGGAGAATCGAAGCGGCGGCGGAGCCTTCACGAGGAGAAACCACCTGGACAACACGAAGAGGATAGGATGGTACCATTAGGTCCGCTAGGCCCGAGAGGGTTCAGCCGAGAAGGGTAGGGGTTGGAGGTCATCACGGCACCAGGAGAAGAAAAGGGTGTTTACGGCGCCGAAGGAACCTCAAATTGGGGCCCTCTGCGAGGATCAAGGCCAAGCGAGTTAGGGTTAATGCTCACAGAGGTGAGGGGTGGAGAGGAACCAGCGGCGAGCAGAGAGCCAGCGGATCACGAGCTTCACCAGAAGCTCCATGGCGACAATGGCGAAATGGCGCGGTTGAGTTTGAGGCTCGCCCAAGCTTGGTGAGTGCAAGAGAGGCGTGGAGAGAGCAAGGAAGCCCAAGGAGGGCGCGAAGCTTAAGTAGCGAGAGGGCACGGGGACCTCAACGGCTCTCTCTCACGGGCGGCGGCGTCGGGTGCTCGAGCAAGAGTGGGTGAGAGAGTCGAGGAAAGCGACTTTGGGGCGCGGCGCGCGACAACATTTAATGCGTGGCGGCAATAGTCGTTGGAGGCCCGAGAGCGACTCGGCGAGCTGCGGCGTTGTGTAGCGAGGCGAGAGAAGAAGGAGAGGAGAGAGCGGAGGAAGAGCGGCGCGGCCACCGTTGGATCGAGATCGGAGGTTGAGGCGAGAGGACATTGGACGATCTAACGCCCACACTGTCTGGACCGTCGATCTCCAAGCGGACGGCTCGCGATGCGCTCGCGCGGTGCGGCTCAGCCAAGTGCAGCTAAGCGGTTCGATCGAGTCGAGTCGGGGTTGGGTCGATCGGAGGAACGATGCAAGCGATTTAAATTTTGATTTTCAAAAGCTGAAACTTTGGGGATTTAATTGAAGTATCAAATCAACTCCAAATCTTATGAAATTTTAACTGGAGCTTGCTGACAATAGGATCAACCTTCCATAAAATTTCCAGAGATTTTGGAGCACTGTAATTTTCTCAAGAAATTCCAGAAGGTTATTTCAGAGGTTTGACCAAGGTTTGACTTGCCCCTAAAATATTTCAAATAATTTCCAAAAATTATGGAATGATTCAGAGTGCCACCAAGCAACCTTGGAACCAGAAAATTATTTCCAAGTGTTTGACACCAGATTTGACCAAGGAGGTTGTTGACTTGATAATAAATGAGGTTTTGATTTGGAATTTCCCAAAATTCCTTTACAAAATTTCAGAAAAGTTCAAGAGTGAAAGGATGAGAAAAAGTTTTAATTTACCCTCATTTTATTACATTTGAAACACAAGCCAAATTGGGGATGTTACAACAAGGCCGCTGTCGCCACGCTCGACTCCGCCATGGCGCTGCTGCCGCGTGGCGAAGAGAAAGCGACGGCGGCCAACCGTCCGATTGCATCCAAGGGTTAGCGTGCGTCGCGTTGAAAGCGGCATCGGATGAGCGTCGACCGCCGATTGAAATCAACGGTGAGAATCATAGAACAGCGGAGTTGTCAGAATGCTTACGAATGAGAGCCGTTCGATGGAGATCTAACGGTGACAACGCTCGCTCGACCGCGCAGGTGCGATTAGTTGGCTCGGTCGAGTCGGTTGGCTCGAGCCGAGCGACTTCGCACCGAGGAGCAGTGCAAACCAGTTAGGTTTTGATTTTTGAACTGAAACTTTGAGGATTTAATTGAGGCATCAAATCAACTCCAAAATTTATGAAATTTTAAGCTGGAGCTTCTGACTTAAGGGTTAACCTTCCATAAAATTTTCAGAGATGTTTGTGCACTGAAATTTTCTCAGAAATTCCAGAAGGTGATTTCAGAGGTTTGACTTGCCTCTAAAATATTTCAAACAATTTCCAAAATTATGAAATAATTCAGAGGTGTTACCAAGCAACCCTAGAGCCCAGAAAATTTATTACCATGGGTTTGACATAGGATTTCACCAGAAGGTTTTGACTTGAGATAAATGAGGATTTTGATTTTGAATTTCCCAAAATTCCTTTACAAAATTTCAGAAAAGTTTCAAGATAAAAGGATGAAGGAAAAGTTTTAATTTACCCTCATTTTATTACATTTGAAACACAAGCCAAAATGGGGATGTTACAAACCTCCCCCTTACAAAAATCTCGTCCGAGATTTGGTTCACTCGGAAAAGAAAGAGGGTAGTGCACGAGAGCGACCTTCTCGCTCCCAAGTAGCCTCATCCTCGGAATGGTTTGACCACTGAACTTTAAGGAACTTGATGGTCTTGTTCCTTGTTCTTCGCTCGACCTCCTCAAGTATGCGAGCAGGTGCTCGCGATAGGTCAAATCCTCCCGAACATCAAGAGTTTCCAACGGAGCTTCCTCTGTTGGAACACGGAGGCACTTCTTTAGCTGGGACACATGGAACACATCATGTACTCCTGCAAGTGCGAGCAACTCCAACTTGTGCAAGCTCCCTTCTTCTCGATAATACGGTATGGACCGACATATCGAGGAGCTAACTTGCCCTTGACACCAAAAGCTGGTGACCCTTTAGAGGAGAAACCTTGAGGTAAACGAGGTCATTGGGCTCAAAGCTCAACTCACGGCGACGGCGATCCGCATAGCTCTTTTGCTGGATTGAGCGTGCGTGGCGATCACGAATGAGTGGACTTGCCTCGGCCTCATTAATCGACTCGGGCCAAAGGAAAGGTCTCGGACCAGTTCACGAGGTTCTACACTTTTCCGTAAGGCCTCAAATGGTGCCATCACGAGGCGGCTTGGAAGCTGTTGTTATAAGAAAACTCGGCCGAATGGCAAGCACTTCTCCCAATGCTTCCCATAGGAAAGGACACAAGCTGGAGCATGTCCTCCAAAACTTGGTTAACCCTCTCGGTCGACCATCTGTTTGGGGTGATATCTTGTCTTTGAAGAAAGATGAGTTCCCATAGCTTCTTGCAAGCTATGCGAACTAGGAAGTGAAGATGGAACCACGATCGAAATGATCGTCTTGGTACCAATGCAAGCTCACGATCTGGCGATATATAGCTCGCAAGGTGACGGTGCGAATCTTGGTCTTGGCGGAAGAAAGTGCGCCACTTTCGTCAACCGGTCAATGATAACCCAAATGGCATCATTGCCTCGGTGACTGGGTAGGCGGTGATAAAATCCATCGGCCGAATCCACTTCCACTCCGGAATGGGCAAGGGTGAAGCAATCGGTGGGCGCCGATGCTCGGCCTTGACACGGCGACACCGTCGCACTCGACAACGAACCTTGCGATCTCCTCTTCATTCGGGTCCACCAAAATCTCTGGCGAAGATCTGGTACATCTTCGTGGCCCGGGATGAATGGATAAAGGAGAATCGTGGGCTTCACGGAGGATCAAATCCGCAACTTCTGTCCTTTGGAACCACGGCGTTGCGAATCTCACAACACCAAGCTCATCTACCGAGAAGCACTTGGTGTTCCATTCTTGATATTTTCCTTGATGTGGTTCATTCCAACGTCATTGCGGCGGACTGATCCGATCCACCATAGTTGGTTGTACAACCAAGGCGGCGAGGACCGTGCTCAACCAATCCCAAGTTGAGGCATTTGGAACTCCTCGGAAGGGTGGCTGAGGCTCCTTGAGCTGCAATGCATTGCAATGCGCTGCGACTAAGCGCGTCCATAGCGACATTGGCCTTGCCGGATGGTAGTGAATACCCATGTCATAGTCCTTGATCAGCTCCAACCATCTCCTTTGCACGAGGTTCAGATCTGGTTGGGTGAACAAATACTTTAAGCTTTGTGATCCGAATACACCGCAGCGATTACGATTAGGTAATGTCGCCAAATCTTAAGTGCATGGATCACGATGGCCAACTCAAGTCATGGGTAGGATAGTTGAGTTCATGAGGTCTCAATTGCCTTGATGCATAGGCCACTACCTTGCCTTCTTGCATAAGGACACTGGCGAGGCCTCGGCGAAGCGTCACAAAAGATATCGAAGCCGGCGGACATCGGGAGAACAAGAAGCGGGAGCGGTGGTCAATCGCTTCTTAAGCGGTTGGAAACTTTCCTCGCAATCAGCGGACCACGAGAACTTCTTGTCCTTCTTGAGCAACTCCGTCGCCGGCCGCTATCTTGGAGAAGTTCTCGATAAGCGGCGATAATATCCCGCTAAACCAAGAAAACTCGAACCGGTGACCAAGTGGGTTGACTCGAGAAAGCACGTCGCTGATCTTGCTAGGATCCACAGCTCGCCTCTGCCGAAAGAATATGGCCTAAGAAGGCTACTTCCTTCAACGAACGCACACTTGCTTTGAACTTCGCATCTGGTGGTGCTCACGAAGCTTGCCCAACACAAGCCTCAAGTGCTCGGTGTGTTCTTCATCGCTCTGGAGTAGATAAGGATATCATCGATGAAGACCACAACGAACCTATCCAAATACTCCATGAACACCAAATTCATGAGGTTCATGAACAAGGCGGAGCATTGATTAAGCGAATGACATGACGGTATACTCGTACAAGCCATAACGAGTAGAAAAAGCCGTCTTTGGAATATCCTCGGTCGAATCCGAACACGGTGATATCCCACTCGGATCAATCTTGGAAAACTCGATCTCCGTTAATTGATCGAAGAGGTCATCGATCACGGGCAAAGGTACTTGTTCTTTACCGTTACTTCATTAAGTGGGCGGTAATCAACGCACATCTGCGACGTCTTGTCCTTCTTCGGGACAAAGATTGCTGAGCATCCCCAGGGAGAGGAGCTAGGGCGGATGAAACCCTTCTCTTGAAGCTCACTCAGCTGCTTCTTCAACTCCACCAACTCAATTGGGTCCATCCGGTAAGGCCTCTTTGAACGGTTGCGCGCAATAACATCCAGCAGGACCCTCCTATCCTCTGAACGGTTGCGCTCGATCTGCAGAAGGACCTCAGCCATGGTCGGAGGAGGCGGGAGCTCCTCATCCAAACCAGGCTGCTGACCACGACCGCTACGAGTACCTCCAGCCATCCTGGTTCAAGAAATTTAGGTTAGCAACAAAAACACTAAGACTAGAAGTTGATGAAAGCGAAAAGCTAACGATTAGGGGAATGAGATATCACCTAACCGAAAGCCAAAACAGCAAGCAACAACTCTAAATGTTTCCAAAGAAACTCAAACGACAAAGGAATCATTAAACCAAGCTTAACTTCTCAATGCCATTAACCCGTATTGAATGAACGAGTAATAGCGTGAGAAGGTAAAAATTTCAGCACCTTACAACAAATCTAACACTACACAAGAGCAAAGTTAAGGCGGGAAAAATAGCGTTAGGTACTTAGCTAACTAGTATCACATCCTACCCTTTTATTCCCACAAGTTTTAGTTGATTATCCTCTCATTTTCTACCCTATTTAGAAACCTTTGAGCTTGCTGTCAGGAGGCTGAATGATCGCTGTCCAGATTTTGCATCCAAGCCTCCTAATTGAAATCTTCAACCGGAGCTTCAAAACCTTGTAGAGGGCAGCTAACACTTCAATTTGCCAAACTCATTGGTCCCAAAACCCAATTAATTGATAACAACTATCTTTGGAGGGAAAGAGAGGAAAACAACTTTTAAAACTCAAATTAGAGCAAGGTGAGATAGAAATCTAAGATAGGTAAGGAGTAAAATCTGAGAACTTACTTAAGCTTTCATAAATCATTTGATACTTTGAAATTAAGTTTTCCAAAATATCCTAAGGACGACCAAGCTTGGGTTACTACGGTCGAATGGCTCGATACCAACTTTGTGAGGACCCGGTTTATTCGGCTTGTCTTGTTTAACCATCCACTTGGTCCTAACGGTACAAATCAAATAAACCAAGCCTCGAGATATGTATACTTCCAATTGCAGTATACACACCCGTTACAAAATCATGCATCAATTCCATTCATACACATAGAGAAGCAAAAGCAACAATGAAAGACATAGATAATATAAAGAGTTATTACAAAGAGAGGCCATGGCCAAAAGTCATACAAATAAGTAAATACACAGTGGAAGCAAAATGGCCATAAGATGGCGATAAACAAAAGCCAATCGGTGTGCCTTTACCCACAAGGCAACCAACCGGACCGCCAAGCTAATCTTCCCAAGCAGCGCGAACACATCTCACAAAAGTGAGGCCCTTGGGCTCACCTTCTTCCTCTGCAACAATTAATATTAAGCAAAGCGGATGAGTACAAAACTTGTTTTGTACTCGCAAGACGACGTGTGAGATAACGAGAACTATAATTAACTACATGCAAGCTTTATTTAAGTGGATGAGGCTCTGGACTTATTTTCAGCATAAAGCAAGTTTTCATTTGCAATAAGGTAATAGATTCAAAGCAAGTTTGCAATTAACTTTTATTGTCCAAATAAAAGAGAGACAAATATAACAATAAATAGATGACAACACCAACCTAGAAGTGACTAACCCATAGTCACCACAACAATAGTATGAAGTACCCCTTCATACCACCCGTGTCAAGTTTAAGTTTTAAAAGGTTGTAGTCTAGTTCTTGTGGGAAATAACCAAGCGTGTCCATAACCTGGGGCGAGGCTATTCGAATAGTTTTAACCTGCAGGGGTGTACCAATGTACCCACACGATAGACCGCCTTTCCACCACCACGGTTAGGACACTTCCTTTGGTATGCGGGCATGGCTAAGTCTAACAAGGCGCTTTCAATGGACGATGCTAATTAAGAGCCGCAACCCACGGGAGAAAGACACATTAGACAGCCTAACCGGCCTGCTAATGCTCCCCTCCAACACCACAACACACACACACAAGAACACACCCACCGACCAGCTCATAATTAACACCCTCCAAAGTACTTAGTCAAGAGAGGTTCCATATCCCCCTCGTGTGGTTAGCACGCAATAATTGCTTGGATCAATGGCACAAGTAACTCGGTCCTTAGGGACTTAGGCACCATTCCATTCACACCCAACAGATCACCCAACATACCATTGTGCCCAAGCCAAGATATAATTTTTGTTTTCCGTTTTTGATTTGCAAAATGGTAAAACACAAGGGTTGGACATAATGGAATAATAATAGTATTTGTGTGATCAAGATCACCGACTAAGTCGATGATCGCCCAATACTACCGATACTAGGCATGGCTAAGCAATATTTATTCGAAAATCTACTAAGTGACAAGAGCTCATCCAACGAACTCTAATCACAGCAAATAACCTAGGCTCAGTAGTAGAGGATAATTATTTACCTCTGATTATGCAACTAGAGGATTAACTAATCAATTTAACAACAAATTAGCAATGCATACATAGAAGTTAAACAAAATATTAGACTTTAAAAGTAATGGGATCAATTGGAAAATGATCAAACTGCTTGCCTGCTTGTTGTGGCTCAAATTGTTGCGGAGGGTCGTTCTCGGGGTCACCGCAAATATCGAATCCTAAGCGAAAGAGCGAAAACAACCAATAAGGCGAGCAACACTTAAATGAAAGAGCAAGCAACAATTATCCAATTGTGACAAAATTTACACACAAGGTAGAATACGAATATACCTAGACATAGGAATTGGAAAAACCTATTTTGGATTTGTGGTGCAAAAGATATTCTCTAAAAACCTATTTTCGGCCATAATTAGCACTGTAGCAAAAATATTTTCTAGAAAGATTTTGGAGCTGAAATGTTTAGGGTGGCTACCTACTGGTGTGGTGATAACCCATATAAAATTTCAGGTCATTTGGAGTTATATTGAAAGAGTTATGATTTGTCTAAATTGTTTAGGGTAGTAAACTAAATTATGATCCTTATGATTTCTAAAAACAGTAAAATTTGTGAAACCAATTTTCCTAGAAATTACACTATTAGTGGAAGCTAATCCAATTGGATTCATACAAAAATGATCTATAGATTAAAAGTTATGCATTTTACAAGTTTGCTAAAGTTCTGAAAAACAATATTAAGTTCACTTGTTTACTATTTTTGAAAATGGTTTTCCAAGTTTTATCATGGTCTCCAGTTATTTTTCTATTTAAGTTCAAGTTATAAGGAAGCTAACAAAATTGGAATCATCTAATATGGAGCTAAGATGACAAAGATATGAAAATGACAAGACCATAATGTGATACTGATTTCTGGACTTAGCACTCTCGGGACTTTCCTAACACCCGGAGACATGGACGAGTGAGAGCCGTCTATGAGGACCAAAGTTTATTTGGCTTGTAATGCTTAACCAACCACCTGGTCCTAGCATCACAAATCAAATAAACTGATCCTCGAGATATGTATACTTCGAAGCGATATCGCACCTCGTTACAAAATTAGACATCAACTCCATTCAAAACATAGAGTCCAAACATTACACTACAAGCGGAAGATAAACAAATAGTAACAATATTACAGACATAGGGCAGCGGCCACAAGATACACAAATAGACAAGAACGACGGCAGTGAAGCAAAAGTGCCATAAGATGGCTATAAACAAAGCCAATCGGTGTGCCTTCACCCACAAGGCATCGGCCGGACCGCCAAGACTAGTCGTCACCACGGCGGCAGCCTGACTCAGAAGTGAGGACCACGAGGCTCACCTTCTTCCTCTCGCAACCAAAAACATTAAGCAAAGCACCTGAGTACAAAGATTGTCTTTGTACCCACAGCGTGTGAACTAGCGGACTGTTCATATGCCATGCGAGCTTGTTTAGTGGAAACCATATGTTTTATTTGCACAAAGCCAATTTTGTTTGCAATAAGGTATCTGATTTAAAGGCAAGTTTGCAATTCATTTTTAAGATTGAAATACAGATGCGGATATTAATAACAAAAGCGAAAGATAAACAACCTAGAAGTGACTATCCCAATAGTCACCCCAACAATAACACGAATCCCAGTTCGTACCACCCATCAAGTTTTAATTTAAATGTTGTAGTCTAACTCTTGAAAAGCTTACCCAAGCGTGTCCATCACCTAGGGCGAGGCTATTCGAATAGTTTTTAACCCTGCGGGTGTACCCTGTACCCACACTTGAGACCGCCTTTAAGCCAAAGCACACTTCGAAGGTATCTTTGCACAGCTAAGTCCTCTGAGACTTTTCCAATATTATGTATTAACTACGAGCGCTCGTATGGATAGAAACCCATACGCTTACATGGTAAGCGAAAAGACAACTACCCACTCGGGATAAAGCTTTTGGACAACTACCATGCTCCCACCTCCATCCCTCCTGCGACCTCCTGCGACCGGGCCAATACACGCCAAAGTACTAGGTCAAGAGAGGTCCATATACTCTAGTGTGGTTATGCGCCGAAATGCTGGATAAAAATTCACTCACAAGATGTTCGGTCCTTAATTGACGGGCACCTTTCGATCACACCCAAAGATCACACAATCTTACCATTGTGCGCGCGTCCAAATCATTTTTGTTTTCATTTTTAGTTTGCAATTAAGCGTAGCGGGAATCTTTGAAACATAAAGTTGTAGTAAATTTTGTGTGATCAAGGTTACCGACTAAAGTCGATAACCGCCCAGTTCTCTGATACTAAGCATGTCTAAGCAGCTGAAATCGTATCTACTAAGTGACAAGAAATCATCAGCGATCTCTAATCACAGCAAATAACCTAGGCTCGTAGTAGTAGAGATCAATATTTGTCTACAGGATATGCGACTACAGTTTAACTAATCCATTTTAACACAAATTAAGCAATGCATACATACAATTTGAAACAAAATATTAGAATTTAAATCTTGGGATTATCATGATCAAAGCGCTTGCACTGTTCTTTGTTTCTCAATATGAGTACGGAGGATCGTCCTCGGGGTTGCGCAAATATCGAAGCCTAACGATCGAACATAATGGCAAATAGAGCGAATAACACCGACAAAACTCAAACATTCAACAACATCAAACAAGCCAAAACTCACACAGCAGCCTAAGTATGAAATAACAGAATTTTAGAAGCAGAGAACCAATCATTTTAAGTTATTAGTAATTTTCTATGAATTTTCTAAGCTAAAAACACAACAAGTCACTAGTTAATTACTTAACAAATTTTCATGAACAGAACCAGTGTATAAAATCTATCCTAATAGTTAGTATACTGAAAATGAAATTTTACAGAATTGGATTCATTTAATTTGGACAATTATTGGAAGAGATATGCATTTTCTAATTTAGAAGATACATAAGACATCATTTTATTAGCTAACAGATTTTTGCTACAGAGACATGGGTGAAGTTAATTTTATCAAATAGTACACTTAAAATGAAAATTAACAGCACTGGTTTCATACAATTTGGATAAAAATTGAATTAGTTATGCATTTTACAAATTTAATTGAATTAACGATTACTGTGAGAAAAGCATTACTGATTTACTAAAGCATTTAATCCTTTTTCTACCCACGACTATCTAGCCCCAGACAGCGCGAGCGGGCCCGCGAAAGTCTTGCCGGGACAACACCGCCCGCGAAAGTGGCGTCGAAGGCGTATTCTAAGAATACGTCTTTGACATATCAAAGTATACTTCTAACACATACTCACGAAATACGCTTTCAAGCGGAAAACATATCGCCGGGTTACACACCCACTAGCGACATCATGGAAGGCCCGATGGGCCGAGCCTGTGCCCGTGTTGGCGTAAAAACGCTGCCACTCCTGGTTAGCACGAAAATAAACTATTTCATTTTGATCCTTTTACTAATATGAAGTCTCTCCAAACTCTTTTCGAACCTCTCGAACTTTGGGACACACACTACCCCCTTACAGACTCCGTCTCTCGATTCTAACCCGCCTACGCAAGGACGATATTTGAAAGACTTAAAGCAACACGCACTTTGTAGAGAATAATTCCGGATATTGCTCGCGCATGCGGCCTCCAACTCCTAGGTGGCTTCTTTTCTGGACCAGACCAAAGAACTTTAACATATTTCGCTTTGTTTCTCAAACCTTCTCTCGATTTCTCCAAGATCCGCACCGCTTTGACTCAAAGGTCAAATCTTGCTCTATGAGTAGAGGCTCTAGCGGTACATGATGCTCCGGATCTCAAGTACTTCTCGCATGGATACATGAAAAACATTGTGCACTCCACGCATAGACTCGCAGGTCTAAACGATAAGCCAACTTCCCATCGAGCCAAGATCGTGAATGGTCCTATGTACCTTGGGCTAAGCTTCTCTCGTACCGAACCTCACCACACCTTTAGTGGGGACACTTTCAAGAGCACCGATCCCCACTCAAATTCCAAGTCTCTTCTTCTCACTCCGCATAACTTTTTCTGGCTCGCTTCCGAGCTGCAGGTTCTGCTCACTAGAGCCACTCGCTCGCGCTCTTGTACCCAATCCGACCTAAAGCTGCCTCTCACCCACCTGGCCCAAAGAAAGTGGTGACTGCACTTACGCCATACAAAACCTCGAACAGAGCGGCTTTTATGCTTGAATGATAGCTGTTATAAGCAAACGCTAAAGGCAATTGATCCTCCCAGCTACCCTTCCAAGACAAAACACAAGTCCGCAACATGTCCTCCGTGGTCCGGATGGTACGCCTGGCCCGCCTGCCTGTCAGTGGATGGAATGCCGTACTCAGACGGAGTTGTGTGCCCAAGGCACTCAGAAACTTTCCCAAAATTTGGAGACAAACTTGGCATCTCTCGCGGAAATGATGGTCTTTGGTACTCCATGCAATCTTACAATTCTCCGATATAGATGGGAGCTAAATCACTTGCCGAGTTAGTAAAGCACTGGTATAAAGTGTGATTTATGAGACGATCCACTACCACCCACATCGCATCCTTACCCTTGGTGACCGGGTAACGCAACTACAAAATCCATAGAAATATCGCCCCACTACCTGCGGAATCTCTAAAGGTTGCAACAACCCCGCAGGACGTTTGTGTTCGCCTTCACCGCTGACAAACACCACACGAGGCCACATAATTAGCTATGTCCACCTTCATCCTTTCCACCGTAAATGCTTTAGATCACGATACATCTTCGCTTCACCCGATGAACAAAGCACGGTACGATGTGCCTCTTTCTTATCATCCTTGACCTTCGTCAGGGTAATGCGGCGCCTTAAACCGCAACGCACCACACTCATCCAAACTGAAATCTCCGGCCCTGCCCAAATCCACCGCAACCCTTTTGCAATAATTGATCTTCACAGCTTCCGCACCGCCCGAATGGCCGACTCAAGATCACCAGGTTTAACACGTGCATCCCGCATAGCAAAATGATATACCCATACGGTCAAGTCAGAATGAGATAATCCATCGTGAAGCGTCGCTTATACTAAGAGCATCAACACTATTACATTTGCCTTCCGTGATGGTATTGAATAGATAGATCATAACTTAATTAGCTCCACCACTGCTGCGCTTAAATTTAGATCTTTTGAGTGAAAATATACTTAAGACTCTTGTGATCTGTATAAACATCACAACCCTCACCATACGATAGTGTCTCCAAATCATGAGTTGGGTAATTCTGTCATGCTTCTTCAAATTGCCTTGACGATAAGCTATCACCTTCCGTCTCTGATAAGGACACAACCCAACCCAACCGAGACGCATCGTAGCACATCAGAATCGCTTCCTGTGCTCTGAAGTGTAAGGACAGCGGCTCACCATTTTTCTTAAGGGTTTGGAAACTACGCCTCACGTCATCATCCCACCCGAACTTCACATCCTATGTGTGAGTCGGATAAAGGTTTAGCAATAATGGAGAAATCTCGCACAAAACGCCCGATAGTATCCCGCCATGCCGAGAAAGCTTCTTCCTTCTTTGACATTGGTCATGCCTTCCATTCTACCGTAGAAATCTTACTTGGATCAACTGATTCCCTATCATTGATACATGCCCTAAATCCCACTTCTGACGCCCAAACTCGTGACTTTTCTGGGCTTGGCATAAAACTTATGCTCCTTAGTGTTTCCAACACAAGCCTCAGTGTCGCTCATGTTCACTTTCTTTTGAATATATCAAGATATCATCTATAAAGACTACCACAAAATCATCCAAGTATTCATGCAACATCTTGCTCATAGTCTCCTTGAAAGCAAATAGGCGCTCGTTAGTCCAAAAGACATAACTTTAAATTCAAAATGCCCATACCTTGTAGAGAATGCCGTTTTTCAATATCCTCTTTGACAGATTTGATTATAGCCCGATTGAAGGTCAATCTTTGAGAATACCTTGGCCCTCTCAACCGATCAAATAGATCTTCTATACGCAGGCAGATACTTATTCTGATGGTTAGTCGCAGAGCACGATAATCAATACACATGCGCCAACTACCATCTTTCTTCTTGGTAAAAGAACAGGCTCCCCATGGAGACACTGGGACGAATGAGATCCTTGCTTTTAAATCATCCAATCGCTTTAGTTCCTCCTCGAACGGACCCAACCTAGGTAAGGTCATAGAGACAAAGTCGCGCCGGTACCAAATCAATTCGAACTCTACGGACGAGGTGGTGGCATCCTGGTAGTTCTGGGCTGAAAACATCCAGAACCCGAACGATCAAAATTTTCCGTCGCCACATGAACCTGCTTCTCCACTAGAGACAAAAGAAACCCATTCTTCGCGCAGACCACACCGAAAAGACTAGCCATCACAAAAGTGAGTGAGATGGAGCATTGGAACACTATCTCCCCGCCTGCACGGAGCTTGCAGGTTATTGTCTTCCAAAACAGAAATGACAAAGACGGTAATTATGCAACCATCCATTCCCAAGATAACATCAAACGGCTCCATCTTCATAACCATGAAATTAGCAATGAATTCTTCTCCATCTAACTAAATCACACAACCCGACAAACGTAGAGCTAGAGAGAATTTCGTGAGAATTAACTAGAACCGACGAGCTATTGGTCAAACCTCAAATTCCTTACTAACAAAATCTAGTGATACAAAAGAAAAGGTAGCCCCTAATCAAATAGAACAAGTGCTCTATCGAATCCACCAAGAGCGTACTCGCTACCACATCGAGACGATCACCGATCGCCACGGCGATAGCGTAGGAGATCGCCGCTGGGCGGGCTCAACACTCGTACGGTGGTGCGGGAACGCGAGGTGCCAAGGCGCCACTATCGAAATGGACAGGTGAGGGGCGCCAAAAATACCGCGGTGGAGCTCCTCCGGAGCGGAAGTGGCAGGCCGGCGTCCCAAGTAGGAGTAGGAGTAGCCGCTAACATCCGAACCGACTCGAGAAGAAGCCGCGCCGCACCGACACCGCATGTGTTCACTTGATGATATGCGGGATTCCGCGACAAACCAATGCCTTGTGGCCCTCCCGACCACAATGGCGAAGACCAACCACCGCACTTAAAGCTCTATGCTCGCCGCCGCACTTGAAGCACTTCATGCCTCCGCTCGACCGGACGTAACCTAGGTGCAACGCAGACGTCACGAGGGGAAGAAGACCGCCCTGAACTTGGTCTTGAATGATTTCGCGACCTTGAACCTTCTGGGCGGCCTCGAAGGTCCCACCCCACCGCCAAAACCCTCTTCGCCGCCACCGCCCCTCGGATACCACAGCCGCTTCCTCCCGGAAGCTCTCACCAAGCGCATCTCCGCCCATGCCCCGGCTTGTTCGACCAGAGCTGAAATCCCAACTCCAATGCTCCCAATACCGCCGAAACTTGCCCGAGCCCCCTGCAAACCTCGGCTTTTTCCTCATCATTTGTGGCCACTGAACAAACGAACCGTTGTTAAAACCCGCTTCATACTCACACCGTCATCTTCCCCGCTTGGTTCGCAAAGAGACTTCCATTCGCTTCCACATATGAAGCCGATAAAACCTCTTCCGAAGTGCTCAACAAAATACCCTGTAACCGTCCATGAGTCGTCCCGCCATCGTGACTCCTTCCCACCAGATATCCGCCTGCCCCTTCAATTGGAAGGCCACGAACTGAGCCCTCATTTCTGATGTCATCCCAGAGCCCAAGTGCTTCCATGTGTCGCAGCCATTAGCCGGCCGACAGCGCGCTCGACCCGCCGGTGTGTCCACTCAAAGCGCCCATTGATGTAATCCCATGGCATACGCCGGAAGCCATCGCAGGCCACCACAGGAGCGACAACAGGCGCAGCTGGTGGGGCCTGGTTCTCCTGTACCGCTGAAGCAACCTCTTCCTCTGACTCCGCAGGGCTAGCTTCTCCCACCACGAATTCGACCAGGGGCGATGCACGCCTCGCCGGCCCCGCCGCCTCGACCACGACTCCGGCCTCCACCCTTGCCATATCTAATCATCACCGCAAAACAATAAAACAATAAGCAATTTCATCATCTACGACCACAAGAGTAGTCTAACTAGTGCCTATCACACAAGAGAAATCAAAATCTCAAAAGAAAGATAATGCAATGCATTAACCCATTCCCACCTCACGTGTATAGTGTGTCAAATTTAACCTTTCATATTCCACTGACCTACAGCCCGCTCACAATCAGAACACCCAGTCTCTCATGAGCCGGAATGCTACTAAACAAACTCTAATAACTCTAAAGAAGACAATTTAATAAATTTCACAGAACATTCCTTGTAAAGGTAATTACATGAAGATTCCAACACATGAATAATCAAATATTAATTAAACTTCCATTCCAAGTCATCAAAGGATAATCGAAACATGCTAAGAATCCATCATAACTAGAGAGGTATAAAATTCCACTACTCCTCATTATTACATTTAATCCATAGCATGAAACAAATCATAATATTCTAAGATCAATCACTCTCTCAAGATCATTCATCTTTATTTAGTTCATGTGGTATGTGTGTGACTAGCGCCTACTTTCCCCATGCATGTCATTCTTGGCCTGGGTACCTAAACAACAATAAAGCAAGAGTGAGTCCATAGACTCAGCAAGTACATTAAGAAACCATAGCAATAACACACATATAAAGGAGATTAACATTACAACATCTTGTATGCAAATGCAATGCTCAAGGACTTTTATCTTTAATCTCGTGTGCATTACACCGTAATGCGAGTATGCACGCCACAAGATGCCCATGCGCTGCAAGCGCACGCAGGACCACCCGCCCGCTACCCGCAAGTAACGGGACTCAAGCCCACACTCCACGAGTGAGGATCTGGGCCCGCCATAATTATGACGGGAATCTCAAGGAAAACACACTTGGTCACCACATGACCAAGCCTCAATATGACTCTATGCAAATGCTTATCATGTAATCATCATCAAATTACCAAAAGACAACATCATTTAATCATAGTAAAGCATGAACATCATTTGAGCAATAACCATACTTAGCATTCATTAAGCATACCATCTTGCTATGCATCCATATAGCAAATAACACACAATTTAGCCAATCATTCAAACAACAATGCACTTGCCTCAACCGCGGCGAAGGTGGATGTCGGGAATGAGGTACTGCTCCCGAGCCAAACTCACACTGGACAACAATTGAGACAAGCTAAGGCTACCATACGGGTCTAATAACAAAATCATAAACACAACATGAGTACATCGTCCACTAAACGCAATCCCCTAAAGTTGGCTGTCAGATTTCTTTCCAGAGAACAGCCCTTCTCAAAAATCATAACTAAATGTACAGAAATCCAAATGGAGTGATCTTGGACAATCTGAAAAGGTTATTGATTTTCCTTCTAAACCTAGTTGGTGAGGTTCTCTGATTCGGCCATTTACTAGCCCTACCAATCTAAACAACAGAGTATCAATTTTCGCGTCGGGTCTCTGGACAGCAACAATGAAACTATCATAACCTTCTCTACGTTCGTCCGAATTTCATGATCTTTAGTTTTCTGAAAGCTGGAAGGATTATCTACAACTTTCGTTATACTGGGGTTCTCAGATTTCCAATTTAACTATCACTTTTAATTGGTTTTCTACAATCTGCCTAAATACTGACAGAGCAGTGGAACAGCAGTCTTAGAAAATCATAACTCTCTAACCGTTAATCGGATTTGAGTGAACTTGGCCACCGAAAGCTAAGACAATAACCCAACTTTTCCTAGGAGACCATAAACCCAGATTCTGCCTCTAACAGCGCGAGAACCCTCGTCCAAAATTCTGGACAGATTGCAATCTACTAAAAAGACAGGATCCGATATACCAAACATCAACCATAACACCTAATACGGTTTGAGCAGCGAGGTATACCTAAGGTTACCCTTGACGACGCCGCGAATGCGAACCCCGGATGGCGATCCTCCTCCTTTTCCTCTTCTCCTTCTCTTCTCCTCCTTTCTCTATGGCCGGCTGCAGTCTTCTTCTCCACTAGGCCGGCAGCAATGGAGGGGCCCTGGAGGAGAGGTTGGGCGCAAGGGGAGAGGAGCCAGGAGGTGGGCAGCCAAGGGAGGTGGTGCAAGGGGGAGGACAGGAGATGGGGCGCGCCAAAGGTGGGGAGCTCGCTAGGGTTTGGGGGTGGTGCCTCCCCTTGGCCACCACCAAGGCCTGATGGCCGGAGCCCTGATCTGTGCTAGCTGCGAAAATAAACTATTTCATTTTGATCCTTTACTAATATCGAGAAGTCTCTCCGAAACTCTTTCTCGAACCTCTCGAACTTTTGGGACATTACACTGACTAAGTCGATGATCGCTCAATACTACTCGATACTAGGCATGGCTAAGCAATATTTATTCGAAATCTACTAAGTGGGACAAGAGCTCATCCAATTCTAACTCTAATCACAAAGAAATAACCTAGGCTGGTAGTAGAGGATAATTATTTACCTACAGATTATGTAACTAGAGGATTAACTAATCAATTTAACAACAAATTAGCAATGCATACATAGAAGTTAAACAAAATATTAGACTTTAAAAGTAATGGGATCAATTGGGAAATGATCAAACTGCTTGTTGTAGCTCAAATTGTTATGGAGGGTCGCTTGTGGTCACCGCAAAATATCGAATCCTAAGCTTTAAAGAGCAAAATAGCCAATAAGGCGAGCAACACTTCAATGAAAGAGCAAGCAACAATTATCCAATTGCGCACAAAATTTACACACAAGGTAGAATACGAATATACCTAGACATAGGAATTGGAAAAACTATTGACGATTTGTAGTGCAAAAGATATTCTCTAAAAACCTATTTTCTACTATAATTAGCACTGTAGCAAAAAATATTTTCTAGAAAGATTTTGGATCTGAAATTTTAGGGTGGCTACTCACTGGTGTGGTGATAACCCATATAAAATTTCAGGTCATTTGGAGTTATATTGAAAGAGTTATGATTTGTCTAAATTGTTTAGGTAGTAAACTAAATTATGATCCTTATGATTTCTAAAAATAGTAAAATTTTAGAAACCAATTTTCCTAGCAATTACACTATTAGTGGAAGCTAATCCAATTGGATCTATACAAAATGATCTATAGATTTAAAAGTTATGCATTTTATAAGTTTGCTAAAGTTCTGAAAAACAGTATTAAGTTCACTTGTTTACTATTTTTGAAAATGGTTTTCCAGGTTTTATCATGGTCTCCAGTTATTTTTCTATTTAAGTTCAAGTTATAATGAAGCTTAATAAATTGGAATCATCTAATTTGGAGCTAAGATGACAAAGATATGAAAATGACAAGACCCTAATGTGATACTGATTTCTGACTTAGTACTTCTCTGGACTTTCCTAACACCCGAGACGTGGATTTAGTGAGAGCCGTCGATCTCGATCGGACGCCCCGTGGAACCCGGAGCGATGGCTGCAATCGAAAGCCAGCAGTAAGAGGGCGGCGACGTGGAGAGCCGAGGGCCGTGAGATCTCAGATCGACCCACCGGCAATGAGACACGCCGCCCGACCCGAGCTCCGCCGACAATGCAGGAGTTTCCGGCCGCGAAGCTTGAGCCGCTTTTGTCGGCGAAACGCCATGGCGACGCCGCCAAGGGCCTAAACGATCCTAGCACTACATGCACACTGATGGCACCACGGCGAGGCCAATGGTGACTCGACGCTGATGCGCGCGCGAAGGGCGAGGGGAGTGCTACACCAAAACGAAACGGCAAGTCAGCGGCTAAGCTACGCCGCAAATGGACGGGTGCAAAAGCTTATGACGGTCCTATGGACTTAACGCCACCAACCGAGTCCAAATCACAGGCCGCGCAGCCGAGGCTGAACGGCGGCGGCGGCGCGACTTAAACAGTGAACTATGGCTACGCGGCGTTAGAAAAGCTAAAACGGAAAAGCTTAAGCTCACCGAGGTTCAACAAGACGGCGACGGGTTGGGGTGGACGGTTGATACGATCGTGAGCACTGCCGACAAGTCCGGCGATGCGAAGAGCTTCACCGCGGAAGGGTCAACCGGCCAAACTAGCAACACCGGTGGTACCAAGTGCTCGTAATTCCATGCAGAAACTCGGAGGAGTGCATTGGGAAATGGGGGTCTTACGCAGACCGAGAAGAAAAGGGCATCTGGCGTCATGAGCTCCAAAACTCCAATCCTCACGCCTTTAGAGGAAACCCAAAATAGAGTGAGGGTTAAGCACCACAGAGGTAAAAGGAAGGAGCAGGAGGAAGAATCTGGCTAGGAGCCATCGAGCACTGCTTGGCGACAGAGCTCCAAGCTCAGCAATGGGCGAAATGGGCGCTGGGTGGTATGGGCTCGCTAAGCTCTCGGAGGGTGCAAGAGAGAGCTCATGAGAGGAAAGGAAGCCAACGGAGGTGACCAGGGGGCTTGGAGTAGGCTCGAGGAGCACGAGAGCACCGCTGCTCACCGTCTCCTGCCTGCGCATTACGCCGCTGTGAGCGACGGAGCGCTTGAGACGACGACTAAACGCAAGCGTGGAGTGACGGGCATTTATCACATCGCAGACACCTTGCTATGCGTAGGTCGCCGGATGGGACAAGTGTGAGGACCCTGGCTTATTCGGGCTTGTACTGCTTAATCCATCCACTCTGGTCCTAGCAAAGACAAATCAAATAAACTAAGTTCCCTAGATATGTATACTTCCCAGAAATGCAGATACACACCCTGCTACAAAATCATGCATCAACTCCATTCATACACATAGAGCCTGGCTAAAGCAATAAGATGGCGATAAACAAAAGCTCAATCGGTGTGCCTTACCCACAAGGCAACCAACCGACCGCCAAGCTAATCGCCCCATTTACACGCAACACAACTCACAAAAGTGAGGCCCTTGGGGCCTACCTTCTTCCTCCAAACAACAATATTAAGCAAAGTGCATGAGTACAAAACTTGTTTTTGTACTGCAAGACCGACGTGTGAGATAACAGAACTATAATTAACTACATGCAAGCTTTATTTAAGTGGATGAGGCTTTTTGACATATTTTCATGATAAAGCAAGTTTTCATTTGCAAAAGGTATTAGATTCAAAGCGAGTTTGCAATTAACTTTTATTGTTCAAATAAAAGAGAGAGCAATTATAACAATAGATAGAGAACAACGCCAACCTAGAAGTGACTAACCCATAGTCACCACAACAATAGCATGAAGTACCCTTCACACCACCCATGTCAAGTTTAAGTTTTTAAAAGGTTGTAGTCTAGTTGTGGAAATAACCAAGCGTGTCCATAACCTAGACGAGGCTATTCGAATAGTTTTAACCTCGCAGGGTGTACCAATGTACCCACACGATAGACCGCCTTTCCACCAGCCACGGTTAGCACACTTCCTTTGGTATGCAGCATGGCTAAGTCTAACAAGACGCTTTCAATGGACGATGCTAATTAAGAGCCGAACCCACGGAGAAAGACACATTGACAACCCTAACGGCCCAACTGCTCCTCCAACACCACACACACAAGAACACACCCACCAACCAGCTCATAATTAACTCCTCCCAAAGTACTTAGTCAAGAGAGGTTCCATATCCCCTCAGGTGTGGTAGCACGCATAATTGCTTGGATACATGGCACAAGTAACTCGGTCCTTAGGGACTTAGGCACCATTCGATCACACCCAACAGATCACCCAACATACCATTGTGCCCAAGCCAAGATATAATTTTTGTTTTCAGTTTTGATTTGCAAATGGTAAAACACAAGGGTTGGACATAATGGAATAATAATAGCAATTGTGATCAAGATCACCGACTAAGTCGATGATCGCCAAAACTACCAATACTAGGCATGGCTAAGCAATGTTTATCCGAATCTACTAAGTGACAAGAGCTCATCCAAATAACTCAATCACAAAGAAATAACCTAGGCTCGTAGTAGAGGATAATTATTTACCTCAGATTATGCAACTAGAGGTCTAACTAATCAATTTAACAACAAAATAGCAATGCATACATAGAAGTTAAACAAAATATTAGACTTTAAAAGTAATGGGATTGGATGGAAAATGATCAAACTGCTTGCTCGCATGGCTGCTCAATTTGTTATGAGGGTCGTTTCTGGTTACCGCAAATATCAATCCTAAGCGAAAGAGCAAACAACCAATAAGACGAGTAACACTTAAACAAAAGAGCAAGCAAAATTTATCCAAACGCTGATGAAATTTATACACAAGGTAGAATATGGACATACCTAGACATAGGAACTGGAAAACTTAATTTGGATTTGTGGTGCAAAAGATATTCCTAAAAACCTATTTTTGGCCATAATTAGCACTGTAGCAAAAATATTTTCTAGAAAGATTTTGAAGCTGAAATTTTTATGGTAGCTACCTATTGGTATGGTGATAACCCATATAAATTTCAGGTCATTTGGAGTTATATTGAAGGAGTTATGGTTTTCTAAATTGTTTAGGTATTAAACTAAAATATGATCCTTATGATTTTTAAAACAGTAAAATTTGTGAAACCAATTTTCCTAGTAAATACACTAGCAGTGGAAGCTAATCCAATTGGATTCATACAAAAATGAGCTATAGACTAAAAGTTATGCATTTTACAAGTTTGCTAAAAGTTCTGAAAAAGATCAATTTCACTTGTTTATTATTTTTGAAAATGGTTTCAGATTTGATCATGGCCTACAATTATTTTTCTATTTAAGTGCAAGTTATAAGGAAGCTAACAAACTGGAATCATCTAATTTGGATCTAAGATGACAAAGATATGAAAATGACGAGACCCTAATGTGACACCGATTTCGGAATTAGCACTTTCTGGACTTCACTAACACCTAGCGACGTGGACGAACCAGAGCCTGATCTCGATCAGACGTTCCCTTGAACCACGCCAAAACATCCTCGCCGCGCAGAAGGGGCCGACGCGGGAGGCTCAGGTCGTTGATCTCCGATCCAACGGCCGAAGACCACCACGCCGCTCAGCTGTCGCCCGAGTCAGAACCGCGACGCCGCCGCTCGCGCGCGACGCCGGGCGAGTGGCTACGCGCGCAGCCGGTGGCCAAATGGAAGCGCATGCCCCTCGCTGACACGCCGCATCAAAAACATCGCGGAGACGACTACACCGCCGACGCGACAAAGAGGCGGAGGCGATCCTACGGTAAAACGACAACCGCGAACGCTAGGGGCTAAGCCCCACTATCTCCGCGCGCTAGCTCCGGAGGGTGCGCGGGACTCACCGGGTCGCGGTGAAGATAAGTGGCCGGAGGGTGCGGCGGAGAATCAAGGGGCGCGAGCCTTCACGAGGAGAAACCACCTGGACAACACGAAGAGGATAGGATGGTACCATTAGTCCGCGCTAGCCCGAGAGGGTTCAGCCAGGGTAGGGGGTTGGAGGTCATACCGCACCGAGAAGAAAAGGGTGTTTCGCCGCCGAAGGGAACCTCCAAATTGGGGCCTCCGCGAGGATCAAGGCCAACCGAGTTAAAGCTCACGAGGAGGGGTGGAGAGGGAACCAAGCGACGAGCCCGAGCCACCGGATGCGAGCTTCACTGAGAAGCTCCTGGGCAAAGAATGGCGAAATGGCGCGGTTGAGTTTGGGGCTCGCCGCCAGTGAGTGCAGAGCCGTGGAGAGCAAAGGAAGCCCAAGGAGGGACGCAGCTTAAGTAGCAGAGGCACGGGGACCTCAACGGCTCTCTCACGCGAGGCGACGCGGGTGCTCGAGCAACAGGGGTGAGAGGTCGTGAAAGGCGACTTTAAGCGCCGCACGACAACATTTAATGCGCAGCAATAGTCGTTGGAGGCCCCGCCGACGACTCCGAGCGTCGCGCTGCTCGCGCGCGAGAGCGCAGAGAAGGAGATGGAGAGCGAGGAAGGAGACGACGCACACCGTTGGATCGAGATCGGAGGGTTGAGGCGAGAGGACATTGGACGATCCTAACGCCCACACACCTGGACCGTCGATCTCCAAACGGACGGCTCGCGATGCGCCATGCTGGGCGGCTCACCCGCGGTAAGCAGGCGATCGGATCGAAAGCGAGTTGGGTCCGACGGAACGATGCAAGCCGTTTAAATTTTGATTTTCAAAAGCTGAAACTTTGGGGATTTAATTGAAGTATCAAATCAACTCCAAATCTTATGAAATTTTAACTGGAGCTTGCTGACAATAGGATCAACCTTCCATAAAATTTCCAGAGATTTTGGAGCACTGTAAATTTTCAAGAAATTCCAGAAGGTTATTTCAGAGGTTTGACCAAGGTTTGACTTGCCCCTAAAATATTTCAAATAATTTCCAAAATTATGGAATGATTCAGGTGCCACCAAGCAACCTTGGAACCAGGAAAATTATTTCAAGTGTTTGACACCAGATTTGACCAAGGAGGTTGTTGACTTGATAATAAATGGTTTTGATTTGGAATTTCCCAAAATTCCTTTACAAGAATTTCGAAAAGTTCAAGAGTGAAAGGATGATGAAAAAGTTTTAATTTACCCTCATTTTATTACATTTGAAACACAAGCCAAATGGGGATGTTACAACAAGGCATCAGGCGCCACGCCACTCCGCCATGGTATACTGACTGCGCGAGCGAGAAGGCGACGACGCCAACCGTCCGATTGCATCAAGGGTTATAGCGATCGCTTGAAACGCATCGGATGAACGCCGACCGCCCGATTGAAATCCAACTGAGAATCAGAAACCGAGTTGTCCGAATGCTTACATCAATGAGAGCCGTTCGATGGAGATCTAACGTGACAACGCTCGCCGACCGCCACGTGCGCTTAGTTGGCTCGTCGAGTCGCTTGGCTCGAGCCCGAGCCCCGACTTAAGGAAGCAGCAAACGCTTAGGTTTGATTTTGAACTGAAACTCGAGGATTTAATTGAGGCATCAAATCAACTCCAAAATTTATGAAATTTAACCGAGCTTCCTGACTTAAGGTTAACCTTCCATAAAATTTTCAGAGATGTTTGTGCACAAATTTTCTCCGAAATCCAGAAGGTGATTTCAGAGGTTTGACTTGCCTCTAAAATATTTCAAACAATTTCCAAAAATTATGAAATAATTCAGAGGTGTTACCAAGCAACCCTAGAGCCCAGAAAATTTATTACCATGGGTTTGACATAGGATTTCACCTGAAGGTTTTGACTTGAGATAAATGAGGATTTTGATTTTGAATTTCCCAAAATTCCTTTACAAGAATTTCGAAAGTTTCAAGAGAAAAAGGATGAAGGAAAAGTTTTAATTTACCCTCATTTTATTACATTTGAAACACAAGCCAAAATGGGGATGTTACAAACCTCCCCCTTACAAAAATCTCGTCCGAGATTTGGTTCACTGAAAAGAAAGAGGAGTCCGCACGAAGACGCACCTTCTGGCCCCAAGTAGCCTCATCCTCGGAATGGTTTGACCACCGAACTTTAAGGAACTTGATGGTCTTGTTCCTTGTTCTTCGCTCAGCCTCTCGAGTATGCGAACAGGTGCTCATGATAGGTCAAATCCTCCCAACATCAAGAGTTTCCAACGAGCTCTGTTGGAACACGGAGGCACTTCTTTGCCGGGACATGGAACACATCATGTCTGCAAGCAGCAGAGCAACTCCAACTTGTAGGCAACAGCTCCTTCTTCTCGATAATACGGTATGGACGACATATCGAGGAGCTAACTCTGCCCTTGACACCAAAAACGCTGGTGACCCTTTAGAGGAGAAACCTTGAGGTAAACGAGGTCATTGGGCTCAAAGCTCAACTCACGACGACGCGATCCGCATAGCTCTTTTGCTCGATTGAGTGTGCGTAGTTTATCACGAATGAGTGGACTTGCCCCTCGGCCTCATTAATCGACTCCGCCAAAGAAAGGTCTTTCACCGTCTCGCACTGGTTCAACGGGTTCTACACTTTTCCCGTGATAAGGCTCTCAAATGGTGCGGCGAGACTGGCTAAAGCCGTTGTTATAAGAAAACTCAACAATGGCAAGCACTTCTCCCAATGCTTCCCATAGGAAAGGACACAAGCTCGAGCATGTCCTCCAAAACTTGGTTAACCTCTCGGTCCGACCATCTGCTTGGGGGTGATATGTCAGGTCGAAGAAAGATGAGTTCCCATAGCTTCTTGCAAGCTATGCGAATCGGGAAGTGAAGATGGAACCACGATGAAATGATCGCCTTTCATACTATGCAAGCTCACGATCTCCGGCGATATATAGCTCGCAAGGTGACCGCACGAATCTTGGTCTTGATCGAAGAAAGTGCGCCACTTTCACAACCGGCAATGATAACCCAAATGGCATCATTGCCCCTCGTGACCCGGTAGGCGGTGATAAATCCATCCGCGACCGAATCCCACTTCCACTCCGAATGGGCAAGGGTCGAAGCAATCCATGGACGCTGATGCTCGCCTTGACACGACGACACACGCCGCACTCGCAACGAACCTTGCGATCTCTCTTCATTCGGTCCACCATCCGGCGAAGATCCTGTACATCTCGTGGCCCTGGATGAATGGGATAACTGAGAATCGGGTTTCACGAGGATCAAATCCCGCAACTTCCTTCCTTTGGAACCACGGCGGCGTTCCGAATCTCACAACACCAAGCTCATCTACCGAGAAGCACTTGGCTGTTCCATTCTTGATATTTTTTGATGTGTTCATTCCAACGTCTCATCAGCTGAAAGCACTGATCCGATCCACCATAGTTGGTCACAACCAAGGCGGCGAGGACCCGTGCTCAACCAATCCCAAGTTGAGACTGAACTCCTCCGTAAGGGTGCTGAGGCTCCTGAGCTGCAATGCATTACAATGCGCTTGACTACTGCCGCCCGCAAATCCATTATTGGCCTTGCCTGATGGTAGTGAATACCCATGTCATAGTCCTTGATCAGCTCCAACCATCTCCTTTGCCCGAGGTTCAGATCTGGTTGGGTGAACAAATACTTTAAGCTTTGTGATCCGAATACACTCGCAACGATTACCGATTAGGTAATGTCGCCAAATCTTAAGTGCATGGATCACACGCCAACCAAGTCATGGGATCTTGGACAATCTGAAAAGGTTATTGATTTTCCTTCTAAACCTAGTTGGTGAGGTTCTCTGATTCGGCCATTTACTAGCCCTACCAATCTAAACAACAGAGTATCAATTTTCGCGTCGGGTCTTCGGACAGCAAACAATGAAACTATCATAACCTTCTACGTTCGTCCGAATTTCATGATCTTTAGTTTTCCTGAAAGCTGGAAGGATTATCTATAACTTTTGTTATACTGGGGTTCTCAGATTTCCACTTTAACTATCACTTTTAATTGGTTTTCACAATCTGCCTAAATACTGACAGAGCAGTGGAACAGCAGTCTTAGAAAAATCATAACTCTCTAACCGTTAATCAGATTTGAGTGAACTTGGCGGCCACCGAAAGCTAAGACAATAACCCAACTTTTCCTAGGAGACCATAAACCCAGATTCTGCCTCTAACAGCGCGAGAACCCTCGTCCAAAATTCTGGACAGATTGCAATCTACTAAAAGACAGGATCCGATATACCAAACATCAACCAAAACACCTATCACGGTTTGAGCAGCGAGGTATACCCAAGGTTACCCTTGACGATGCCGCGAATGCGAACCCCGGATGGCGATCCCTCCCTTTTCCTCTTCTCCTTCTCTTCTCCTCCTTTCTTCCTCTATGGCCGGCTGCAAGGTGGTCTTCTTCTCCACTAGGCCGGCAGCAATGGAGGGGCTCTGAGGAGAGGTTAGCGTAAGGGGGAGAGGAGCCGAGGTGGGCAGCCAGGGAGGTGGTGCGCAAGGGGAGGGACAGAGATGGGGCGCGCCAAAGGGGGTGGGGAGCTCGGCTAGGGTTTGGGTGTGCGGTGCCCCTCTTGGCCGGCCACCTAAGGCCCGATGGGCCGAGCCTGTGCCCGTGTTGGCGTAAAAACGCTGCCACTCCTGGTTAGCACGAAAATAAACTATTTCATTTTGATCCTTTTACTAATATGAAGTCTCTCCAAACTCTTTTCGAACCTCTCGAACTTTGGGACACACACTACCCCCTTACAGACTCCGTCTCTCGATTCTAACCCGCCTACGCAAGGACGATATTTGAAAGACTTAAAGCAACACGCACTTTGTAGAGAATAATTCCGGATATTGCTCGCGCATGCGGCCTCCAACTCCTAGGTGGCTTCTTTTCTGGACCAGACCAAAGAACTTTAACATATTTCGCTTTGTTTCTCAAACCTTCTCTCGATTTCTCCAAGATCCGCACCGCTTTGACTCAAAGGTCAAATCTTGCTCTATGAGTAGAGGCTCTAGCGGTACATGATGCTCCGGATCTCAAGTACTTCTCGCATGGATACATGAAAAACATTGTGCACTCCACGCATAGACTCGCAGGTCTAAACGATAAGCCAACTTCCCATCGAGCCAAGATCGTGAATGGTCCTATGTACCTTGGGCTAAGCTTCTCTCGTACCGAACCTCACCACACCTTTAGTGGGGACACTTTCAAGAGCACCGATCCCCACTCAAATTCCAAGTCTCTTCTTCTCACTCCGCATAACTTTTTCTGGCTCGCTTCCGAGCTGCAGGTTCTGCTCACTAGAGCCACTCGCTCGCGCTCTTGTACCCAATCCGACCTAAAGCTGCCTCTCACCCACCTGGCCCAAAGAAAGTGGTGACTGCACTTACGCCATACAAAACCTCGAACAGAGCGGCTTTTATGCTTGAATGATAGCTGTTATAAGCAAACGCTAAAGGCAATTGATCCTCCCAGCTACCCTTCCAAGACAAAACACAAGTCCGCAACATGTCCTCCGTGGTCCGGATGGTACGCCTGGCCCGCCTGCCTGTCAGTGGATGGAATGCCGTACTCAGACGGAGTTGTGTGCCCAAGGCACTCAGAAACTTTCCCAAAATTTGGAGACAAACTTGGCATCTCTCGCGGAAATGATGGTCTTTGGTACTCCATGCAATCTTACAATTCTCCGATATAGATGGGAGCTAAATCACTTGCCGAGTTAGTAAAGCACTGGTATAAAGTGTGATTTATGAGACGATCCACTACCACCCACATCGCATCCTTACCCTTGGTGACCGGGTAACGCAACTACAAAATCCATAGAAATATCGCCCCACTACCTGCGGAATCTCTAAAGGTTGCAACAACCCCGCAGGACGTTTGTGTTCGCCTTCACCGCTGACAAACACCACACGAGGCCACATAATTAGCTATGTCCACCTTCATCCTTTCCACCGTAAATGCTTTAGATCACGATACATCTTCGCTTCACCCGATGAACAAAGCACGGTACGATGTGCCTCTTTCTTATCATCCTTGACCTTCGTCAGGGTAATGCGGCGCCTTAAACCGCAACGCACCACACTCATCCAAACTGAAATCTCCGGCCCTGCCCAAATCCACCGCAACCCTTTTGCAATAATTGATCTTCACAGCTTCCGCACCGCCCGAATGGCCGACTCAAGATCACCAGGTTTAACACGTGCATCCCGCATAGCAAAATGATATACCCATACGGTCAAGTCAGAATGAGATAATCCATCGTGAAGCGTCGCTTATACTAAGAGCATCAACACTATTACATTTGCCTTCCGTGATGGTATTGAATAGATAGATCATAACTTAATTAGCTCCACCACTGCTGCGCTTAAATTTAGATCTTTTGAGTGAAAATATACTTAAGACTCTTGTGATCTGTATAAACATCACAACCCTCACCATACGATAGTGTCTCCAAATCATGAGTTGGGTAATTCTGTCATGCTTCTTCAAATTGCCTTGACGATAAGCTATCACCTTCCGTCTCTGATAAGGACACAACCCAACCCAACCGAGACGCATCGTAGCACATCAGAATCGCTTCCTGTGCTCTGAAGTGTAAGGACAGCGGCTCACCATTTTTCTTAAGGGTTTGGAAACTACGCCTCACGTCATCATCCCACCCGAACTTCACATCCTATGTGTGAGTCGGATAAAGGTTTAGCAATAATGGAGAAATCTCGCACAAAACGCCCGATAGTATCCCGCCATGCCGAGAAAGCTTCTTCCTTCTTTGACATTGGTCATGCCTTCCATTCTACCGTAGAAATCTTACTTGGATCAACTGATTCCCTATCATTGATACATGCCCTAAATCCCACTTCTGACGCCCAAACTCGTGACTTTTCTGGGCTTGGCATAAAACTTATGCTCCTTAGTGTTTCCAACACAAGCCTCAGTGTCGCTCATGTTCACTTTCTTTTGAATATATCAAGATATCATCTATAAAGACTACCACAAAATCATCCAAGTATTCATGCAACATCTTGCTCATAGTCTCCTTGAAAGCAAATAGGCGCTCGTTAGTCCAAAAGACATAACTTTAAATTCAAAATGCCCATACCTTGTAGAGAATGCCGTTTTTCAATATCCTCTTTGACAGATTTGATTATAGCCCGATTGAAGGTCAATCTTTGAGAATACCTTGGCCCTCTCAACCGATCAAATAGATCTTCTATACGCAGGCAGATACTTATTCTGATGGTTAGTCGCAGAGCACGATAATCAATACACATGCGCCAACTACCATCTTTCTTCTTGGTAAAAGAACAGGCTCCCCATGGAGACACTGGGACGAATGAGATCCTTGCTTTTAAATCATCCAATCGCTTTAGTTCCTCCTCGAACGGACCCAACCTAGGTAAGGTCATAGAGACAAAGTCGCGCCGGTACCAAATCAATTCGAACTCTACGGACGAGGTGGTGGCATCCTGGTAGTTCTGGGCTGAAAACATCCAGAACCCGAACGATCAAAATTTTCCGTCGCCACATGAACCTGCTTCTCCACTAGAGACAAAAGAAACCCATTCTTCGCGCAGACCACACCGAAAAGACTAGCCATCACAAAAGTGAGTGAGATGGAGCATTGGAACACTATCTCCCCGCCTGCACGGAGCTTGCAGGTTATTGTCTTCCAAAACAGAAATGACAAAGACGGTAATTATGCAACCATCCATTCCCAAGATAACATCAAACGGCTCCATCTTCATAACCATGAAATTAGCAATGAATTCTTCTCCATCTAACTAAATCACACAACCCGACAAACGTAGAGCTAGAGAGAATTTCGTGAGAATTAACTAGAACCGACGAGCTATTGGTCAAACCTCAAATTCCTTACTAACAAAATCTAGTGATACAAAAGAAAAGGTAGCCCCTAATCAAATAGAACAAGTGCTCTATCGAATCCACCAAGAGCGTACTCGCTACCACATCGAGACGATCACCGATCGCCACGGCGATAGCGTAGGAGATCGCCGCTGGGCGGGCTCAACACTCGTACGGTGGTGCGGGAACGCGAGGTGCCAAGGCGCCACTATCGAAATGGACAGGTGAGGGGCGCCAAAAATACCGCGGTGGAGCTCCTCCGGAGCGGAAGTGGCAGGCCGGCGTCCCAAGTAGGAGTAGGAGTAGCCGCTAACATCCGAACCGACTCGAGAAGAAGCCGCGCCGCACCGACACCGCATGTGTTCACTTGATGATATGCGGGATTCCGCGACAAACCAATGCCTTGTGGCCCTCCCGACCACAATGGCGAAGACCAACCACCGCACTTAAAGCTCTATGCTCGCCGCCGCACTTGAAGCACTTCATGCCTCCGCTCGACCGGACGTAACCTAGGTGCAACGCAGACGTCACGAGGGGAAGAAGACCGCCCTGAACTTGGTCTTGAATGATTTCGCGACCTTGAACCTTCTGGGCGGCCTCGAAGGTCCCACCCCACCGCCAAAACCCTCTTCGCCGCCACCGCCCCTCGGATACCACAGCCGCTTCCTCCCGGAAGCTCTCACCAAGCGCATCTCCGCCCATGCCCCGGCTTGTTCGACCAGAGCTGAAATCCCAACTCCAATGCTCCCAATACCGCCGAAACTTGCCCGAGCCCCCTGCAAACCTCGGCTTTTTCCTCATCATTTGTGGCCACTGAACAAACGAACCGTTGTTAAAACCCGCTTCATACTCACACCGTCATCTTCCCCGCTTGGTTCGCAAAGAGACTTCCATTCGCTTCCACATATGAAGCCGATAAAACCTCTTCCGAAGTGCTCAACAAAATACCCTGTAACCGTCCATGAGTCGTCCCGCCATCGTGACTCCTTCCCACCAGATATCCGCCTGCCCCTTCAATTGGAAGGCCACGAACTGAGCCCTCATTTCTGATGTCATCCCAGAGCCCAAGTGCTTCCATGTGTCGCAGCCATTAGCCGGCCGACAGCGCGCTCGACCCGCCGGTGTGTCCACTCAAAGCGCCCATTGATGTAATCCCATGGCATACGCCGGAAGCCATCGCAGGCCACCACAGGAGCGACAACAGGCGCAGCTGGTGGGGCCTGGTTCTCCTGTACCGCTGAAGCAACCTCTTCCTCTGACTCCGCAGGGCTAGCTTCTCCCACCACGAATTCGACCAGGGGCGATGCACGCCTCGCCGGCCCCGCCGCCTCGACCACGACTCCGGCCTCCACCCTTGCCATATCTAATCATCACCGCAAAACAATAAAACAATAAGCAATTTCATCATCTACGACCACAAGAGTAGTCTAACTAGTGCCTATCACACAAGAGAAATCAAAATCTCAAAAGAAAGATAATGCAATGCATTAACCCATTCCCACCTCACGTGTATAGTGTGTCAAATTTAACCTTTCATATTCCACTGACCTACAGCCCGCTCACAATCAGAACACCCAGTCTCTCATGAGCCGGAATGCTACTAAACAAACTCTAATAACTCTAAAGAAGACAATTTAATAAATTTCACAGAACATTCCTTGTAAAGGTAATTACATGAAGATTCCAACACATGAATAATCAAATATTAATTAAACTTCCATTCCAAGTCATCAAAGGATAATCGAAACATGCTAAGAATCCATCATAACTAGAGAGGTATAAAATTCCACTACTCCTCATTATTACATTTAATCCATAGCATGAAACAAATCATAATATTCTAAGATCAATCACTCTCTCAAGATCATTCATCTTTATTTAGTTCATGTGGTATGTGTGTGACTAGCGCCTACTTTCCCCATGCATGTCATTCTTGGCCTGGGTACCTAAACAACAATAAAGCAAGAGTGAGTCCATAGACTCAGCAAGTACATTAAGAAACCATAGCAATAACACACATATAAAGGAGATTAACATTACAACATCTTGTATGCAAATGCAATGCTCAAGGACTTTTATCTTTAATCTCGTGTGCATTACACCGTAATGCGAGTATGCACGCCACAAGATGCCCATGCGCTGCAAGCGCACGCAGGACCACCCGCCCGCTACCCGCAAGTAACGGGACTCAAGCCCACACTCCACGAGTGAGGATCTGGGCCCGCCATAATTATGACGGGAATCTCAAGGAAAACACACTTGGTCACCACATGACCAAGCCTCAATATGACTCTATGCAAATGCTTATCATGTAATCATCATCAAATTACCAAAAGACAACATCATTTAATCATAGTAAAGCATGAACATCATTTGAGCAATAACCATACTTAGCATTCATTAAGCATACCATCTTGCTATGCATCCATATAGCAAATAACACACAATTTAGCCAATCATTCAAACAACAATGCACTTGCCTCAACCGCGGCGAAGGTGGATGTCGGGAATGAGGTACTGCTCCCGAGCCAAACTCACACTGGACAACAATTGAGACAAGCTAAGGCTACCATACGGGTCTAATAACAAAATCATAAACACAACATGAGTACATCGTCCACTAAACGCAATCCCCTAAAGTTGGCTGTCAGATTTCTTTCCAGAGAACAGCCCTTCTCAAAAATCATAACTAAATGTACAGAAATCCAAATGGAGTGATCTTGGACAATCTGAAAAGGTTATTGATTTTCCTTCTAAACCTAGTTGGTGAGGTTCTCTGATTCGGCCATTTACTAGCCCTACCAATCTAAACAACAGAGTATCAATTTTCGCGTCGGGTCTCTGGACAGCAACAATGAAACTATCATAACCTTCTCTACGTTCGTCCGAATTTCATGATCTTTAGTTTTCTGAAAGCTGGAAGGATTATCTACAACTTTCGTTATACTGGGGTTCTCAGATTTCCAATTTAACTATCACTTTTAATTGGTTTTCTACAATCTGCCTAAATACTGACAGAGCAGTGGAACAGCAGTCTTAGAAAATCATAACTCTCTAACCGTTAATCGGATTTGAGTGAACTTGGCCACCGAAAGCTAAGACAATAACCCAACTTTTCCTAGGAGACCATAAACCCAGATTCTGCCTCTAACAGCGCGAGAACCCTCGTCCAAAATTCTGGACAGATTGCAATCTACTAAAAAGACAGGATCCGATATACCAAACATCAACCATAACACCTAATACGGTTTGAGCAGCGAGGTATACCTAAGGTTACCCTTGACGACGCCGCGAATGCGAACCCCGGATGGCGATCCTCCTCCTTTTCCTCTTCTCCTTCTCTTCTCCTCCTTTCTCTATGGCCGGCTGCAGTCTTCTTCTCCACTAGGCCGGCAGCAATGGAGGGGCCCTGGAGGAGAGGTTGGGCGCAAGGGGAGAGGAGCCAGGAGGTGGGCAGCCAAGGGAGGTGGTGCAAGGGGGAGGACAGGAGATGGGGCGCGCCAAAGGTGGGGAGCTCGCTAGGGTTTGGGGGTGGTGCCTCCCCTTGGCCACCACCAAGGCCTGATGGCCGGAGCCCTGATCTGTGCTAGCTGCGAAAATAAACTATTTCATTTTGATCCTTTACTATCATCGAGAAGTCTCCCGAAACTCTTTCTCGAACCTCTCGAACTTTTGGGACATTACACCGACTAATGATTCGCCAATACCACCGACTAGGCATGGCTAAGCAATATTTATTCGAAATCTACTAAGTGACAAGAGCTCATCCAACTAACTCTAATCACAGCAAATAACCTAGGCTCGTAGTAGAGGATAATTATTTACCTACAGATTATGCAACTAGAGGATTAACTAATCAATTTAACAACAAATTAGCAATGCATACATAGAAGTTAAACAAAATATTAGACTTTAAAAGTAATGGGATCAATTGGGAAATGATCAAACTGCTTGTTGTGGCTCAAATTTTGCGGAGGGTCGTTCTGGTCACCGCAAATATCGAATCCTAAGCGAAGAGCGAAACAGCCAATAAGGCGAGCAACACTTCAATGAAAGAGCAAGCAACAATTATCCAATTGCGCATAAAATTTACACACAAGGTAGAATACGAATATACCTAGACATAGGAATTGGAAAACCTATTTTGGATTTGTGGTGCAAAAGATATTCTCTAAAAACCTATTTTCTACCATAATTAGCACTGTAGCAAAAATATTTTCTAGAAAGATTTTGGATCTGAAATTTTTAGGTGGCTACCTACTGGGTGGTGATAACCCATATAAAATTTCAGGTCATTTGGAGTTATATTGAAAGAGTTATGATTTGTCTAAATTGTTTAGGTAGTAAACTAAATTATGATCCTTATGATTTCTAAAAACAGTAAAATTTGTGAAACCAATTTTCCTAGCAATTACACTATTAGTGGAAGCTAATCCAATTGGATTCATACAAAATGATCTATAGATTAAAAGTTATGCATTTTACAAGTTTGCTAAAGTTCTGAAAAACAGTATTAAGTTCACTTGTTTACTATTTTTGAAAATGGTTTTCCAGGTTTTATCATGGTCTCCAGTTATTTTTCTATTTAAGTTCAAGTTATAAGGAAGCTAACAAAATTGGAATCATCTAATTTGGAGCTAAGATGACAAAGATATGAAAATGACAAGACCCTAATGTGATACTGATTTGGACTTAGCACTCTGGACTTTCCTAACACCCGAGACGTGGACGAGTGAGAGCCGTCGATCTCGATCGGACGCCCCGTTGAACCCGAGCGACATTGCAATCGAGCGCCAGCAGAAGAGGGCGGCGACGTGAGCCGAGGGCCGTGAGATCTCAGATCGAACGACCGGGCATGAGACACGCCGCCCGACCCGAGCTCCGCCGACAACAGAGGAGTTTCCGGCCGCGAAGCTTGCCGCTTGTCGCCGCGAATCGCCATGGCGACGCCGCCAAGGGCCAAAACGATCCTAGCACTATTGCGCACCGATGGCACCACCGGAGGCCAATGGTGACCGACGCAGCGCCGCGGCAGCGCGAGGGTGCTACACCAAAACAAACGATGTCATGGCTAAGCTACGCGCAAATGGACGGTAAAGCTGGCGACGGTCCTATGGACTTAACGCCACCAACCGAGTCCAAGCGTATGGCGAGCGCGAGGCTAACGGCGGCGGCGGCGCGACCCAAACAGTGAACTATGGCTACGGCAAAGAAAAGCTAACGGAAAGCTTAAGCTCACCGAGGTTCATCAAGACGATGACGGGTGGGGTGGACGGCGGATGATCGTGAGCACTGCGACAAGTCCGGCGATGCGAAGAGCTTCACCGGAAGGGTCAACCGGCCAAACTAGCAACACCGGTGGTACCATGTGCTTCCAATTCCGCAGAAACTCGGAGGCGTGGATTGGGAAATGGGGTCTTACCGGCAGGAGAAGAAAAGGGCACCGCGTCGCGAGCTCCAAAACTCCAACCCTGCCTCTTTAGAGGAAACCCAAAATAGAGTGAGGGTTAAGCACCACAGAGGTAAAAGGAAGGAGCAGGAGGAAGAATCGGGCGAGGAGCCACCGAGCACCGCTTGGCGACAGAGCTCCAAGCTCGGCAATGGCGGAAATGGGCTGGGTGGGCTCGCCAAGCTCTCGGAGGTGCAAGAGAGAGCTGCGGGGAGGAAAGGAAGCCAACGGAGGTGACCAGGGGGCTTAAGTAGGCTCGAGGAGCACGAGAGCACCGCGCTCGCCGCCTCGGGCCGCCGCATTACGCCGCCGTGAGCGACGGAGCGATTGAGACGACGACTAAACGCGGTGGAGTGACGGGCATTTAATGCGCCGCAGACACCTTGCGTGCGCAGGTCGCGGATGGGAGGTGGACCCGGTTTATTCGGCTTGTACTGCTTAACCATCCACTTGGTCCTAGCAAGACAAATCAAATAAACTAAGTTCGAGATATGTATACTTCCCAGAAATGCAGATACACACCCTGCTACAAAATCATGCATCAATTCCATTCATACACATAGAGCCGGGCAAAAGCAATAAGATGGCGATAAACAAAAGCCAATCGGTGTGCTTTACCCACAAGGCAACCAACCGACCGCCAAGCTAATCGGCCCTGCACGCCAACACAACTCACAAAAGTGAGGCCCTTGGGGCTCACCTTCTTCCTCTGCAAATATTAATATAAGCGTATGAGTACAAAACTTGTTTTTGTACTGCAAGACCGACGTGTGAGATAACAGAACTATAATTAACTACATGCAAGCTTTATTTAAGTGGATGAGGCTTTGGACATATTTTCAGCATAAAGCAAGTTTTCATTTGCAAAAGGTAATAGATTCAAAGCGAGTTTGCAATTAACTTTATTGTTCAAATAAAAGAGACAATTATAACAATAGATAGAGAACAACGCCAACCTAGAAGTGACTAACCCATAGTCACCACAACAATAGCATGAAGTACCCTTCACACCACCCATGTCAAGTTTAAGTTTTTAAAAGGTTGTAGTCTAGTTGTGGAAATAACCAAGCGTGTCCATAACCTAGACGAGGCTATTCGAATAGTTTTAACCTCGCAGGGTGTACCAATGTACCCACACGATAGACCGCCTTTCCACCAGCCACGGTTAGCACACTTCCTTTGGTATGCAGCATGGCTAAGTCTAACAAGACGCTTTCAATGGACGATGCTAATTAAGAGCCGAACCCACGGAGAAAGACACATTGACAACCCTAACGGCCCAACTGCTCCTCCAACACCACACACACAAGAACACACCCACCAACCAGCTCATAATTAACTCCTCCCAAAGTACTTAGTCAAGAGAGGTTCCATATCCCCTCAGGTGTGGTAGCACGCATAATTGCTTGGATACATGGCACAAGTAACTCGGTCCTTAGGGACTTAGGCACCATTCGATCACACCCAACAGATCACCCAACATACCATTGTGCCCAAGCCAAGATATAATTTTTGTTTTCAGTTTTGATTTGCAAATGGTAAAACACAAGGGTTGGACATAATGGAATAATAATAGCAATTGTGATCAAGATCACCGACTAAGTCGATGATCGCCAAAACTACCAATACTAGGCATGGCTAAGCAATGTTTATCCGAATCTACTAAGTGACAAGAGCTCATCCAAATAACTCAATCACAAAGAAATAACCTAGGCTCGTAGTAGAGGATAATTATTTACCTCAGATTATGCAACTAGAGGTCTAACTAATCAATTTAACAACAAAATAGCAATGCATACATAGAAGTTAAACAAAATATTAGACTTTAAAAGTAATGGGATTGGATGGAAAATGATCAAACTGCTTGCTCGCATGGCTGCTCAATTTGTTATGAGGGTCGTTTCTGGTTACCGCAAATATCAATCCTAAGCGAAAGAGCAAACAACCAATAAGACGAGTAACACTTAAACAAAAGAGCAAGCAAAATTTATCCAAACGCTGATGAAATTTATACACAAGGTAGAATATGGACATACCTAGACATAGGAACTGGAAAACTTAATTTGGATTTGTGGTGCAAAAGATATTCCTAAAAACCTATTTTTGGCCATAATTAGCACTGTAGCAAAAATATTTTCTAGAAAGATTTTGAAGCTGAAATTTTTATGGTAGCTACCTATTGGTATGGTGATAACCCATATAAATTTCAGGTCATTTGGAGTTATATTGAAGGAGTTATGGTTTTCTAAATTGTTTAGGTATTAAACTAAAATATGATCCTTATGATTTTTAAAACAGTAAAATTTGTGAAACCAATTTTCCTAGTAAATACACTAGCAGTGGAAGCTAATCCAATTGGATTCATACAAAAATGAGCTATAGACTAAAAGTTATGCATTTTACAAGTTTGCTAAAAGTTCTGAAAAAGATCAATTTCACTTGTTTATTATTTTTGAAAATGGTTTCAGATTTGATCATGGCCTACAATTATTTTTCTATTTAAGTGCAAGTTATAAGGAAGCTAACAAACTGGAATCATCTAATTTGGATCTAAGATGACAAAGATATGAAAATGACGAGACCCTAATGTGACACCGATTTCGGAATTAGCACTTTCTGGACTTCACTAACACCTAGCGACGTGGACGAACCAGAGCCTGATCTCGATCAGACGTTCCCTTGAACCACGCCAAAACATCCTCGCCGCGCAGAAGGGGCCGACGCGGGAGGCTCAGGTCGTTGATCTCCGATCCAACGGCCGAAGACCACCACGCCGCTCAGCTGTCGCCCGAGTCAGAACCGCGACGCCGCCGCTCGCGCGCGACGCCGGGCGAGTGGCTACGCGCGCAGCCGGTGGCCAAATGGAAGCGCATGCCCCTCGCTGACACGCCGCATCAAAAACATCGCGGAGACGACTACACCGCCGACGCGACAAAGAGGCGGAGGCGATCCTACGGTAAAACGACAACCGCGAACGCTAGGGGCTAAGCCCCACTATCTCCGCGCGCTAGCTCCGGAGGGTGCGCGGGACTCACCGGGTCGCGGTGAAGATAAGTGGCCGGAGGGTGCGGCGGAGAATCAAGGGGCGCGAGCCTTCACGAGGAGAAACCACCTGGACAACACGAAGAGGATAGGATGGTACCATTAGTCCGCGCTAGCCCGAGAGGGTTCAGCCAGGGTAGGGGGTTGGAGGTCATACCGCACCGAGAAGAAAAGGGTGTTTCGCCGCCGAAGGGAACCTCCAAATTGGGGCCTCCGCGAGGATCAAGGCCAACCGAGTTAAAGCTCACGAGGAGGGGTGGAGAGGGAACCAAGCGACGAGCCCGAGCCACCGGATGCGAGCTTCACTGAGAAGCTCCTGGGCAAAGAATGGCGAAATGGCGCGGTTGAGTTTGGGGCTCGCCGCCAGTGAGTGCAGAGCCGTGGAGAGCAAAGGAAGCCCAAGGAGGGACGCAGCTTAAGTAGCAGAGGCACGGGGACCTCAACGGCTCTCTCACGCGAGGCGACGCGGGTGCTCGAGCAACAGGGGTGAGAGGTCGTGAAAGGCGACTTTAAGCGCCGCACGACAACATTTAATGCGCAGCAATAGTCGTTGGAGGCCCCGCCGACGACTCCGAGCGTCGCGCTGCTCGCGCGCGAGAGCGCAGAGAAGGAGATGGAGAGCGAGGAAGGAGACGACGCACACCGTTGGATCGAGATCGGAGGGTTGAGGCGAGAGGACATTGGACGATCCTAACGCCCACACACCTGGACCGTCGATCTCCAAACGGACGGCTCGCGATGCGCCATGCTGGGCGGCTCACCCGCGGTAAGCAGGCGATCGGATCGAAAGCGAGTTGGGTCCGACGGAACGATGCAAGCCGTTTAAATTTTGATTTTCAAAAGCTGAAACTTTGGGGATTTAATTGAAGTATCAAATCAACTCCAAATCTTATGAAATTTTAACTGGAGCTTGCTGACAATAGGATCAACCTTCCATAAAATTTCCAGAGATTTTGGAGCACTGTAAATTTTCAAGAAATTCCAGAAGGTTATTTCAGAGGTTTGACCAAGGTTTGACTTGCCCCTAAAATATTTCAAATAATTTCCAAAATTATGGAATGATTCAGGTGCCACCAAGCAACCTTGGAACCAGGAAAATTATTTCAAGTGTTTGACACCAGATTTGACCAAGGAGGTTGTTGACTTGATAATAAATGGTTTTGATTTGGAATTTCCCAAAATTCCTTTACAAGAATTTCGAAAAGTTCAAGAGTGAAAGGATGATGAAAAAGTTTTAATTTACCCTCAAAAGTTTTATTTCTCCTCAAAATTTTACATTTGAAATACAAACCCTAAGTTAGGATGTTACAAATCTCCCTCTTACAGAATCTCGCCCGAGATTCTCGATCACCGGGAGAAGAAGGATGGGTAATCGCTCGGGCGGTCTTCCCGCTCCCAAGTGGCTTCATCCTCGGAGTGGTTTGACCATCGAACTTTAAGGAACTTGATCACACGGTTCCTGTCCTCGCGCTCACTTCTTCGAGGATACGAACGGGCGCCACGATAAGACAGATCTTCTCGCACATCGATATTTTCCAATGGTGTTTCTCAATCGAATACGGAGGCACTTCTTCAATTGCGACACGTGGAAAACATCATGCACCCTTCGAGTGTAGCTGGCAATTTAACTTGTGGCGTAACAGCTCCCACTCGCCGATGATGCGATACGCCCGACATATCGAGGAGCCGCTTGTCCTTGACATCAAACGACGATGTCCCCTTCAGAGGTGAGACTTTGAGATACACAAAGTCATTGGGCCGAAACTCAACTCACGGCGACGCCGACCGCATAGTTCTTCTCGCTCGACCGAGCTACGCGCAAGTGCTCACGAATCAATCGCACTTGACTTTCACTCATTGATGGAATTGACCAAAGAACCGCCTTTCACCGCCACCGGCTTCAACGTGTTCGCAGCGCGCCCATACAAAGCCTCAAACGGTGCCATGCCGAGACTAGCTCGAAGTCGTTGTTGTAGGAGAACTCGCAAGCGGTATGCACTTCTCCCAATTCTTTCCATAGGAAAGAACACAAGCACGGAGCATATCTTCAAGCACTGATTGACGCGCCCGCTCCGACCATCACCGAGGATGATAGGCCGAAATGAAGAAAGACGGTCCCCATGGCTTCTCGTAAATCGTGCCATAGCCGAAGTGAAAAGAGAGCCACGACCGACACAATCGCTCGTGGCACACCATGCAAGCTCACAATGCGGAGATATAGAGATCTCGCCAATCGACCGACACCGAGAGTGGCATCGCGTGAAGTGCGCTACCTTCGCCAATCGATCGATAACAACCCGTAGATAGCATCCTTCCTCAAGAAGCACGGGCGCGCTGATAAAATCCATGCCGCGTAATCCCACTTCCACTCGTATAGGCAAGGGTGGAGGAGACTGGCCGGACGCCGATGCTCGGCCTTGACGCGACAACATATGTCACATCTCGCCACGAACCCGCAATCTCGCGCTTCATGCGAGTCCACCGTAATCTCGACGCAGATCTTGGTACATTTTAGTGGCCCCGGATGGATGGACAAAGGCTAATCATGGGCCTCCTCAAGAATCAAATCCCGCAACTCGGGACCTTTGGGACCACAAGACGCCGCCAAACCACACAACACCGCGCTCATCTTCCGTGGAAACACTTGGCTGATCCATTCTCGATGTTTCGCTTGATTTTACCCACGCCATCATTCGATTGTCGTGGCCGCCTTGATCCGATCCACCAAGGTTGGTTGCACAACCAAGGCAGAAGGGAACCATGCTCAACCAAACCCAAGTTGAGACGCCGAATTTCAGAAGAAGCGCAGTTGCTGCTCTTGGATCATCAAAGTATTGCAATACACTTTTCGACTAAGTGCATCAAAGAACCACATTGGCCTTGCTGTGGTGATATCAATACCCATGTCATAATCTTTGATTAATTCCAACCATCTCCTCCGCTCGAGGTTCAAATCGGCCGAGTAAATAAGTATTTCAAACTCTTATGATCGGAATACACCTCACAGCCGTTTCCGATCAAATAATGCCGCCAAATCTTGAGTGCATGAACCATCGCAGCAAGCTCTAAATCATGGGTGGATAGTTGAGCTCATGAGGCCTCAATTGCTCGGATGCATAGGCAACCGCTTTGCCTTCCCGCATAAGAACACATCCGAGTCCCCGACGAGAGGCACGCAATAAATATCGGCTCTTGTGGATATCAGAAGAGTAAGGACTGAGCGTCAAGTCAATCGCTTGAGCTCCCGAAAGCTCTCCTCACAAGCAGAGGACCACACAAACTTCTTTGTCCTTCTTGAGCAATTCACCATCGGCTTTGCGATCTTGGAGAAGTTCTCGATAAAGCGCGATAGTAGCCCGCTAAACCAAGAAAACTCCGCACATCGCTGATCGACTTGGCTGGCCCAAGATAGAACATCGACTTTGCTGGATCTACAGCTATTACTCCACCGAAAGAACATGGCCCAAAAATGCCACTTCCTTCAACCGTAACTCACATTTGCTTCAACTCGTGATACACCGATGCTCCCGCAACTTGCCCAAAACAATCTTCGATGCTCAAGATGCTCGTCACCTTGGAATAGATAAGAATGTCATCAATGAAGACCACCACAAATTTGTCCAAAACTCCATGAATACCGAATTCATCAAGTTCATGAACAAAGCCGGAGCATTGGTTAATCCGAAGACATGACGGTGTACTGCATGTGCCATAACGAGTAGTGAAAGTGCCTTCGAATATCTCACTCTGATCCGATTTGATGATAGCCCGATCTCGTATCAATCTTGAGAACACCGAGCTCCGACAACCGGTCAAAAGATCATCAATGCGGGCGAGGATATTTGTTCTTCACCGTCACTCATTGAGAGGACGGTAATCAACACACATACGCAAAGTCTTGTCCTTCTTCTTCACAAAGATCACCGACAACCCAAGGAGATGAACTGACGGATGAAACCCTTTGCTTGGAGCTCACCAAGCCGCTTCTTCAATTCTTCTAGCTCATTGGGAGGCATCCGACACGCGCTTTCAAATCGGGCGACGGCAGCAACTCGATGGCAACCCAGATCTCAACCGAGGCATCCCGCAAATCTTCGTGAAAGACATCCACAAAGTCGATACTATGGGAACATCATGAATCGCAAGGCCGCTTTGCCTCTAATACACATAGATGTGGCCCGGTCGCGGGCGAAATCCACCCGCCATCAAGGGCCGGTGAGATAGACAATCTTCCCGCACAATCGACCGCCTCAAGTGTTGGGACAACCAATCCATGCCAAGAATCACATCCGCACTCGCTAAACCGAAAGGTAATAAGATTTGCCAAAAATCCCACTCCTTTGACCATGATAGGAACATCCCGACATCAGAATCACTTTCATTTCCACCGAGAGCTGATGAGCAAAGGAACTCCCAAAGGAACACAACGAAGACCACTAACAGCAGCAAATGATCTTGAAATAAAAGAATGCGATGCTCCGTAATCAAATAATACCGCAGCAGGACGGAATTAACAAGAAGTGTACCAATCACGACATCCGCGCCCCGAGCCTCCTCACCGAAGGTGGTTGACTCGACACGCCGCACTCGGGTCTTCTCGGATAATCTTCCGTCGTGGGTGACCACTCCCGCCGCGCCCTCCATTAGGACGCAGGGGTCGCCGCAACACTCGAGGCAAGCGCTGGCGTAGTGGCCCTGTTGTGGCAAATAAAACAAGTCACCTCGGCCGCGGATTGCGAGACCGCTTCGTCTTTGGTCGCAGCGCACGGGTCAAACACGCCTGCGTGGGCGAGGAGTCGTGCAGATGGCCTCGGCGCGGTGGAGCAAAAGAACGAGCCACGGTGCCGCCCACCGAGGACGAACGAGGCTGGTGGTGAGTAGACCGATGCCTCCCATTTGCGCTATGGACTCGCCACGCTTTGCCTTATGCTCTGCAACAATGGCCTTATCTACCAAGGCCTCAAAGTCCGAGAAGTCCACACAGATAGCTTGTCCCGCAGCCTCCTGACAAGCCATCCATAAACTTCTCCCGCTAGCCTCATCTCGAGGCCACCTCACCCGAGCATAACGAGCCAAGTGATTAAACTCGTATAGATACTCCACACGATTTGCGCCCTTGCTTGAGCGCGAGGAACTCCTTTTTCTTCGCCTTCATCAAAGCCATCCGGGATGTGGGCCCGATTTAAAAGTCGACCGAACCTCCCACGCCGACCACATGGCTCGCGGCCGCATGGCGAGATAGTTCTCCCACCATGAGAGTGCCGCGCTCAAGCCGGTGGACGCGAAGAGTGCCTTGTCTCGCGCTCGCATCGAGCTATGTTGAGCTTCCGCCAACCATGCGCAGCCAATCATCCGCGATCGAGAGGGTCCTCGAGCGGGAGAAAGTCGGTGGTCGTGGTACGGAGGAACTCGCAAGTCCCCGCGAGTCCGTGGCCGCCACCATCGCAGGAGAGGAGGTATTCCTAGCAATAACCTCCAAGATGCTGTCGGTCCATGCGGCTTCGCTGACCGAGCGAGCACCTCAACCATGGTCCGAGGAGGGGAAGCTCTCATCATGACCACTCACTGATCGCCACGCTGCTCTCCGCCATCCTGCTTTACTAAGACAGTTAACAATAGCCGGAAAACAAAAGTCGATGACCCACTGCAAATAACATACTAACAAAGACACAAAACAAACACAAGACTTTTAAGTTACAAAACCAATTGACAAAAATTAGACACTTAGCAACTCATACATATCTTACCCTTATGCTCCCACAAATTTTAATTAGACTAATTTCTATGGTTCTCCCAAAGACTGATTCTACCAGTAGCAACTATCTTTTGAAAGGAAAGAGGAAAACCAAGTTTTAAACTCAAATTAGAGTAAGATAAGGGTAGAAGGCTAAGATAGGTAAGGAGTAAAATCTGAGAATCGCCTAGGTTTTCATAAACCCTTTTATACTTTGAAATTAAGCTTTTTCAAAATATTCTAAAGACGACTATGCTTGGGTTACACAGTCGAATGGCTCGATACCAACTTTGTGAGGACCCCGCTTATTTGGCTTGTAATGCTTAACCAACCACCGGTCCTAGCATCACAAATCAAATAAATCGATCTCGAGATATGTATACTTCCTAAAGCAAGATACGCACCTGCTACAAAAATTAGACATCAACTCCATTCAAAACAAAGAGTCCAAACATTACACTACAAACGGAAGATAAACAAATAGTAACAATATTATATATAGGCCGATGTGCCACAAGATACACAAATAGACAAGAACGACAATGAAGCAAAAGTGCCATAAGATGGCTATAAACAAAGCCAATCGATGTGCCTTCACCCACAAGGCATCCGACCGACCGCCAAGACTAGTCGCCACCCACGAAGCGACAAAGACAAACCACGTAAGTGAGGACCCCGAGGCTCACCTTCTTCCTCTGCAACCAAAAACATTAAGCAAAGCACTGAGTACAAAGATTGTCTTTGTACCCGCAAGACTCGACGGTGAACCAGCAGCACTGCTCATATGCTACATGCAAAGCTTGTTTAGTGGAGGCCATATGTTTTATTTGCACAAAGCCAATTTTTGTTTGCAATAAGGTAATACAGTTTAAAGGCAAGTTTGCAATTCATTTTTAAGATTGAAATACAAGACGGATATTAATAACAAAAGCGTAAAGATAAACAACCTAGAAGTGACTATCCCAATAGTCACCCCATCAACAGCACGAATCCCGCATTCGCACCACCCATCAAGTTTTAATTTAAATGTTGTAGTCTAACTCTGAAAAGCTTACCCAAGCGTGTCCATCACCTAGACGAGGCTATTCGAATAGTTTTTAACCGCAGGGTGTACCATCTATCCACACTTGCATCGCCTTTGCCAAAGCACACTTCAAGGTATGTTGCACAACTAAGTCCTACGAGACTTTTTCCAATATTATGTATTAACTACGAGCCGCTCAGATGGATAGAAACCCATACGCTACATGGTAAAGCCGAAAAGACAACTACCCACTCGAGGATAAAGCTTTTCTGACAACTACCATGCTCCCACCTCCATCCTCCCCGCGACCTCCCGCGACCCGAGCCAATACACGCCAAAGTACTAGGTCAAGAGAGGTCCCATATACTCTAGTGTGGTTAGCACGAAATGCCCGGATAAAAATTCACTCACAAGATGTTCGGTCCTTAATTGACCCGGCACCTTTCCAATACACCCAAAAGATCACACCAATCTTACCATTGTGCCCGCCCAAATCATTTTTGTTTTCATTTTTAGTTTTGCAATTAAACGAGCAGAATGCTGAAACATAAAGTTGTAGTAAATTTTGTGTGATCAAGGTTACCGACTAAAGTCGATAATCGCCGATTCTACCGATACTAAGCATGTCTAAGCAATTAAATCGTATCTACTAAGTGACAAGAAATCATCCAATGATCTCTAATCACAACCAAATAACCTAGGCTCAGTAGTAGAGATCAATATTTGTCTACAGGATATGCAATGCACGGATTTAACTAATCCATTTTAACACAAATTAAGCAATGCATACATACAAATTAAACAAAATATTAGAATTTAAAGTAATCGATTATCATGATCAAATCGCTTGTCTGGTCGTTGCTCAATATGGTACGAGGATCGCCCTCGTGGTTGCCGCAAATATCGGGCCTAACGATCGAACATAACAAAGAAATAAGAACGAATAACACCGACAAAACTCAAACATTCAACAACATCAAACAAGCCAAAACTCACACAGAGCCTAAGTATGAAATAACAGAATTTTAGAAACAGAGAACCAATCATTTTAAGTTATTAGCAATTTTCTATGAATTTTCTAAGCTAAAAACACAACAAGTCACTAGTTAATTACTTAACAAATTTTCATGAACAGAACCAGTGTATAAAATCTATCCTAATAGTTAGTATACTGAAAATGAAATTTTACAGAATTGGATTCATTTAATTTGGACAATTATTGGAAGAGATATGCATTTTCTAATTTAGAAGATACATAAGACATCATTTTATTAGCTAACAGATTTTTGCTACAGAGACATGGGTGAAGTTAATTTTATCAAATAGTACACTTAAAATGAAAATTAATAAAGACTGGTTTCATACAATTTGGATAAAAATTGAATTAGTTATGCATTTTACAAATTTAATTGAATTAAGGCAAATGTAAAAGCATTACTGATTTACTAAAGCATTTAATCCTTTTTCTACCCACAGCTATCTAGCCCAGACATCGACAAAGGGGCCGCGCGAAAGTCTTGACCAAGACAGCGACGCTCACAAAGTGACGTGAAGGCGATTCTAAGAATACGCCTTTGACATATCAAAGTATACTTCTAACACATACTCACAGAGAAATACGCTTCAAACGGAGAAAACATATCGCCAAGGGTTACACACCCACTAACCGACATCATGGGCCCACATGGCGTTGACTCGAGGGAAATATAACGGTTGGATTAGAGTTTACTAAACACGATTACGTGAGAGGGCCCACAAATCGTTGACATAACTAAACAAATATTAGTGCTAATCGAACGCCATCGCTGCTCGCGGCACAAGACGGGACGGGGGCGCGCGCGGCGCAGCGCAGTGGATCTCGCGAACTAGTGGGTTTCAAAGCGAGCGAGTGATACCTTCGGTTCACAGAGACTCGCGAACTCAG